>JAOPJO010000034.1:4095560-4105649 GCA_027123675.1 Molva macrophthalma | reverse complement strand
ACACACACACACACACACACACACACACACACACACACACACACACACACACACACACACACACACACACAATTATTAGCAGCAAGGGAGCCCTAAGAGAGAGAGCGGGAGAGATGATATAGAGAGAATGAGAGAGAGAGAAAGGGAAAGAGATAGAGAGGTTGGTAAGGCAAAGCAAAATAAACAGAATCATAAGTGATTGAGATTAGTGAGAACTCATGTTAATCTTTCTTTTAACTGAATGAGTTGTGCAAAGAATTTGGGTTAGTTTCCAGATTAGACCAAGGGTTAGGGTTCCCCTTGTGGTGTACAGCCTTTCTAGTTTGGGTGAAGGTGCAGGTGAAGGAATGATACTCACATTTAGTTGTTTAATTTCACCTTACTGCATTTCACCGTGACATTTTTGAACAATAACATCAGTAAGCAGAGGTCTTCCCTCACAGTCACCAAACACACCTCATTTGTCTCTGCAATAGCGCTTCCTGGGTAGGAGGATAGGAGGATGTAGCCCTTCACAGGAAGAGACAATCAGGAAGTGGTTGTTGCTCCTCTTGCTCTGTGTTCTCTGCAGCATGTGTGCTCTCTGTGTTCCTGAAACTACTGACGATTTCGAAAACGAAATGTCACTTTCAACCTAAATGTAACCGTGGTTCCCCAGTCAGGTTATATGCGGCACTCCCCATGTCTAGTAATGATGGTGGCCGACCTGCCACGTCATTCCCGTTCTAAAGTTTAAAAGTGCCTTTTTAAAAGTGGATTTTGCATTACATTTAGTCCTTTGGCAGCAATTTTATCTGAAGCGACTTACCCTTCTGAAAGCTTCATCCACTCGCACAAATTAGCTTTTCTTCAGTAGAATATCTAGGTAACGAAACAGGAAACAAGGCGTAACTCCACTCTTTCAAGTTTATGGTTTACCACCCATCCCCTTTGCGGTCTCCCCCCAGAAGTTCTGCTATAACACAGTAGGAATTCTGGATCCCAGATTAACTGGATACTAATGTTGCAACTGTTAACAAAAATACTTTAAGCCCTTGCAATCCTATGACCGAATAAATAACATCTGACATTTTATCTCCTCCCAATTTTGGAATATACATTTACATTCTTGGTTCATTCAAGATTATAGGCCCCCACATTTAGTCCTCCTTACTTACTCCTGCCTCAGCAGCCATTCCTCCCCCTCCATCTATGACCTGTCTGTGGCCACGCCCCACCCTGCTGCGCATCAACATGCAGTCAGCCGGTGATCACCGCGGCAACACCTGGCCCTGATACTGGACCTTGTTTGTTTGCTCTTCCTGCGACCGTTAGAGCCTGCCTCAAGACCGTTACAGCCTGCCTCACGCTCCACTGAGCCAGCAACCACAGCTGTGTCAAGTAGTTTGTTTTGGTGCCTGGCCTGGAGGAGCCAGGGACCTGATGTCGGCAGTTGAACACCTTTTATTAAAGTTTTATTTTTTGTAGTTTTCTTTTTGCTTTAGCCTCACCACTGGATCTGCTTATTGATTCTGATTCTTGAGTCATCTGCTGACAGACCATTTTGTTTATTTTTATGCTCAAAGGTAGTGTCACAAATCAGTCTTTGGATTCGTCTAAAGTCTGATAGCGGATGAGGTCAAATCTGGGTGAACGAGGCGTTTCACTTTTATTCGCTTCATATTTGTTTCAACCAATTATGTCGGTGGAGGCAGGGATCTGTAGGTGCGTAATAGGCTAGTGCGGTCTCCCCCAAAATATAAGACTGCTGGATCCAAGATTAGCTCAAAGGTGATCACTGGATGCTGCAGGACAGTGTAGTGGAGAGGGATATCGGACCCTCGGCCGGAAGGTTCTGGGTTTGAAACCCCAACTGTAGTCATCATTGAAGAGAAAGCGCAAGTTTCCTAACCCCTCGCTTTGGATAGGAAGCGTCTGCTGAATGACTACACAGTGAGAAGGATCGGGTGCTTTGGAGGGCAGAGACATGGAAGCAGTTGTCTAGTTGATTATCTGTGTGGAGCAGGTGGACTCACAGCAGCAACAGACCGCTTTAGAGACGGTTGACTGGTTTTCGGCTGCGTTGCATTTAAAGCATGCCGGCCACACACGGTGCGAGTGCACGCTGGAAATAGACAGGTGTCGGCGGTGAGGGGGGGTGGGGGGGTGCGAAGCCTTTGACATGCTGCCATCCTTGCACATGAAGGGTGTTTGGTGTCGTTGCGGTGATAAAAGGGCCATATTTCAAAACAATAAATAAGTTGCAATATATGCAACATAAAGGTTGTGTTTGACTACCCTCACAGGACTACACGTTGCCTCAGACAGAGCAGGAGAGCGAGAGACAGACAGAAAGGGAAGCCCTCTCTCCAACCGCCCGTACTGGTTAATTAGGCAAATTACTGAGAACATTTACGATCCATTTAGCTAGCGATGCAGGCTGTCTCAAACAATTCACAGGACTGTTGTTCCATCGGCTGGGCCTTTTTAGGGATTGTGTGACAGCGTGCGTGTGTCAGTGTGCATGTGCGTGCGTGAATGTGTGTGTGTGGGTGTGTGTGACTGAGTGTGTGAGTGTGTGTGCATGTGTCTCAGTGTGTGTGCCTGGGGGTGTGTGTTCCCGTGAGGGTGCGTGCATGCAAGCGTACGTGCATGCGTGTGTCTGCCTTTATGTGAGTGTGTGTGTGTGTCGGCCCCTGGTTGTGAGGGTCCCCTCCTGAGCCAGTGAAGCAGGGAAAGCCTTTTGTTGGTTCCTGGGCCGAGGTGAGGCGCGTCTGGGACGAGGATTACCCCAGACGCTCCTTCTCATGGCCCACTCAAGCGGAGGACCGCCCCCTTTATAGACTCCTTACCACATATAGTTTGTATATCCTTCATACAGCATTTATAAGAGTTAATATATAGTTATTATGTAACTATATATTGTATAGAATTGATATATAGTTGATATCGTTTACAATAGTTCACATATAGTTAATGTAGTTTATATATAGTATGTATATAGTTTATATATTGTTTATGTATAGTTTATAATAGTTTATAATAGTTTATATATAGTAAATATGGTTTATATCTAGTTTTTATATAGTTTTTATATAGTTTATATATAGTTTATATATAGTTTAATGTCACCAGTGGGCAAAAAAACAAGCGTTGAATCAGGGTGTGGTGTACTTGTATCTGCTACATTGATGAGTGGTAGGTTTGAGGTTGTGTGTTTTCTTAGGTTTTGTTTTGTGTAAGTATCACAGCCCACCCTACTAAAGCCTAATTTCTTGCTTCTGCATGTTGGTCTGAGTGAGCGCGCGAAGAGGCTGGCGGAGAGGCTGTTGTCAGGTGGTCGGCTCACCATCTCCACACCATGACATAGAGTGTTCCTCTCACCTTACTAAGCAGTGCATTGTGTGGCCAGGAAGGGCTTTCTCCCTGGGCTTTTCTTCTGCTTTTAAATGAGGTCAGTGTGATGAATGGGCCTTCAACTGTAGACACAAGGACGTGTTTTGGTGAGCAAGTCAGTAGACAGTAGGAAGACCTGTGCGTCACATCAGACAGACTGTTCTCCTCCTCCTCCTCCTCCTCCTCCTTCTCCTCCTCTTCCTCCTCCTCTTCCTCCTCCTCCTCCTCCTCCCTGCAGCCTCTTTGCAAGTTGCTGTGCAGGCGGTGGTGGAGCTCAGAGCTCTGAACTCATTGAACTCAGAATCCCAGAGCAGAAACATGCTAACTGCACTCTGGGGGGCTAGTCATGAAGAGAGAGAGCAGGGGAGATAGACAGAGAGAGAGTGAAGGGGGAGAGAGACATTGAGACAGAAAGAGTGAGAGGGGGTTGAGAAGGACAGAGAGAGAGAGAGGAGGGGGACGGGGATAATGAAACAGTGATTCTCGAATCTTGTAATATATGATGTCCTTTGGACACCCAATCACAGAATGTAATCTATGTCCGCCACTACGTCGCCCTATCTATCAAACATGGTAATCAAAACAACGATACCCTAGATTTATTCTCCAGACCCACTGACCCTGTTGTTGCCGCTCTGGTCCTTGTAGTAGATCCAGTTGAGCTTCTCGTCGGTGCGGTACTGGACGCTGTACTTGGTGACCCACTCGTCTGCGTCGCATCGGCCCTGCGTCAGCAGGCCAGACACCACCAGCACCTTCTGCAGGTCCACCTGCAGCCACTGGCTGTTGTCCTGGAACTTGGAGAGCCATGCACACCTGCAGGCACGCCAACAGGTTAGGGGTGGAAAAGGTGAGAAGAACGCACGAGCGGCGGGATACCAGACCTCCTGGGGGACTCCAGGGGCATGAACCCCCCAGGAAGAGTTTTTTAAATAATAAATCTTCATTTCTGATTATTTTTAGGAATAATCTGGGGCTATTCACAAGAAGAAGAATGACAAGATTGCGCAAAATCAATTATTTATTAAGCCTAATTTTACTTGAATGTAATTGGTGTTAATGGCAGTTTGTAGGATAGTTTGTGATACCGTTATTCACGTTACATTCATTTATAAGCAAGGTAAGGTAAGGTCATCTCTATTATCCCCGAGGGGCCATTTGTTGCACAGCCAGCAGTAATACAATCATCATCAACACACACCAATCAATCAATCAATCAAAGTAGGCCATGTTTGATTAGTGTTTATTATATTCAAATCTTACACTTAATAATGGTTATTCTTTATTGTGTATGTTGATTTGTTTATTGTATTTACATCAAACATTGACTAGTATTTTGTTTATTGTTCCCCGTTCGGTTCGTTGGGGCATATGAGAACACAGCAATGGCACCCGGGTGCGGACCTAAACAGCCGGTCCGAGGCCCCCTGCTTGGGGGCGCTCTTGGCCCGCTTCCAAGCGAACCAGCGATTTATGTACTTTTTTTCTACGGTCATTAATATTGAACCATAATCTGTAACAGTATTTCTTTTTTTGTATTGAACTCCAAACATTACATAAATATTTCATATTTTGTCAGTTGTGTAATTTATTGTGCGATGGTGGATCAAAAGTATCTTAAGGTCACTACGGTCAATGTCCTACAGCCTAGAGAGAATCTAGATTAACAAAAAGGTGGGTTACACTTGCGCACAGCATATGTTTACATGTTGGTACGCTCTTCAATATTGCCGTGTGAAAATAAACCAAGCTGCAGGTACAACAGTAACACATTTGTCCTGATTCGGCCTAAAGCCACCAATCTATAAGTGCCCTAATTTATATACTAGGCTGGCTCCCCCCCCCCCCCCACCCGGGAGGAGAGAGGAGACATCTTCACTCACACTGGCTATAGTGATGTTACCCCCACCCCCATGACACCTTCAGTCACACTGTCTATGGTGATGTTACCACCATGACCACCATGACACCTTTTCTCAAACTGGCTATAGTGATGTTACCACCACCACCACCACCACCATGAAACCTTCACTCACACTGGCTATAGTGATCTTAACACCACCACCATGACACCTTCACTCACACTGGCTATAGTGATCTTAACACCACCACCATGACACCTTCACTCACACTGGCTACAGTGATCTTAACACCACCACCATGACACTTTCACTTACACTGGCTATAGTGTAACCACCACCACCACCACAAACATGACATTTCTATAAACAGAACTTCAATCTTCTATAACTTCTACAACCTTGAGTACATGCTTGATCATTATCAGCCTTGCTTGTAAGTCTCTGGATAGAAATGTATGCTGTCTAAATGTGAATGTAGAGTGTAGCTTATGTGCTCTTACCCGAAGCCCTGGTTGTTGAGGCGGGCCCTGTTAGGGACCCAGGAGGAGAACCAGCCCGTGTACTGCTCCTGGTTAGAACAGGTGATCTGGTCTGGACTCACAGAACCAGCCTCGAAGCCCAGCTGATGATGGTACGGGCACTCTGGAGAGAAACAACACCTTTTATAAAACATAGCTTTGTTTCCTTAAACGAAGAGCTACTGCACATAGAGTATAGACTAGACTGTATATGAATATAAAACATTGTTTATAATACACTACTGCAAATTTAGAGTATAGACTAGACTGTATCTTATCACAAAACAAAAATTATGAAGCACCACTGCACATATAGAGACTGTTTATTTATATAAAAGATAATTTACTGCACATAAAGAGCATATATTATACTGTATATTAATATAAATCATTATTTATGAAGTGCTACTGCACATAAAGAGTATAGATTATACTGTATATTAATATAAAACATTGTTTATGAAGTGCTGCACATATAGAGTATAGACTTTACTGTATATTATTATAAACATAATGTATAAAACACTACTGCACATAGAGAATAGACAATACTGTATATTATTATAAAATATAATTTATAAAGTGCTAGTGCACATAAAGAGTATAGACTACTGTATACTGTATATTAATATAAACCATAGTTTATGAAGTGGTACTGCACATATAGAGTATCAACTATACTGTATATTATTATAAAACCTAGTTTATGAACCACTACTGCACATATAGTATAGACTGTATATTCATATTAGTCTTGTACTCCCGCTGTGAAACAAATCCTATCCATATATGTTCAATGTCTATCCCTCATAAGAGGTTTAGCCATTAATCTCGTTCCCAAAGCGTTCATTGACAATCCTGTTTTTTTCTACAATCTTTCCTGGTACTTCCTGGATTAATCAGACTAGAAGTCAAGTAGGCTTAACACACCAAACACACACACACACCAACATCTGTCTATGGCTTTGCTGTAATAAAAACATCACAGAATCGCGTGTCTGTGAATGTTTACCGACCCTCCCTCTCTCCAAACCATATCCCATTCCATAAGAGTCCAGCGGTGTCATTTCTGGATGGAGCCATGATGGATGTCATGAGCAGGACAGATGGCAGATAGTTACCATGCCATCACCAGATTTGTCTATGTCTAGTGTCAACCTGACCTTCCTCTTCTTATCCCACGCTGACGAAGGATGAATTCACCCCAGTGGTCAATAACGTCCCCTCAGCAGTCCCAAATGATGCTAAACTCAGGTGAAAGATCATTGCAAAGACTTCAATGAATAAGCACAGTGGGGGTTGTCTCCAGAGTGCAACTGTGGTTTACCAGCAGTCTGCAGCTGATCCTGGACCAGACACGGCTACCTACAGGGACAATAATCCTTCGCAACTAGTAAGGCTCACATTCATGCGCTAACAATGTGTTGATGTAGAGTAACTAGCAGCTAACAAGCCGTGATGAACAGTTACTACACACAGGCACACGCGCGCACACACACACAAGCATTAAACTGTGTAACGATCCAAGTTGAAAAAACATGAAACAAATGGATAATTATATAGCACTACATTTAGTGGGTTTAAGACAGACACACATACAGATTCTTGGCTGTCTTTGAATAACTGAGGGTTCTATTCCGGGCGCTGTAATCTTGCAGGCCTGTAGAAAGTGATTACCTTCAGATGCCCTTTCTCTCTGTTGAGGACTCAATTAAATCAATAAGATCACTCTGGGCATCTTATCATGTCTTACTAACACCTCAGGGTTTCAGTGTGGCAGTGTTCTTTTGAGACACGACCGATCGCTCCACGCTCCTTATGTTTTGCTTGTTGTTCTTCTGGTTGTTGGGCTCAGTCAACCTCTGTCAATCTCTTCTTGTCTCACTCTCTCTCTGTCTCTGTCTCTCTCTCTCTCTCTCTCTCTGACTCTCTCTCTCACGCTCTCTATGACGGTCTGTCGCTCTCTCTCTGAGACTCTCTCTCTCTCTCGCGCGCTCTCGCTCTCTCAAACTAAACAAGACTATTATCTCTAGTTTAAAGTCACTTTTGCTCTCTCCTCCTTTCTACCTCCGTCTCCCACCCTCGCTCTCCTTCTCTCTCACTTGCTCATTTTCTTCATTCTCTCTATTTCTGTCATTCTGCATCATCTTCCAAAATATGAAACCTGTTTGGTTTAATATGTTTGGTTTCGACCTAACCTCATTGGGCCGTGTCAAATCTCACATCTTAACAATTGTCCAACAACAATATTGAGGCTGTCTGGCAGGAGGAAAGTTATCTCAACTAGTACAGTATTCTGATTCAGATTCTGACTGTGATTATTACACACTGAAACCTTGTATTCATGAATTTGATGCCTCAGCCGTTGCATTCAACATATATTGACAACTTTTTGGTGCACACACAGGTTGATTAAATTGATTAAATTGTTCCTGCTACCAACATCCACAGACACACAGGTAATCCACATGTTGAGGTGAAGAACCACCTAGTAGCCCCTACCTGGCATGCAGTCCACTCCTCTGACCATGGGGGTTCTGGACAGCAGGCTGGAGAACTCTGTGGGGGGGGCACCTCCCTCACAGTCACATTTACACGCCCTGTTACTCCAGGCCTCGGACGCACCCAGCTGGCACACACACACACACACACACAGAAACACACACAGAGACACACACGCACATGCACGTGTGCACACACACATGCACACACACACACACACACACACACACACACACACACACACAGACACATACACACACACACACATACATACAAACACACAGAAACCAGCACATTGACATAAATAGACAGTATGTATTTGTGTGGGTGCGCGTGTGTGTGTGTGTGTGTGTGTGTGTGTATGTGTGTGTGTGTATGTGTATGTATGTATGGGTGTATGTATGTATGTGTGTATGTATGCACTAAATGTATGTATGTGTGTGTGGGTGTGTGTGTTTGTGTGTATGTATGTATGTGTGTATGTATGTATGTGTGTGTGTGTATGAGTGTGTGTATGTATATATGTGTGTATGTATCTGTGTATGTACGTGTGTTTGTGTGTGTACATGTGTCTGCATGTGTGTGTGTGTGTGTATGTATGTATGTATGTATGTGTGCATGTATATATATGTGTGTATGTATCTGTGTATGTACGTGTGTGTGTGTGTGTACATGTGTCTGCGTGTGTGTGTGTGTGTGTTTGTGTATGTGTGCATGTATGTATGTGTGTATGTGTATGTATGTATGTGTGTATGTATGTATGTATGTGTGTATGTATGCACTTAATGTATGTATGTGTGTGCGTGTGCATGTGTGTGCATGTATGTATGTATGTGTGTATGTATGTATGTGTGTGTATGTATGTATGTATGTATAACACAACAGATGGAGGGTGTGTTGGTCAGAGTCGTACCTCCTGAGCCTGAGAGCAGAGCAGGGCTGGGAACAGATGGACAGCCAGGCAGGAGAGCACCATACACGCGTGTAGAAGAACAGGATGAGGACACATTACACACTACAGATAACTAGAACAACCGTTTGAGTAAGTACAGTAAGGTCAGCTTAATCATAAAGCACCCTTCAAACACCGTTCTGAGTGTGTCAAGGGAATCTTCAAAAACATTAAACAGACAATCAGAGAAATACAATTAAGGACATTTGTGTAAAATAACAAATTCTAAATCAACACTTAAAATAAATTAAATTATTTAGGAAGGATGTGTACAAGGAAACAAGGCAGAACAAATGTATGCCTTGAAAATAAAAAATAAATACTATATCCTAAAATGAATGACGCCATTCTTTTCAATGACATGAACCCCTCCCATTGACACACACTTACTACACTACACTCCAAACTGACCAATACCCACCAGGGACCATCAAGGTAGAGGAGACCTACCTTCAACCCCCAGTAACAGCAGAAGGAACGCCCAGCGAGCATTAGAAGCCATCTTCCACCAGACGCTGGACTGAGGACTGAGCAGCCGTGTCCACCGTATGGAGGACAAGCTGGATTACCCTAATCCATACAGAGCTCTCAGGGTTTTACCTAATGCCCTCCTCATCCCTGCAAGCCCCGCCTACTGCTGACCCCTCCCTTTCCGTCAACAGGCTTCCCAACGCCAATCCGTGGGATCTCAGATGAGTCAAGGGGAAGAGGGCTGGATGGACGAGCTTGAATGAGCTGGTGGAATAATACTGTGTATGTGTTGTATGGGTTCATGTATACAAGGTATGCAAAGATGCGCATGGGTATGCCTGTGTGTGTGTGTGTGTGTGTGTGTGTGTGTGTGTGTGTGTGTGTGTGTGTGTGTGTGTGTGTGTGTGTG
>JAOPJO010000034.1:4068621-4080065 GCA_027123675.1 Molva macrophthalma | reverse complement strand
GACTAACTAGACAACATGGAGCACTAACCAGCCAGAGATACTAACTAGACAACATGGAGCACTAACCAGCCAGAGATGGAGACTAACTAGACAACATGGACCACTAACCAGCCAGAGATACTAACTAGACAGCAAAGACCCCTAACCAGCCTGAGATACCAACTAGACAACATGGAGCACTAACCAGCCAGAGATACTAACTAGACAACAAGGACCACTAACCAGCCAGAGATAGACTAACAAGACAACAAGGACCACTAACCAAGCAAAGGGGAAGACATGCAGCAAAGGACCACGGGCAGGAACCGAACTCGGGTCGCTGGGGTAAGGACTGAGCCTTTATGATACGCGCTCTACACGGTGAGCCACCGGGCCGCCCCCAGGAATCTTACACTTGATCTTCGCCTGGGCCATTTGTGTCTTTTCCTTTAGTCACGGTGCACTCATGGTTGCTGTGGCAAAATAGATGTAAACAAAAGAGGTGCATCCTAAAGTGTGGCGACCACTACTGGCTCCAAAAGATTATGTTGCAGCCAGCTTCACGGATTATGGCTACAACGTTCTCGCACCATACTGGACCAATCTCAAAACTTTGTTGTCCGCATTAGTCCCCTAGACCAAAAATGATAAAAAATAGGCTCCAGGCTGAAAAATCCAGAAGTTTTCCTTTAATCTAGCGACATTCCCTTCACATTGGAACAGTAATTAGCTTACCATCTGACAGCCCATAGTCGACAATTGTGCATACGTGGTTAGAATGTGTACACCTTTAGAAATGTTTGATTGTTTGTTGTTAATAGAACGATTCAAATTGAATGATGATTAGTATGTCATCTTGACAATGGATCTTTCAAATCTCAGCAAATCTCTCATTTGGACAGGAGACGTTTTATTTAATGACCACACACAACCCGAGTATGTGCATAAAAAAATATTAAACATATGGTAATATTAAATACACATTTGATCTGCATTATAATAAATAGTAGCTTATAGATATGTCAGCACCTTATATTTATTACAGCATATTAAACAATTATATTCTGCCTTGAAGGATAAAATATCAAACAAACATGGTCTATTGTTAATGAAGTTTCCTTCAGGTTACAAAGGTACGCATCCTACTTAAGATTCCATGAGCCATTGCTCATGAGCGGCTCGATCTACGTTCTTTGATAACCACTGGCCAGAATAGTCATGCTATGATAATCTTATATCATCGTGTACTTCCATGTTCATTCATTAACATGAAATCTCTGTGTTCGAGGCAACCCGTGAAAGCTTATAATATGGATTGGAATTGCATTGTTCTTTGTATACACATTATATATGAACCATTTGAAATGATAAACAAAATATGCGACCGCTTAACGCACACTAGCATACACTCCAAGTGTATCATTTCCCTAAATAGCACAGCAAGTTAAATATGTTGATCTGAATTGTACTCAGAATATTTGATGTAGCACAAGCTGAATATTAAAAGGTATCAGACATTCACATTAGGTTAGGTAGCTAAAAAGGTTGATTCATTTTCGTACAGTGTACAGTATACCAAGTAGCTGACATACATACATTTCAAGGCAATGGTATATTGGGTTGCAGCCAGTATAATGATGAAACACTTACATACAAGATTAATTTACCCAACGAGCAGATATTCTGCTATAGTCAAATCCAACATACATTTTAGACAGTTAATATGTTGTAATGTTATGTTGTTATTCAGGAGACAACCTTCATTAATATTCATAGAGGTAACAGTTTAAATAGGAATTCAACATTAAATAGGCTTCTCTAAAACAATCACCGGGCTTCAGGCAGTCGCGCTCTTACTGCATCATGCAGCCGGAGCTGGGCAGGAAGTCCTGGACGTAGGCCACCGCTGCCTTGGAGAGGTAGGTCATGGTGCCGTAGCTGCCACTAGGGGCGCTGTCGTACAGGAAGTTACAGATCCCTGTGGCCGGGTCCTTCTCCAGGAAATACTCGTTGGCGCCCTGGGATTTCTGTGGAAATATAGTGACACAAAATATGGAAATATAATATGAGGAAATATACAAGGGGGAAATTATCCTTTATTTCCTTTCGAGATCAATACAGTTATGAACTATTTACTATTTACTAGTCAATTAGCAGATGCTTTTATCCAAAGTTTCTTGCAGTGAATTACGGTACAGCTCATTAAGGACCAACTAAAGGTGTACAGTATTGCTATAATCCTGTATAAAATAAGTGGTACTAACTGGTACTTTATCAATCCCAAATGGAAAATGTGCATGTCACAAAAATGACTTTAATTGAGAGTACATCCTCGTGTGTAAACCGCTGAATTTATGGTCTCTGTGATGCAACGTTCGTGAAGTGCGTGGACAGTCCACCTATGGCCACGGCCAGTTTGTGCACTCTGCTTGCGGAGCTTAAACAAGTCAGAGGTGAGGGACACAACAAATCGCCGTATGCACCGTGAGCGAGGGCCGCCATCGCCAGTCTTGGTTCGCGCCGACGTCGGCGGGGTTTGAATCGGTAAAACGAGGGTGAAATAGGTCCTGTCACGCCAACAAGCAACCCAAGCACAGCAGCAGCGGCGGTACCTGGTCTGCCAGGAAGAGGTCGTTGGCCATGTGGAGGATGCGGTCCACGTGGATGATCCCGCCGATGTTGGCCACACCCACGTCGGCCACCAGGCCCAGGATCATCAGAGCCTCCACCAGCAGCTGCCGGTACTCGGGCTGGGGAACGTGGTTCAGAACAGACTCCACCTGTACCGCAAACTTGATCTCTCCCTCCGTCATCTGCTCCATCAGCACAGAATGAACTCATGAGAACACCAACCAATAGGGATCCACTCGCACGTGACATGTTTTAACATCTGGGTCCACTGCGGAAGTACGTTATAAGTGTTAACTGCCGGGATGTTTTATGTTTTGAAACATAAAACGTGAGAGACTAGTGGCTGATAACCGTCCAGTACTGGGCTATAAATTTGGTATTGTTTTGGAGAAGATGACTAAATACAATAGATGTGAAATCAACAATGTCGAGGATTACAGAAAAGCAACATACTATGAAGTACATGCTTTTATCCAAGCTTTTTTTGACACGTCACTTACGAGCAGTTATGGGTTATGGCTCTGCTCTAGGACTGTTTTTATACGAGGGTACTGCAGGGTGGTAGGATTTTATCTTGAAATAGACAAATGTACAATAATAGAAAAAATCATATAGATAATTTAAAATAAATATACTATAAATGTATAAATTAACATGATTATGTTTACATTTTACATTTTACGGCATTAAGCAGACGCTTTTATTCATACACACATTCACACACCGACGGCGGATTCAACCATGCAAGGAGACAGCCAGCTCGTCGGGAGCAGTTAGGAGTAGGTGTGTTGCTCAGGGACACCTCGACAGCTGTTATACATTTCTCCGAGTCAATATACGAGACGGGGACTGTTTCAATTGGGTCCCCATCTATTTACAATTCAAACACGCTTTTGTAAAGCACTACATTGTTGTTGCTAGGCTATATTGTAATATCACTGTTGTAAAGCCCTCTGTAACCCATATGAATAAAGGATTCATGTTCATAGTGAACTCAGTCTCGACCGACCTCTCTGGTGGTGGAGGAAGGCAGGACGTAGCCGTCGATGGACAGGCCGTGGCACTTCTGCAGGATCTTCCAGACCTTCTGGTAGAAGCCCATGGGCACCCTGTTGATGGCCCCGTCCAGCCGGCGCCGCCTCAGCCACTGGCCCTGGGTCTCCTCCCAGCTCAGCTGCACGTCCCCGGGGTCCCCACCCACCGGGGACATCATCCCACTGGGGGTGGAGGGGCTGCTGCAGCGCTGGCAAGCGTCAAGGTGGAGGGGAGGGAGGGAGGATACAGAGAGAAGATAAGGAAGGTAGAAAGAAAGGAAGGAAGGTAGAATGGGAGGAAGGAAGGTAGAATGGGAGGAAGGAAGAGAGGATAGGAGGAAGAGATTTGAATATTGAACATTTTAGGGCTTGAGGTTCAGACTGATATAGATCGTGCAAAACAAGAAGCATTCCAGCTGAAGGTGCTGCAGGTATGAATTTTACTTTTCTTCACGTAGCAGTGCTTGTTTTGTTGTTTTTGTTGCAGACACAGTTGGTATGCGTGGTTTGCTAGGACGCCTCCAAAAGCTATCTGGGAATGAGCAACAAGGCTGCCCACTGCGAACACCGTTTCATACGGGAAAGTATACACTGACCCAGGAACCATCTGATGTTTCTTTGAAATGTTTTGCCAAATCAAGAAAGGTTTTTCCCGAGTGTAATGAAACAGCTCTATGTGGCCAACTACTACTAACTACTAAATGAAATAATACTAGCAAACAAAATGCCCAAGTTGTATATAGTAGTAAGTACTGTAATTAGTATATGAGTCAGAATATTATTAGTAAGTATATTAAAAGCATGCTGCGTGTTTGGGTCTGAGTCGGACCCGAACGGGTAGGTTAATGGATGAATGTAATCGGTAGGTCATTTCACGTATAGAATGATATCAGAAGGTCAAGTGAGGTATAGATGGGTAGGCATGTGATGTATAGAATGTAATCAGTAGGTCATGTGATGTATAGAATGTTGTATAGAATGTAATCGGTAGATCATGTTACGTATAGATTGGTAGGTCATGTGATGTAGAATGTAGAATGGGTAGGTCATGTGATGTATATGATGTAATGGGTAGGTCATGTGATGTAGAATGTAGAATGGGTAGGTCATATGATGTATATGATACAATGGGTAGGTCATGTGATGTATATATTGTAATTATATATTAATTTAATATATATTGATGCATGGAATGTATCCATGTGATGGGATGAGAGATTTACCGTGGAGCCGTAAGACATGTAATTGCTACCAATGGAAAGACCGCCAAAGCCCTACGGATGAACAGAATGAAGATGAAGGGCGATGAGTCAGGAAAGAGCAATCCCTTTTTGCATTGCACGATTTCCATGAAGACCGCTGCCTTTACGAATGACACCACTCCACGAAATGTAACATTCCAATGTTAAGGTCAGAGATGGCGATGACATGCCTGCAAGGGTTACCATGGCGACCACAAGACTACAAGAGTTACTGTGATGAGCACATGCCTACAAGAGTTACCAAACTGTACCCACACTGAGAGGTCGAGAGCCGTCCAACTGTAGACAGAACCAGGCACAGTGTTACTGAATAACAAACAGTACACATTACGCATAAACATGTTTAACCTACAGACAACACACAATCATACACATTCACAATTTCCTAACTTTATCACAGCTTGTTCTGCAGTCCAGGATAGCATTGCTTTAACCAGTATGTGTGCGTATCAGACACACACGGTCACATCAGTAGTGTCTGAGTCTCTGTCCCCGCTGATGGGAGGGGATGTCATCACCTGTTTGATCTCACTCTTCAGCTTGCGGATCCCGCTGCGTTCTGTCTTGGTGGCCCCCGTGTGGCCCAGCTCATGGATGGAGATGGCCGGGCTGGTGGCCGTGGACTGGATCGGACGCACTGGTGAGAGGGGAGGGGGTTAGAGATACAATGGTACTCAAAGCGCTGCTGTTGTTCACTAGAGGGCAGACAGACAGAGAGGTAAACAAATAGAGGCAGACAGATGGACAAGCAGACAGTCAGACAAATAAACAGAGACAAGGCAACAGACTGAAAGACAGACAGACAGACATGCAGTTATGCAAAGAGACAGACAGAAAGACAGGCAAAGAGAGACAGACGGGCCTTTCAGGAAGACCAGGAAGTAGCAGACTCACTGCTCCTCTCCACTCCAAACTCCTTCCCACTGAGGATGTTGTGCAGGAGGTTCTTCATGTGGAAAGGGCTGAGGCTCATCAGGCTCTCTGACGCCTCCTCCCCTGGAACATGGACATGTAACTCTCAGTAACAGACCTGAAGTTACCAAACACCCTCTGAGTCCGGCAGTAGGCCGGACTCAGAGGATGTTTGGTATGTTAGGATGTTTGGTTTAATACATCCGTGGCGAGCGGTCCATATAAGCTGGGACTGTGGAGCATGCCCAGGCGTTTTGAAAGACAATTGAATTTGTAGCGCAATTCATTTTCAAGTTTTCTATTAACAAACATTGTTGTTGAAACATTACAACATTTTTGGTTTTTCCTCAGATTCTTTCATTTCTCAAACAAAATGGGAGAAAGGCTGGATTCTCCTCAGCTTGACCCTGTGACACAGTGCAACAAGGCCCCCTAGTGACTCAGCAAAATGACACATTTTGTAGGATACCACTGTATCACCAATACCCAAGGCAACCGTCCCAAAAACTCTAATTAAACACCACATTATTGCATTCCAGCAGTTATTTTATACAAAATACTATATCTGCTATATCAAAATACTATATGTTTAGAAGAAGGATGCGTTTTCAACGCACAAGTAGGAAACATCCAATGCATGTGCTACTAAAGAGCACACTGACATTGACAACTTATCCACGCATTTATATCGTCTGGACTAGATTACTGTAATGCACTCTGGCTTACCCAAGTCTACCACGAAAAGCCTCCAGCTTGTGCAAAAAGCCGCTACTAGACTATTGACTAGAACGAGACAATTTGAGCATATTACTCTTATTCTCGCTTCTCTCCACTGGCTCCCAGTAACTGCCAGTTCGGATTTGAAGGTGCTAATGCTTACCTATAAATCCCTGAACAGATAAGCACCATCCTACCTGAAGGACCTTATTATTCCTCTTTGTCCTTCTCGGCCCCTCCAGTCTCCGGGAGCTGGCCTTCTTTCAATACCGAAGGTTAAGAAGAAGTCAGCAGGAAACCGATTGTTCTCCAAGCGAGCACCCTATCTATGGAACAGTCTGCCGCCTGTAATCAGGGAAGCTGAATCTGCTGAGAAATTCAAAGCTAAGCGGAAAACCTACCTCTTTACTAATTTGGTGCCTAGGGGTGCGTTTATGTGAGTGCCTGTCTCTGTGTTTGTACGTCTGAGCGTATGTGTGTGTATGTGTCTGTGTTTGTACGTCTGAGTGTATGTGTGCATGTATGTTTCTGTGTGAATGTGTGTGTGTGTGTGTCTGTGTGTGTTCGTGTGTGCGTGTGGGCGCCCTACCGGAGCAGTGCAGGCTGCGTGCCAGCTCCGTGGCCATCACCTGCATGATGAGGCCGATGCGAAGCCGAAGCATGTCTCCGAACAGAGCGGGCTGCGAGCGCACGTACATGGCCAGGTACACCATGATCTCCTGCGGGACAGCACAGGAGTACGAGAACAAGATCGCTCGTGAGTTAAATGATGCCAATCAGCAGACGCTTTTCTCAAGGGTCACAAGCTTGTCTGACAACCACCAAAGCATGCAATCAATTCAATTGGAGCGGCTCAAACAAAACACTCCAAGTCTACACGACCCAGTTTCTAAAAATAACGAGGATAACTGTGGATAACTCCAGGTCGTAGAGCCGTCTATGTTTTAGTCGTACATGTAACATCAGAGATTATATATTTCAAAAAAGTGTGTTTGAAATTCGACCGAGGTAGAAAGCTTTTGTTTGCCAGAATGTCGCCAGGTTTAACTGTTCATATTGGAGGATTAATGGCAATATTGACTAAAATTATCAGTTTATCCACACACTTTCTCAGAGTGCCGGAATTAATTGCGGTAATGCCAGTTACAGCAGTTGTGTTATAGTAGTTTTATAGTATAGTAGGGTAGTTATATAAAATAGTTGCGCAGTACAGAAGAGCAGTTCTATAGTACAGTAGTGTATTTGTACAATGTTGTCATATCGTATACCTGAGTGAGTACAGCTATACTGATGTCCTGACCGCTGGCTTCATAGATCACATTGTTCAGCTCTTCGGGAGGAAGTGGACTAGAAAGAGACAGGAAGTGAAGGGTTTGACCTTTTGTAACATTGATCACATCACAGTTACTAATTAGTTCATATGTATGGTGAGTTTTATAACTGCCTTAAAAGATGTGGTAAATACGAGCTAAGAGCTATTAAGAGATATAATTGGAGTGTCATTTATTAGAAATGCAACAGCCATCCATCAGCGATTAGTAAGTGAAATGAGCTGTGAGAATATCTGTTCTGGATGACAACGCGCCTGCGTCCGTATGAGAGCATTCTGATTTTAGACCGCTAATGACTCATTTCTGACAAATCAGGACGTGTTGAACACAGGTGTGTGACTGCAACACTTCTCATTGGTGGAGAAACGTGGGAGGGAGCAGGGAGGGATGGAACGTTTCTCTGTGTTTTTTTATTTTCCAAATCTTGCTCTCTTCTGCTCTCTCGCTCGTCACAACTCTCAAAACGACGGAAGGCCATTAGAGCAAAGGTTTCATAAGATAGAAAGTTCTGCAGCGCCATCGACAACTTTCTTTGAATTCCTCCGTTCCCCGCTGGCTTCTTCTAAACCACAACCCTGGTCTACGTTTCATACGCATCATTTCCTTTATGGAACACCTGGGTGCTGGAAACGAGTGCGTAGCAAGGGCGCCCACATCAGT
The DNA here is from genome assembly GCA_027123675.1 of Molva macrophthalma. Classification (NCBI taxonomy): domain Eukaryota; kingdom Metazoa; phylum Chordata; class Actinopteri; order Gadiformes; family Lotidae; genus Molva; species Molva macrophthalma. Next base: position 4,071,539 of record JAOPJO010000034.1, on the reverse strand, counting down.
CATTTATGCACAGCGTCAGTAATGTATGCACACGTGCGTTGTTCGACATCGTCGACAGAACCTCATTGTGAATATGAATGACTGCCTTGAATCAAGGTCCCTCATTGGCCACAACCAGAAAGTGCATGTCAATTTTTGTTGCGTTAACACCTTCAAATATTACGTTTTAACAGGTACAATTCAGTCGCGTTAACGCAACATTTCTAAGACGTTATTTGCGCTAATGGCCTTCCATACAAATCTTGCATGAGCAGTAGCTTTCATACGAGCAGAGTTAGCTATTTGTTACAAGTGGTTGGCAGTACTGAAGCCATGGACTTGTGATTAAGATGAGGATGTTGACTCACGCAGTGATGACTCGCTCTCTGGGCTCTGGAGGGAGGCCTACAGTCAGCTGCTTGTGATGGGAAACAAGATCTGTACAGGCCTGTACACCCACACACACACACACACACACACACACACACATACAGACGCACACACACACACACACACACACACAGACACACACACACATAGGGAATGGAGTAGTGGCAAAAGTAGTGATTTTTATGAAATGTGATATGGCGCTATGTCTGATATTTGATTCAGCTTCATTTGTATCTGAGCTGTTTTAAAAACCTCCTTTTCTTCTTCTTCAGTGATTTAAGGGGAATTAAGCCCCAAACTGTACCAAGTCACTAAGACATGGGAGACGACATACAAGTACAAGATGACAAACAACGTGTTGAAAGCATCTCAAATGTCCAGCGCAAGGGTCCACTGAATGTCCACAGAAGAAAAAGGCGAGGACATAGTTACACTGAAACTACCGGTCAAACACGTGGCTCACCTCCGCTAGGACTTCCACCCTCTTGCGCAGGATGCCAGAGATGTATCTGATGAGGCCCCAGTCCTTGCAGGCTCCTGCCTGGACGTACAGCTCCTCCAGCAGGGAACACACACTGGGCCCGCCCTGCCCGGGGCCCGACAACTCCACCACCCAATCAGCTCCTCTGGATCAGACATCACGTGACAGTTTCTGATTAACTTAACTCTGTAGTTACGGGAATATTGGTTTGATTCATTCATTGTTAATTCATGTAGAGCCGGGGAACCATTGAAAGATCAGCCATGGACTGGTGTGGTCTGACTTTGGTTATCATGAATCGGGTGTGGAAGGTTCATAATTACCGGCTGCGAAAATCCCGAGGAGGAGCTCTTTCGCCGTATTTAACGCCGTCTTTTGCGCCGTTTTAGAGAAAACGGAAAACGGCGTAAAAGGCGGCGTTTTCAACCACTAAAACGGCATCTTTCATGGCGTAATGAAATACATCAGTGTGTCTGTGCCTGTGTGGACCTGCGTGCCTTTGTGTGTGTGTGTGTGGGTGCATGCGTCTGTACGTACTTCATGAGGTAGAGCACATAGAGGATGTCTGCCTGGTCCTGCAGCGTGGGACACTCCCTGAGCTGTCTCACCAGCCCCGCGAAGTCTGTCCTCCCCTGGGAGTCCTTGGGCAGGTGCAGATCTGTCTGGGACTACCAGGACAACAATATGTGATGCATACAGGTCGCCTCTATAGGAGTTCCCCAGGTCTGGTCCTACTTCCCCTTTAAGAGCCTCTATAGGATTTCCCCAGGTCTGGTCCTACTTCCCCTTTAATAGCCTCTATAGGAAGCCCCTAGGTCTGGTCCTACTTCCCCTTTAAGAGCCTCTATAGGATTTTTCCAGGTCTGGTCCTACTTCCTCTTTAAGAGCCTCTATAGGAGTTCCCAGGTCTGGTACTACCGTCCCTTTAAGAGCCTCTATAGGATTTCCCCAGGTCTGGTCCTACCGTGTGCTGCTTGCTGCTCCCAGCTTGCTGGGGGTGAGGAGGAGGATGAGGAACATCCAGAAGATTGAGAGTTCGACGATGTTTTTTCATGATGGGAGCCACAGGCAGATACATGGAGGACTCTTAACACACACACACACACACACACACACAAAAACAGAGCTTACATTTATACAGTATATCCCACTGTGACCAGTATGTATAGGTTCCTTTACATACTATACAAGATCATCCATATGTACAGTCTACGTATAGGAACCTATTTCATCATCAATAGGTTATAGTCTAAGTATAGGATCTCACTGGGCATGCTGAGGCCCTGGACCTGGGCCATGAGAGACAGGATGTCCCTGGTGGTGTGCTCAGCACTGAACACGTGGTGCTGCCCACCCTGGAGGGGAGGGAGGTGGCACCTGGAGGTGGTGCTGTGGAGCAGCTGGGTGAGGTACTGGTCCAGCACATCCTGGGAGCGCCCTGGGAGGAGGGGAGGGAGCAGAGCAGGGTCCTTTAGTCAGGCTGTAGTATAGTCTCCTGCCTCTTCAGTTTCAGAAGAAGGGAATGAACCTGTTGATGTCATGTATGTCGGGATTTTTTCTTGAATTACGTTTTTTTTTTACTTTTCTTTGCGGAAGACACAAGGTGCTCTCTAAAGCAGGGAGCTTAAAGCTAAAGTTATAATGATAATAATAACAAAATGGCCGCCCCCAGCTGTTAGAAGTGTTCTGTGTGCTTGGGGCCTAAGAACGAGAGTTGGGGGTTGGATCCAAGAGGTTTGTGATCCCGTCCCCAAAGATACATTTTCATCAAAAATGTAACGCATATGAGCCATCTAATTAATAATCATCAACTCATTCCAGAAATTTCAAAAGAAGCAAATGTACCACAGCGATGAGAGAGTCTATGTCTCTTCCTACCGGTGCGTTGGCAGGACTCCTCGTCCTCCTCTTCCTCGTCCTCCAGTAGGCTCTCGTCCGTCTCTTCGTCCAGGAAGCTGAGGCGTGTGTGGAAGGAAGTCGTCTGGAAGCTGGACAGGTCTGCTGTCTGCACCCTGACAACACAAACACCCATAGCAATTATACACACGCACACACACAGATTATATAG
>JAOPJO010000034.1:4017916-4028727 GCA_027123675.1 Molva macrophthalma | reverse complement strand
CCTATTTTAAACAACAAGGAAATTTTTTTCCAAAAAAAAAAAATTCCATATGCCCGTCCAGACCGCCCCCATATGTCCCCCCCCCCCCCCCCCCCCCCCCCAGCTGAACCGCTGCGTCAGGACGACGTGTACCTGCACAGGCGTACGTCCAGGATGAAGCTGTCCAAACACGCGGCCTACAACACCTACCACCACTGTGAGCAGTGCCACCAGTACATGGGCTTCAACCCCAGATACCAGGTCAGAGAGCACCCCTGGGCACACCCACACACCCACACATCCCAGATATCATCATGCAAGGCTTCATTGTAATGTATTGTTGTATAAAGGCATACCTTTCATAATGAACACCCGTGTTCATTACACAAGATGAGATGCGTTAAGATGTGAGTACCAGTGACAATGTAACATTACTATTAACTACTACTATCCATCTGTCGTTCGGCAACACGTCATTAGTGACAGCTAGGGGTTACGCCATAAGTATTTAGTCTAGGTATGTTTTGCGCTTTCCACAATTCATTAGACTTATGCATGATTGTGTAACGTATAAAGGTTTGAATCTTGAATCTGTTTACAAGGTCTTGAATCATTCCTATAGAATAGTCTCTGTATCCCAACATCTGTCCTCTGCTCTCCAGATGTGTGAGTCCTCGCTGCACACCTTCACCTTCTCCCACTTGCAGCTGGGAGACGACATCCAGCTGTTCTTCATCATCCCCAAGTCCAAGGAACACTACTTCAGCTTCAGCCAATCAGGAGGCCAGCTGGAGAGCCTCAGACTGCCCCTCACCTCTGAATGGGTAAATAGTTTGAGGGACATGATTGGTCCTTTCACAGGGGAAAATGTGAGGTTTTAGAAGCTAAAATGTGAAATCTGAACCCCAGAGGGTTGTGCATGTTGTTTTGTGATGCCATCAAAACATTCATGCAGTTCATGCATTCGTAGTGAAATGTAAAAAACATTCAGATTCACTATCCTCAACATTGTTAAGAGCATAGTGTAGTAGTAAAAGTAGTAGTTGTAGAAGTAGTATAAGTAGTTGATCAAATATAGGATTATATCGTTGCATCGTAATGCAGTGTCTATCGATGTCCACTAGGTGGTGTTAGAGACAATGCTTTCCAAAATGATTTGCCAATTCTATTCTCATAAAGGTGCTGAAGACTCAGTAGATCTTATTCATACAGCCTGTATCGATTGACATTGTAAAGTATATTAACTTTGTATACATTTGTATGGGCATGTGTGCCTAAATATATAGGACAGTGAAGACAGACAAAAAGGATAGAGTGAATGACATGTAGCATAGCTTTCAATCTAACCTGGCTTTCAACAGTGCACAAATAAATCAATTAATCAACAACCAACATACAACATCAGGTTCAGGTTCAGACAGGTGACCAATCGGTTGCAAGATAGATTGGAACATAAGCAACATCCATGAGGATATGAACCAATCACAACCTTCTCCTGGTGTTGTGTTTTGATCTCAGAGCCCCGACTGTATCAAGAGCCCCATCTTCATGCCCACCACGGGGCGCCACGAGCACGGCCTCTTCAACCTGTTCCACGCCATGGATGGAGCTGCACACCTCCACATCCTGGTGGTCAAGGAGTACGAGATGCCCGTCTACAAGAAGTACTGGCCCAACCACATCATGCTGGTGCTGCCCACCGGCTTCAATGGAGCCGGCATAGGTAATGAGGTGGAGGTGAATGTGGTGGTTGTGGTGGTGAAGGTGGAGGTGATGAAGGTGGTGTTGGTGGAGGTGGTGATGGTGATAGGGAGCGTGGTGTAGATGACGGTGGTAGTAGTAATCATTCTTGTAGTTTACTCTGTATATCATCAAGGAACAGGTGGAGGTTAGGGCATCAAGGATGCAAGGTTAGACTGGGGACATTGGGGATTCGAACCGAGGACCTTTTGGCTGGCAGTCCAACAGGTCCAACCTGGTGTCGTCACTGCCACTCCTTGTCAACACAACACTTCCACACCCTTGTCAACAAGAAAATGGAGCCGTGTCTGTCTATCCGGAACTTTATCGTATGTCAAAAATAGATAATAAAAAGGAAACTACGCAAAGCTAGTCTGTCGTACAACGGCGTCAGGGCGTTCCCCCTGCGTTCAGGTTTTATTTCTCTCACCGACAAGCGCTTCAACCCAGCGCCCCAGAGCCCCACGCGAGCGCTTTCCTGCCAGAGACATACTCTGGGTGGACGAGGGCCCTGACACTTCCAACCTGAACCTCCTGCCTTGTGTTTCTACCTCCGCCAGGTGCTGCCCACTTCCTGATCAAGGAGCTCTCCCACCACAACCTGGCATTGGAGCGCTCTCGCCGGCAGGAGGGCGGGGGGCCCCCAGGGGAAGTGTGGCCCTTTGTCGTGGTCGCCGACGACTCCTGCGTCATGTGGAACGCGGTGGACGTTGACGCGCGCGGGTACGATGGCAGCGCTACGCCACGTTATGCTCTTTGTTTAATCTATTTTTATGGATTATGGATAACGTGTTCATTGTTTATTGTAGATTAAAAATGTAAAAATCCTTTAGTGTTTTAAATATATAATAATCCTTGGTAGTTATAAACTTTATAATAATAGCAGCAAAAGCTCATAACATTTTTACTTACAAAAATATGCCAACCATTAATGTCTCAAGACGACAAATGACCGTCCCAATTTTAAAATGTGGAGATTAGCTTGTAAGGAAGTAGGCTAGGAAGGTCTGCCGCAGGAAGAACACACGTGACCTCTTCTTCTAAAGGGTCTTGTGTCCGTCTGTCCCTCAGTGGCCAGGTGGAGCGTGGGGCGTCTCTGAAGCAGGTGCTGCAGACCATGGAGGCCTGCCCGGACCTCGCCCACCTCGGCCTCTGTGGCATCAGGAAGTGGAACAGCCACGGACTCAAAGGTTAGAGGTCACTTACGGATGCTATTCAATACTTTCACTTCTCTTAGAGAAAATTAATGAACTGTAACATGGAGCAGGAAAGAGGCCTTGGGCTACGCAGGTGAATTTGCACGTCCAGAATAGACTTGAGTCCTATTCGATGCAAGTGGACAAACCAGCCCCCCTTGAACATTCCTGCCCACTAAAACAACATGATGCAATGTTTTGGGTTGCGCTACAAATATCCAGCAAAATGCCCTCTCCCTCTGCTTCGGCTGAAGACGAGAAACAAGTGCACGTTCAAAGCAGTCTTAAGTTTGAAGTACACGGTCCTCTATGTCCAGTATACGGTCCTCTGTGTCCAGTACACGGTCCTCTGTGTCCAGTATATGGTCCTCTGTGTCCAGTACAAGGTCCACTGTGTCCAGTACAGGGTCCACTGTGTCCAGTACAGCATTGTCTGTGTCCTGTACAAGGTCCACTGTGTCCAGTACACGGTCCACTGTGTCCAGTACACGGTCCACTGAATGTCCATGAAAAGGTCAGCTCTACGATGTTGACATTGTCAATGTTATTACTGACTACAGGCCACAGGAGCCGCGAGCCCTTCCACCGCGGTCAGCTCCATGACTTCCTGCTGGTCAACGTGGACCTGTGCCGGGACGTCCCGTACGACCAGAACCGCTTCAGCTGCCACGACGTGGACTTCGCCCTGCGGGCCCACAGCGCCGGCTTGCTGCTCTGCCGCTTTAACGGCTTCAGCGTCATGAAGAAGCAGATCGCCATCGGAGGATACCGGACCTTCATCATCAAGACCAAGGTACACACACACACACACACACACACACACACACACACACACATGAGAGAGATGTGTGGGATGAAAAGATATTCTAAACTTAACGGAATGTTGTGAACAATGGGAAAGTTGTGACTCAGCCAAGCGAGGGTTATTTAGCCAATATAAACAAGAAAACAAACTTAGTTGTAAGCCCTCGTCAACCATGTGACCGCTCCTCCAGATGACCGACGTGCCGACCTCGGTGGGGCCCCTGCAGTACGTCTGCGCCCCAGACAGCAAGCACCTCTTCCTGGCCACGCCCGCCAGGCTGCTCCTGGAGAAGTACCTCCAGCACACGGGCCACCAGCTGTTCCCTCTCAGCACCAGGAACCACACACACCCCGTCCTGTCTGTGGACTGCTTCCTCAACCTGGGACCTGAGGTACAGACTACACTCACACACAAAAACCCTCACACACTCACACACACACACACACACACTCACTCACACACACACACACACACACACCCTTACCCTTCCCTCCGCCCCTCCCTCCAGGTGACGGTGTGTTTCGTGAGCTCCAGGCCCCACTCCATCAACCTCAGCACCGCGGGGCTCCTCTTCAGCGGCCTCCTGCTGTGCTTCACCGACTCCTGCGTCACGCCCTCCTTCCTCAAGAAGTTCACCTTCCTCCAAGGTAGACAACACACACACGCACACACACAGTCACTTACTATCACACACGCACACTATCACACAAACTATAACACACACAGACACACACTATCACACACACTATTACACACACACTATCACAATATCACACACACACACACACACACTATATCACATACACACTATCAGACACACACATTCTATCACACACACACACACACACACACACACACACACTATCACACACACACATTCTAACACACACACACACACTATCACACGTGCGTACAATCACACACTCACACACACTTCACACATTATCACTCACACTATCACACTCACTGTGACACATTATCACTCACACTATCATATACACGCTATCAAACTTTCACACACACTTTCACACACTGTCACACACATGCAGACACTTTGTAAAAAACAACATAAACTAAGATCTAACCATGAATAAGAATAGAAAAAGTATAAAACATTTAAAATAAGAAAAACTAATCTGAAAAATAGATTAGTATTTATTTTGAATTTTAAAAATATATCAAATACACACAATGACCACAGTGTGAAAAATACTATATACATATATACTGTATATACTACATACAAGTAAACGTACTATAAACATAAGTGTAAATAAGTATAAATTGACACATACATCCTTCTGTCCCCTCTTCCTACCTTCCAACTTTCAAAAAACCCTTCATCCTTCCCACAATGCTTTGCTCTCACCACCCACTTCCTCTGTCTCTCCTCTGACCCCTCCCCCTCCGTGCCGCATCACCAGGGGCGACGCTGTGTGTGATCTGCGCTGACCGCAGCTCCCTGCGCCGGGCGGTGGGCCGGCTGGAGCTGGAGGACGAGTGGCGCTTCCGGCTCAGCGACGAGTTCCAGACCGCAAACGCCAAGGAGGACCTCCCACTCTTCTTCCTGACCGGGAAACACATCTAGCTCCGCCCGCGTATACCTCCTCACATGTTCGGAACTCCTCCCACTGTTCGGAACTCCTCCCACTGTTCGGAACTCCTCCCACATCTGACTCTGCCCAGCGTTAGGAAATCCCTCCCACGTTTGACTCCTCCTACATCGGACTCCTCCCACTTCTGGCTCATCCTCCACTCGATTCCTCCCCCATGTAACTTCTCCCACTTCCAGTTCCTCACCCATCGGACAACTCTCCCATATGACTCCTCCCACACTTGATTTCTCCCCCGACCTGACTCCTCCCACCACTGGGGGGACCCTGAACTGTGCCTTCTCTCCCCACTAAAGACACTCCATGTGAAGGGGGTGAGGGACGGGGGGGAGGGGTAGTTCATGGCATGCGTTACCATGGAAACCATGATTTCATCAAAGGGGAGATGTTAACAAACGCCAAAGGATTCTTGATGTCTGCTACTTACCAGTGTACACACACATACACATATATACACACACACACACACACACACACGTCTATGTGGAATTTCAAATTACAAAGATCATGTGCAGAATGCACACGCACACACACACACACACACACACACACACACACACATACAGTGCTGTAAACACACATGCCTGTTGTGGTCATGGTCTGGCTAGACCAGTCTGACTGGTGAGCAGAACCTTAGACTAACATCAAACCTGAATCCACCCTCGGTCATGTGACTATGTTTACGCGTTCTGTCGCCCGTCACTCACGCCTCTCAGGAGGCGGGACACTCCGTACTGGCAAAGGATTGGTGAAAATAGGAGGAAGAACAATTATTAATTATGAAACGTGCATTAGGATCTAATTAAGATGAATCATGTTGACGTGTCCGTGCGAGTAAGATCCAAAATCCCCATTTTTCCCGCTCTGAGGTGGGCTTGAACACCCGTTACCACGCAGAAGGTGAGGTTGCGAGGTTGGTTCCCTGTGCCAAGAAGACCATGGACGCACGTAATCAGAGAACACGTGATCATAAACGTTCGACGTGTAATCGAATAGCACACACAACTCACCATGCTTTAATTATTAGTTCAAATGCCAATATTAAAACCGTACAATCATATAGGAAATAGGTCTTGGTGAACAGTTGACTGTTTATCTACCAGTTAAACTGACGATGATGTTGTGTAGCTTAGGTTGAAAATTATGAATTTAGGTAGGTCCATTCAACACTAGATTAGCCACTAGCAGGCTAACATTGATACCACTCTTGTTAAGATGACATTCACTAGCTTTTTTGTTAGCCACTCTACCTTTAATTATGCACAGCTCTTTGTACACAGATTTAGCTGTCAAAGTTCTTAAGGTTTTATTCATAGCTTTGGGTGGCTGTAGTCGTTAATTTAACATTATTCAGGGTTTTGCCGTGGGACATGGCATCGTGTGTCAACTATTTATTTCAATAACTCTGCCATCTGCACACTTCCTGGGATGCACATCCAGTTTATGAGGCAATATCAATCACTCTGCGAGCGCAACAGGCAGTCTGCTGCTGCCTGGACCTAAACCCTTTTAAATACAAAGTGCTATTTTTTTTTAGGTAGTATTTTAATAGGCCTACTATTTTGATATTTGTATTTGGTTTGAAAATAAGGAATATAGAAGTACTTTTTGAACAAGTTTTGAAGAGATAACTTTGATATTGTTAATTTAGAAAAAGAACTCAGTATTGGAAGCAGTTTACAATGTGCTATAATGTGTGTGCCTCCACATGTACAAATGTAAATACTATTTCCTCTCGTCTTGTCGTTGTTCAATTTGTACATGTTCAAGAGTAATAATGATGTGGACAACAGTTTGTTTTGTGTGCCCATTTTTCAGCTCTAGCCTCTTTTATACTGTCTATGGTTCTAATTACACACATTTGTGTAGTTACTAAACAGTTTTGCCTTCTCGAATACCTCATATGAATATGTTGAAGCTGGAATGTGTGGCCCAGCTCTGTAGGATGTGTTAACACAGAACAGGGTAAATAAATAAAGATTGCATTGTCTTCTAACAATTTGCCTCTTTTTTTTCTACCAGCTGAGGGGCCAAGGTCCCAAAGCTATAGCCACTGATCATCCGATAAATGTATATTTAGATTCACTCCTTTACCAGACGCTTTTATCCAATGCAACTCACAGGTGAGGCATATACAAAAAATGATGTCATTGGATGACAGCGTACTTGAAATTCATTGTGACCTAACTATCACCCTTGTGATGCCATCTTTAGCATCTGGTTTACCTTGACAATTAGCATGAGAGCAGTAAGAGTCCCGGTCTCTCCAACTAAACATTAGCTTCTATAACATTTCTATAGTTCACGACAATATGATGCCTTTTAAAAGAAAAGACCATAGCCTGTTAAATATCCTATCTTACACATATAATGTGTAGCTGTTACTGGGGAAGACTATGTGAGATTAGCATCGCAGCACATAGCTTGTAGCAACAGTAGACTCATAACTTTTTTCCCTCCAGCAGAGAGCAGCAGGGGCTTCATGTCACACATGAAGCTCCAGCAGGTTGCAAATGGCTTTTGGCTGAGGTAGGTCTACTGCAGGGCCAGGAATCAGGTGTCAAATACACCCCAGAAGCTTCTCAGAACTTGTGTGCGTTGCCTTCTACCGTCTTAACCGGTGTGTGTGTGTGTGTGTGTGTGTGTGTGTGTGTGTGTGTGTGTGTGTGTGTGTGTGCGTGTGCCTGTGCGTGTGTGTGTGTGTGTGTGTGTTTGTGAGTGTGCCTGTGGTAGTGTTCAGCAACATCATCACTCTCTAGTTTCTCCTAAGCACTCTCTAGTTTCCACCAAGCACTCTCTTCCAAGAACACATTTGTTGCTAAAATGAGTCCTAAAACTCTCACTTTATATGGACTGTGAAACAACCAGTAACCAGGCGGGCTCACAAACATTCACAAGAGATAGGAGCTTCAGAGCACCACCTAGTCCATTCTGAAGTCCTTCTGTCAAAGCCTGTATAAGAAACTACAGAACTTAACATTGTTAAGATGCCTAAGGTATATTGCAGCATGACGGGAAGAAATATCAAATTTAAAACATTTTACGAAAGCGCAGAATTGTTTTACTTTAGATGAGAGCAACTTTCGGGGGACTTTTCTGACGAGCATCCTGAGGGACATCCCTGGGTGACTTTTCATGAGGGGATCTAGGGGTTTGGACGCAGGACATCAGGGGTCTCGGGTCCTGAACGAGACGCTGTGTTTTGTGCCATCTGAGGAAGTCGGTCGTGGGCGGCTGGATCATGCAGACATGGTACCCATGGACGAGAGACTACGAACTCTGACCCCACGCCGGGACAGCCCCAACGATAGCTGGACCTGGGTAACGGAGACACTCACGTACATTCATGTATTATTAGTCATTAGTCGTCTAGCAGAAACTCTTATCCAAAGCGACTTAAAGGCTGAGGCTGAGAACGATCAGCGCATGCGATCAAGAGAGTACAAACTGCAAATATGTGACATGCCGTATGACCGCGTTTCTAACAACTAAAACATTTTTTTATAGAGTATAGGAATCAAAACACAAGGTTTCCATTGTTTTTTAAAGGGTTATTTAGTGGTAGTCCAGTACATAGTAGGAGATAGGATGTTTAAACAACACACTTGCTAACAGGGGAGATAAGTTGTTGAGCTGTTCAGTCACGTATATGTCTAACTGTGGGGTATTTATTAGAAAGATTGATTATCTGGTTTAGTTTTAATACTGGTTTATGGTTCATGTCTTCATACGTCCTACAGGAACACCAGCCAGTTCTTGTTGTTGAATCGGATTTTGTGTGTGTGTGTGTGTGTGTGTGTGTGTGTGTGTGTGTGTGTGTGTGTGTGTGTGTGTGTGTGTGTGTGTGTGAATGTCGTGATTCTAGATCTATTGCAGATAAATCAAATCATGATTGTATCAGTTTTCTTTTCATGTAACGCTTAATTAGGCCTATGAGTCATCACTGTCCTTATTCCCACAAAATGTGTGTGTGTGTGTGTGTGTGTGTGTGTGTGTGTGTGTGTGTGTGTGTGTGTGTGTGTGTGTGTGTTTGTCCATTATCAGTTTAACAGAAATGTACCAAAACAGTGATTTGTCGTGTTTTCCTAATTATTAAAAACATTTAAATGTTTGTCTTCATGAGTTATGAAACATGAAAGCGTGTGTGTGTGTGTGCATTAGGCATTGGGAGAGAGACCACGTTGCACGTGTGTGCGGTGGGTGGGTGACGTATCATCTCAGTGGGTGTGTGTTTGTGTTTCCTAGATAAATCCTGGGAGGCGGTGTGTTTGATGTTGGTGCCTGCATGTGCATACTTTTACTGCTGGTGCGGTGGTGTAATGATGTTGTGGGGGTTTGGTAGTGTGGGGGTGTGGTGGTGGTGTAATGGTGGTGGTGGTGGTGGTGGTGGTGGTCATGTGCTTTGTCCACAGTTCCTTTGACCCCCTGCTAGACCTGCAGCCCATCGGCAGTTACACCACCTTTAGCACACAGTTACATAACGCTCACACCATGGAACACCTCCCTTATAGGGCCGGGCCTAGAGGTGTGGGGTGAGAGGGAGAGAGAGAGAGAGGGAGAGGTCCCACAGGGGGACACCCAGTGGTGGTCCCTATGGGGGGACACAGGGTACTGGTCCCTAGGGGGGACCAGCACATACATTGAAATCGAACACGTGTATGGGACAGAAATGTACTCAGAATAAACGCTGGCAAAGTATAGCATACAAAAGAATGTGATGACGACCGCAGTGGTAACATCGACTAAAAAGCCAACGAGTCAACATTATGCAACGGCAGGTCATAAGGGACATCTATCCTGAGGTTTAGCTGCAGAACAATCTGTGCCTGAAACACAGAGCAAAGTAGTGAACAAACTCTCTCAACGCTCACATGACCCACATGGCTTACTACTGGGGGTCCACCCAAAGAATGTTGTTTAGTCGATACATGCTTATATTATATAAGGTGAGGGAACAGGTTTCATACATTTCTTCATACACCAAAAACAACAAAACATATAGGTAAAAGGGGGACACAAATGTTATAAATAGATTATAAAACGAACACGTTATATCCGTGCAGCTAGTAGGCTATTCATCGAACGTTTTGAAAAAACTGCTGTGCTCGTGCTTGGAGTAACAAGCGGTAACATGTTTATTCATACGGGTGGTCGCTGGCCGGCCAGGAGTTCCGATTGGCTGAGAAAGCCCATCCCCCTGACGACCCTCCGTCTCCGAGGTGACGAAGTGAACACATTCCTGAGCCCAGAGTTCAGATCACGAGTAGATCACTGCTTCTTGCCCTCGTAAACCACCTCCCTTCTCCCTCTTCTCTTTCGGTTTCCCGCTGTCCTCTCCGCAACTCGGGGAAACTGCCGCAGACAATTCGGCTATAGCGGCATCAGAAATGATTGACAATTATTGACTCACACACACACACACACACACACACACACACACACACACACACACACACACACACACACACACACACACAC
>JAOPJO010000034.1:3960730-3980583 GCA_027123675.1 Molva macrophthalma | reverse complement strand
GGAGTATAACAACACGAGGGTTATGGTTAGAGTTGGAGTATAACAACACGAGGGTTATGGTTAGAGTTGGAGTATAAAAACACAGGTTTGCTGGGCTAGGGCAAGTGTCTTAACACGTAATAAAATGGGATTATTATAGTTTGACATGCCTCGGGGGCAGTCTGCCCGAGCAACTACCGCTCCACAAAAACTAAGAAAATGTATTTCTGCCAAAATATTCCCAAACCAAAACACATGACGCAACATTAGCCCAAAATAGATACATGTTTTTACACATTACATATTGTTTTTGTGAATAATGGGATAATGCAATGTCCAAGGGAGGCCATCACATCATCGTTCTTTGTGCTATAGAGGGTAAAAGAACAACATGAAAAACAAGCACACCCTTTATCCTGGCGACATGAACTGATGTCGCGGGGCAAATCAGCACGCGCCGGGATGTGCTTCCATCGTGGCTCGTTGAGTCAGACTTACTGTGATCTGAAATGTCATCCGTAAATAGTTCTTCCTCTTCCTCCTCCTCCTCATCATCCTCATCATCAGGGGTTAAAGTCAGCCTCCACTGTGCTGTAACTTTGTCACCCACATGGTACCTACGCTACAGTGAGAAGAACCGGCTTTTTAAGGGAAATATCAAAAGGCTAGTGTTACACACACATATAGGCTTACACACCCATCCAAACACACACACACACACACACACACACACACACACACGTGTGCGTGCATTGCACAGGTATACCCACACACACGGGCACCGGCCTTAAAGTCTCACACGTACACACGCATCCAAAACACCCACCCACGCATGTGTGAACACACACACACACACACACAAAGTCTGATTTATGCATGTATGTGCAAAGGCACATTTATATATACAAAGGCAAATGCACACACAAAAAGACAGTATGAACAGAAACATTCATATGCACACATACATACTACCCCATCCACACAGAATCACACATGCACTCTCTCACACACACACACACACACACACACACACACACACACACAAATATTGTACAGTACACAGGCACATGCACACACGAACAGCCATCCAAACAAAACCATAAAACCATAAATATGCATGCACACGTAATGTTCTCTCTCTCTCACACACACACACACACACACACACACACACACACACACACACACACACACAATATCCCTCAAACCTCTCTCATGTGTGCCGTTAGCAGTGCTCAGCATTCTCTGCGGGTGTCCACTAATCGTGTCGCTGGGTGTAGGGAGCATGGGCCCCTCCTGCTGCAGAGAGCACAAATGCAGACATTTAAACAAATCAATGGATTGATCCATTCATTAATGAAGTGGCTGAGCCATTGTATGTAATTTCATCTCTGAGACCTCCCATCCGTAAGGCATTCATCACCAGACAAAACATAGTACTGCTGCCACACACGCACGCACACACACACACACACACACACACACACACACACACACACACACACACACACACACCTCTTCGCCTGAGAGGACATATGTATTACCGTATTTCAAGAATAAAGAGGACAAAAAAATTAAATGAAAGGAAAGCGGTTCTATGCTTTGTTTTCATTTCTAATCTTTAGAATGTTGTCAGAACACCACGCCGTGTTATCCATCAACTTATTCGTCTGTGCAATACATAGATTTTTTTCATATCACTGGTTACTCTCATTCATTTGTTGTCGGGGAACGAGTCAGTGTCACTGCAAGCAATTTTGCCCAAGAGCGGCCGCCCAACTCACACACGCACCCGTCTCCGGATTTAACAACTTTATCTCACATCGCACTCGTTTCGATTCGCAGCCTTCTGGGACGGAAACACAAGCCTCCCGCCTCCTCTGTTCCGACGTCTCACGTGCCGGCCACGGCTTTCATTCATCAGCAGAAGAAGAAAAGAAAAAACGGAACGGAACCCCATGGACCCATTGCCCACTTTCCTGTGTAATGCTAATCAAAGGGCTTCACGCCCGACATGCCATGGTGTGGTGGCGGAACGATCCAGGGGAACGGGTTAATCAAACGTGTTTGTTTTTTTTTGGGGGGGGGTACGAGCCCCTGAAAGGAGAGCAAAGTACTCGCTGTCTGTCTTTGTTCATCCGCCTCCTCACTTCCTCCATGACAAGTTCAGTCCTCGGTTTTCCTGATGCATCTCCTTCTGTGGGCGCACCAACCCCCACCCCAGGGTTAAGAACAGTTCTGGAGACGGATTGTGTTGAGGGGGAAGGGGAGGGGGGGGGTTTGAAGTAACTTCTGTTGTCAGCCAAAACCAGACGGCCGGGGGGTGCACAGCACCGCTGCACGTATTCCAATCACACGTGTGCAATGAATATGATAATGGCTGCTTGGCCCTCTCCATAAGTCAATCATGTTAGAATCACAGAGAGTGCTACGTGCTTTGGGAACTGCCCAGCTTCAATTGAGGCAAGGGCTCCTGAGACAATGATTGAGGACACACACTAAAATGCAGTTGAAAAAAACAAATATCCCAGAATCCTCTGGGGCTCCCATGCCCAGTCAAAATGTAAATTAAGTCAGAACAAATCGATTTGCCTCTTCGTTTTTTGTCTCTGAATGTTGGAATACAATTACAAAAACACAACAGCGCACATTGCAGACGCATGTCCAAACGTATTGATACGGCCTTGGACATTGCCTAGTTGCTTGTCATGCAATCCATTTGGAAAAAAATAACTAAATACATAAAACAAAACAAATGCATCTAATAAGCCTATATATTTCAGAGAAATACATGTTTGTTTCACTGATGAGCACAAAAACAAATATACATTTACGCTTCACGCATCGGCTAAAGATATTGAAAAATGTAAACCTGCTGTTTACTAACCAGTGAAATGCAACATCTGACATATCCTGAAATGTAATAAGCTTGGACACGGAACTGGGCCTTTATGAGAAACAAATGACAGCCTAGCATGTCACTGTCACGTTGCCTTATTCAGGAGGCCCACCCACTAGATATCACATAGCTCATTACTGTGCAAAGTGTCCTGGCTGCTGAACACTACAAACATAGACCATGCTACCGACACATATTCAATAACAAATACAAACGTGAGAATAAATTGGACCAATACATAAAACCAACACATCTTGGTTACTTTCATATCTTATGAAATCATGCTAAAAGCTTTGTGATTTGATACAAATTTAAACCAATCATTTTTTTAAACACAAGGATATTCACGTCTGAATTGAGGTACCAGATCCCAATTATCATTATCACTTAATTCAATATGATTATTATAAAGAAATCATCAGTTTTGCTAATAATATGGGCACCAGATAAGGTTGGAAAATCAAGGTTAGTTTATGTTGCAGTGCATGCCCCGAGGGGATTGTTGCCATTTATGCATGACTGACCTGGTCTGCGTCACATACAGTCCGTCACACTCCGCCTTAGTCCAGAGAACACACAGATATCCCATGCTGTTCACTGGGTCTTTTTATCGTATTTAATAAACCCAACATCATGCTTGAACCTACAATCCATAATTGACGCCCCAACACTGTTGTTGTTTGGGTTACGATTTTGGGACTTCAACAGAAACACTTTTGATTCATTTTTGCATTCAAATGCTTGTACTTCTCTGTGCATCAAAGTAAATGAAATGCAAAGACAAAAAATGTTGAATTAATAATAGAAAAAGGAAGGAAATATTTAAACTACTTAAACGGTTTAGTCCAGGATGAAGCTTAAGATGTCCATGAATCTGTGGGCTTGTAAAAATACTCCACTGAGGCAAATGTCCAAACATAAAACCAAAAGGACAGAAACTTGTTTTCAAAGGTCTTTCCTTATAATGCCCTTAAACTAGGCCTTTAACTTAAAACAGTTCCTAGTTGCTTTGTTTTGTTTGTTTTTGCCTCCTCTCTTACTCTCCACTGGTCGGCCATCTTGGACAGTCTCCAAATCCAACTCAAATGTGGGTGAGGCCCAACTAACATACAATCACCTCTACCTGCTTTCAATTACTCCAAGCTTTCCCAACATACAACAAACCCGTTAGACGGGAATGAAACAAAACAAAACAAAAAAAACGACCATTGTAAAAGCATATAAATTGCCCCGCTATGCAGTCTTAAGTCTCAGTGTTACTCCTCCCAGCTCTCTATCTTAGAGAGCACAGGCTTCCGCATGCTCCTCCCCAATTCTTAGCTTTGTCCATTCTCTTGTGTCTTCATCGGCCACTCACCACTCACAGCATAGTAGAACGCCATTGTATTCATCTGACGTTGGTATCTGAATGAAGGACTGGTGGCAACAAGGATAGGATAGGATACCAATTAAGGATAGCAATTTCTAATGACTTGACCTTAACTGCCACAGATTATTCAGCCCTGTGGCCACTTTAGCGACGCCTTCTTGTTCCTTTCTTCTTGGACACACACACTGTGTAAAAGGAGAGGTGCAGGTTATCAAGATGAGGGAGCACAGAGCAGAAACGTTGGGCACCTACGCACAGAGGTCCCCATGGGCTGTGTGGTCGCAGCCTTGGAAAGAAACGGGCTGAGAAAAGTGACATGTTGTGCTGAGCAAGGAGGCGCATGTGGTAGCCTTGACGACGCAGTTCATTTCAACCCGAGAAACTCGGGTGGCTGCGGTTGACCTCTGCACCCTCCCGTCAACATACAGATCGGAACACGCCATGTGGCGCCCAGAATTATCCCTGTCACACGCGGCAACCCAAAATAACAGGGCGAGCTGCAGAACAGTTAAATCAAAGGGTTATGTTCTCATTCACAGATGAAAAGAGGGCTGCAATTGTCGAGCGGGATCAGAGCGAGAGAAAGGGGGGTGCCTACCCCCCGATCGTCTAAACACTCTCCAGAATGACAGGTAGGTAATTGGATCTCTTTTTTTTTTTTTTCTTTTTTTTTAAAGGTTGGGGGGTGCGGGCGGTATCATCATAGTCATATCATTTTCCTTTCTTTGTCACTGTCTCCAACAACAACACCCCCCCCCCACACATCCTAGAACAATATGGAGGGGGTGCACAATCAGAGCGATTATCTGATCTGATGCCTGCGTCGAGTCGCTGATTACGCCGTGGCCTTTGAGCAGCACCCCCCCCCCACACGCACACGCACACGCACACGCACACGCACACACACACACACACACACACACACACACACACACACACACACAGGTCCAGGGAGACAGTAAGTGAATTATGCTGGATAACCGTGTTAGTGTCAGAGTCCAGAGACCTGCTATGAAGCAGAACAGTCAGCACTAAAGACCTGCAGGACCTAACAGAACCCGCCACGCACCCGACATCATTACAGATCATCACTAAACTTACAGATAACATTTGCTTAACAGAAGGTGTTAAAAGCTTTAGCTTTTTGTGTTATTATTACGTTCATTTGTGTTTATCATTATTTATTCAATATAATAAATCAGGTAAACTTTTGTTTTTGCATTTTTTCCTGTGATATGACCACTCTTGACCCTACATCAATACAAGCTGCCAGCATTTATTGAAACACGGAACCAATCTTGGTACACAGGTCTTTCAAAGAATCAATTGACAATTCCCCAAGAAACAGAACTACCTCTCGTCTATCTGTCCAGCTCTGAGACCCTATGCTCTGGTTGTCATGGTATCTTGACAATCAATGACTTAACTAACCCCATGTCCGTTAGGAAAACAAGGCTAAGGTGAAAACAGGAAGTGAGAGCCAGCTGGAGAAGGGTCAACATATATATTATGTTGTTGACAACTGGATAGATTCTTGATCTGTGCCTTATTGTTTTTCATGGAGACTCTTAACCAACCTCCTCCTCTCCTCTCCTATTTATCCTCTCTCTCTCTCTCTCTCTCTCTCTCTCTCTCTCTCTCTCTCTCTCTCTCTCTCTCTCTCTCTCTCTCTCTCTCACCTTCTCTCAGGGCTTCCTTTATGATGGGTTCTCCACAGGGGGGCTGCAGGCCACTGGAGGCCCGGAACAGAGCCGAGTCCCCGGTCCCCGGGGCCCCCCCAAACTCACACATCTCCCTGAAGAGCAGCACCTTCTGCTCCAGCAGGGACACGATCTGCTTGTCCCTCTGTCGCAGGGCCTCTGGCCGAGAGACATACAGAGACACAAAGACAAAGAGAGAGAGAGAGAGATGGAGAGAGAGAGAGAGAGAGATACAAATAGATGAGAGAAAAACACAAATATTGTAAGTGTCTTTGCTTCAGGACAGCGACGCAGGCAGGCAGACAGACAGACAGTTTGAGGAGCTCACCTCTCATC
Source organism: Molva macrophthalma (assembly GCA_027123675.1). Classification (NCBI taxonomy): domain Eukaryota; kingdom Metazoa; phylum Chordata; class Actinopteri; order Gadiformes; family Lotidae; genus Molva; species Molva macrophthalma. The sequence continues at coordinate 3,974,300 of JAOPJO010000034.1, read as the reverse complement.
TCCTTGAACTTGTTCTCCATCTGTCGTTTGTCCTCCTCTGTCTCACTGGGAATGCCTTCATCATCCTCTCTGTCTCTGTAGAACACAATACATCATCATCCAACCATCAATTAACAATCATCTAATCATCATCCAACACCCTCGAACAACATCCATCTACATCATCCAACCTCTTTTAACATCGTCAAGCAAAGATCACAAAACATCATCTGACATAATCCAGTCATCATCCAACATCACATTAATCATCTCCAGCCATCATCCAGCACTCTGGATAATAGATCCAACATCATCCAACCATCATCACCCAGCTTAAAGAAAACTCCCAGCCTCATCCAATCTACTCCTCTTTTTGATCAATAGAAAAGTCATTGCCCGTTTTATAGCAAACACTGCCTTTAAACTAAACTGTGCTGCGTTAACATAAACCAAGCAATTTTCATCCAACCAGAACCAATAGCCATCCAACCGTCTCCTCGTTTGGTGCCTACAAACGGACTGAATACTCTAGCTGCACTGTGCTAACGTCCGCCAAGCTGTTTGCTTGTTGCATTAGCTGCATTAGCTGCATTACTCACACAGCGTTCATGGCGTCCTGGATGAGCTGCATCCAAGTGTTTCGCTCCTCCTTCGAGCCGGCCACCACCTCCAGCATCTCCGGCCGGTCGGCCCCGGCACTGATCAGGAAGATGCCCCGCTCCTCGTTGGCCACCTCACGTACGATCAGATTCTTGAGGGAGAGCACCGTGGACCGCTGGTCCTGGAGGGAGGGAGGGGGGGGTGAGAAATAGAGGGAAGGGCAAGATAGAGGGGGATGGATAGTGAGAGTAGTTCAGAAGAGGAGGATGGTGAAGGAGGAGAGGAAATGGGAGAATGATGAGAGAGGAGAGGAAGGAGGAGGATAAAAGGAAGGCAACAAAAAAAAGTAAATGGGAAAAAGAAGATGTCAAAGTGGACAGAGAGAAACAGATGAGACAGAAAGGGAAGAGAGAGAGACAGAAAGGAACAAAAGAGAGTAAATTAGACTATGATTAGATTGTGGATAATGTTGTTATACATGTTATTCAGCTGGAAGTCTATTCATTCAATTCAAAGGGCTTTATTTCTACTATTCATTAAATATCCTGATATTTAGAGATGACCACTGTGATTATATATATCCATACGTTTTGAAATGGAGAGGTATCGTGTGTTAGAGAGCGAGAACAGAGACAGAGATAAGGAACACAGGGTTAAACAGCAAGTCCATACCAGCGAGGCGAAGGTATATTTCTGATCTTTTTCTTGGAGGAAGACAAAAACATCAGACAGAAGGAGTGCAATGACATCTGGAGAGAGGAGAGAGAGAGAAGTTAGCAACACAAGAAAACCATTTCAAATGCTTGCCCAACCAAATCCTAGTGACTGCTAACCCACTCATATATATCCTCGTGACTGCTAACCCACTCATATATCCTTGTGACTGCTAACCCACTCATATATCCTTGTGACTGCTAACCCACTCATATATCCTAGTGACTGCTAGTGTATGAGTGTGTTTGTGTGTGTGTGTGTGTGTGTGTGTAAGTTTGTGTGTGTGTTTGTTCAAGTGCATGTGCATCTGTGTAGGTTCCAGTGTGAGAGTGATGTATCTGAGTGTGTTCCTGTATATTTGCGTGTGTTTATCTGTGTCTGGTGTATCTAGTTGTGCAGTATATATGTGTACTCCTCTTCCTCACCCTTCATCCTGGTTATGTGGGGTCCATCTGTGTATGGCTGCTGTATCTACCGGTGTGTTCCTGTATATCTGTGTGCTCCTCCTCTTCCTCCTCCACCTCCTATCCCTCCTCCCTCTCCTATCCCTCCTCCCCCTCCTCCTTCTATCCTCCTCCTCCTAGCCCTTCCCCTCCTCCTCCTCCTCCTTCTCCTCCTCACCCTTCATCCTCCCCTGGTTGTTCTTGAGCTGCAGGGCTCCTTCGCGAAGAAGCCTCCCACCCCTCAGCAGGTCATCCCGGGCGAACATCTTGCCGCTCCTCATCCTCATGGACTTGCTCTCCATGCGCGCGTGCACGTCCTCCATCCGCCGCCGCTTCTCCTTCTCGTTCACCCGCGCGTCGACGGCTGCGATCACCTCCTTCACCGTGCTAAGGGCCTGGCTCAGCTCCCCGTGGTCCTCCTCAGACTCTGCAGCGAGACAGCAGAGATGTCACCTGGTGGTCAGAGGGGGGACTGCACCTGTATAGCCTTGGGGTACTATTAACCCCGGGGCCATCCATGAAGCTCAAGTTATCTTTCATCCCTGGACAATGGTCTCAAAGGAAGCCCACGTCTAGATATATATATATATGATTTGCTTTATTATTTAGTGTTTGTCGCCCCCTACTGGTTACAAAACATGACGCAATGTTTATGTTTGTCGCCCTCTACAGATGACAACACGTGGCACAATGCTACATTGAAACCTATCTAATCTCCAAAAAACAGTGAAAAGTTTGTATTGCTGTGGTTCTTCGGAAGTCACCCAAGGCGCCCGAGTTTCTCCAGTGTAGATTTATGTGGATGACAGCAATGAGGGATGATACATTCTCATTCCACAGCTTACATTATATCAGCTCAGCGAGGATTTACCTGAAGATGGCAGCACATTATAAGTAGTCTAGGAGCGGCACGTGAATATTACTGTATAGAAAATCGTTGAACTGTGCGTGTGTGTGTGTGTGTGTGTGTGTGTGTGTGTGTGTGTGTGTGTGTGTGTGTGTGTGTGTGTGTTTCTGTAGCCTTTAAGATTAGCTGCAGGCTGTTAGTACTCTTCTGCTCCAGCTATAAACAGGCTCTAGAGACAGATTAGCAGGACACACTCAGCAGGAGAGCAGCTTGTTACACCTGGAGACAGAGAGCCTGGGGGGAGGGGATCTGGTCCTAACTACCCCTGTGATCTGGTGGTTGAACAGATGAAGTATTGGGAATCTGGTTTGCATTAATCCACTCCATTCAGGCTTCCTGTTGTGCAATTCACATAAATGTGAACGCTCCCCTTCTCTCTGTAGGCTGCAGAACTTCACCTCAATAATGTCCATAATGTTTTCATTCACATTCTACTTTTACATTTTATTTGTACTAAACGTGTATTGAGGGATATTTTTTGTACGTCTTTCTATGCAATTCTTTTATCTTTTTTATTTATTCTAATTCGTTTTCCTGTCCTGTACTTCTGATTTGACCTCAACCTTCTTCTAACTTAGCAGTTGTTATGAAGCTCATCCACTGTTCGCATGTCATGTATCTCTGCTATGGACAGTTGTGTTGTATAAGTGTATATTGTTGTAGTACAGTAGCTGTGTGCTCCTACTCCTTCGTGGAACAAGAAAGGTCTGAAGGGAGACTCCTTGCCATCCTTCAGGTTTAAAGGATTTAGCGTGTTTGGGTTGTTCTTATTGGGTTGTTAACCAGGGTAGAAAACACCCAGAATGCACTTGTTAAGGCCAGGACAAGCATGTCCACACTTGTTATGAACGTATCAAGACCACACGCAAGGTTGCACTTTGTTGACCGATTCCACTGTTCAACAACTTCTTAATGACACAAGCTATGCTATGCTATGACGCTATGCTATGATGCTAATCTATGCCTCAATGGAAAAGCTACAACAACAACAAACAATTCATAAAACTAGTTGCCTGTTTTTGCTGTGAGAATGAATGTAAAGCCAATATGCGTTTAATCGCTAACAAGCGGTAATACCATTAGCATGATCAGATTAACATGAAGCTAACAGGGTGCCTACACAAAGCTAACATAGTGCTAACAAGTAGCTAATAGCAAGCTAACCGTCAGTGTACTGCAGGATCCTCTGAATCAGCACTGGGTACTTGGTTATCCTCTGGGTCACCAGAAGAATGCATTCTGGGATACCCAGTCTTCGCACGATGCTGCTGCTCATCTTTTTCTGATAGAGAAGATGAAGAAGAGAGAGAAGACAGAGAAGCAAGAGAAGAAGAGAAGGAAGAGGGGGAAGAGAGAGATGTGAAAGAAGAGAGAGAAGAGAGAGTAGAGAGCAAAAAGAGAAGAGAGAGAAGACCGTCCAGTATGAACATCTCAACAAGGTTCTGATACAAGGAAAGCCACTAGACAAATACCATACTGGGTACCATACTGATACATGATAAGTAGTACTGGGACCAGGTCTCACCTTCACAGACACCTGAAAGCGTTTGTCCTTGTTCAGGAGGTCTTTGTAGAAGTTCACCGCCTCGTTGTGACTCCCACAGAACCTTCCATAGATCCTCTTCATCTCCTCCCCGCTGGCGCCTGAGAACTGCAGGAGGACTCGACGTCAAACACAAGGACATCTACAGGTAGACCGCTGACATTGGGTTTTAAACCCAGAACCTTTCGGCTGGGAGACCCTAACCACTGGAATATCATGATTGGGTTGATCATGATATCATGATGCGTCATGTTTTGCTGTATTTTATTTCCACTCTCTTCATTTAGGTTGTTTTCAATGTACAGATGTAACGTCTTCTTGAGAAAGCTAAGAAGACAAGCATGAGGAACAATTGACCGTTCACTTTAGACCCAAACACCTTAGCTGATGTACTTTCACATCCAAAAAGGGATAAAACAAAAGAGACGGCTCTAGACAACACATCCTCTCTCAAGACAGTGGCCAGCTCCTACCTGGCCCAGCAGGAGGTCTCCCACCCGGTGCACCACGGCTCCTCCCTCGCAGGCGTCGGGACCCCCGCTCCTCTGCCTCCTCTCCAGCAGCAGCGTGAGGAAGAGGGTGTGGAGCTCCAGAAGGTCATCCAGACCGGGGAACATCTTGTCCAGGGCGGCCTGCTCCAGGTGGGCGTCCTTCAGCAGACCCTTGCCGTACACCTCCGACATGATGCGCAGCGTACGCACATGGTGCATCTCCGTCTGCATCAGCTCTGCAGGGGGGCGCCGGAGGGTATCAGCATGGTGGGGTGGATGGTAGGGGGGGGTGTGTGTGTCTGTGTGTAAATTCAGATAGTTTGTGTGTGTGTGTGTGTGTGTATATAGAGTGTATTTGTGTGTGTGTGTGTGTGTATATATACAGTGTGTGTGTGTGTGTGTGTGTGTGTGTATACAGTGTGTGTGTGTTTGATTAAATACAGTGTGTGTGTGTGTGTATGTGTGTGTTTATACTATATGTGTGTGTGTCTTTATACAGTATGTGTGTGTGTGTGTGTGTGTGTGTGTGTGTGTGTGTGTGTTTGATTAAATACAGTGTGTGTGTGTGTGTATGTGTGTATGTGTGTGTTTATACTATATGTGTGTGTGTCTTTATACAGTATGTGTGTGTGTGTGTGTGTGTGCGTGTATATACAGTGTGTGAGTGTGTGTGTGTATGTGTCTGTGTGTGCGCGCAAGCTAGCGTGCGTGTTACCGTAGATAACGTCCTGTCTCTTGGTCTGGTCCTTGGTCAGAGTGTCCAGGATGCTCTGGTCCACGGTGAAGGTCCAGGAGTCTGCCTCCAGGTCCTTCACCTCCCCCTCCAGGTCCCCCATCAGCTGCCTGTCCTCCATCATCTCCGTCCCTGGAACACACCAGTTAGAAACACACGGTACCCACTGTACACACCAGTGCGTGTACCTGTGTGTGTACCTGTGTGTGTGTGTGTGTGTGTGTGTGTCTGCTGACCTTCGTCTATGAGGGACTCCATGGATTCTGTGACTGGTTTGGTTCTGCTCAGAGAGTCAGTGGACTGGGACAGGTACCGCAGACCCTTGATGGGACCGGACATGTCGTCAAACACCGGGCTGCAACACATCACGCACAATGTAACACAACGCACATACACATTATGTATCACAACACACACAAACAATGTTCCACAACACACAACCACACACACAATGTAATGCAACACAACCGAACAGGCACACAACATAACACAAGAGATTAAGAGACACAAACAAGAGATTAAGAGACACAACCAACATATACAGAACACATAACAAGTCAGTTAAATTTGTAAAGCAACCAGCAGACATAAACGTGAATATCTACAACTAACAGAAACTTAGATAGACACACACATGCCGACACAAACACACACAGAAACACACCCAGCGATGTTGCTGATGGACAGGCTCTTTGAAAGGTGGTTGCCATGGAAAGGCATGATGCTGGTGGGTCGTCGTGGCAATGGACCCAGGGAGGAGTGCTCATCCGGGGACAAGATGGCTGACCATGGTCGATCCCTCATCCCTGGTGCTGCAAGGACAGTTGGACAGATATATGTATATGTATATATATAAAATGAAACCTCCTGCGATTAATCCCTCCTCCTCCCTATCTGCATGTCGGGCCCCGAGGTTGAGAAGCCCTGATGTAGAGACTGACCTCTGTTCCTCAGTGTCACCACAGGAAAAGAAGCAGAATCTGGAAAGGCTAATTGTTGCTTTTGCAGTTTGCTGTTGCTGTTGCTCTACAGACACAGAGAGAGACAGAGAGAGACAGAGAGAGAGACATTACAAAAATCTCATCATATACAGATACAGGTGTAGTTGGTGTAGTTGTACATCTGTAGTAACTAAGGTGTAGTTATACAGGTGTAGGTATACAGGTGTAGTTATACAGGTGTAGATGTACAGGTGTTTTCAGGTGTGGTAATACTGGTGTAGCTATACAGTTGAACTTGAACAGGTATAATTGTAGAGGTGTAGGTGTACAGGTGTACAGGTGTAGTTAAACATGTGTAGGTGTACAGGTGTAGTTATACGGGTGTATGTGTACAGGTGTAGTTAATACAGGTGTAGTTGTACAGGTGTAGTTGTAGGTGTAGCTGTAAAGGTGTTGTTATACATATGTAAGTGTGCAATCGGGTGTACTTGTACAGGTGTAGTTATACAGGTGTAGGTTTACAGTCCGGTGTACTTGTACAGGTGTAGGTGTACAGTCCGGTGTACTTGTACAGGTGTAGGTTTACAGTCAGGTGTACTTGTACAGGTGTAGGTGTACAGTCCGGTGTACTTGTACAGGTGTAGTTGTACAGGTGTAGTTATACAGGTGAAGTTGTACAGGTGTAGTTGTACAGGTGTAGGTGACTGATCATACCTTCAGCTTGACACGGAGACAAGCAGGCAGACCCTCTGTGCAGCCTTTATGGACAGAAGCATTACAATCTGGAGAGAGAGAGAGAGGGAGAGACAGAGAGACAGAGAGAGAGAGAGAGAGAGAGAGAGAGAGAGAGAGAGAGAATTCATAAGGCACCATCATATACCGAACAGTAATACCAATATATTATCCTGCATCTCCGTTCCGTGGTGTAAGGTAATTCCACAGCCCTGTAAATACAGAACCACTGGCAGGGCCTGTGCGCCTACATCACTGGTTCCGCAGGTATTGACTCTGAATCAGGGAGTTCTGTTGAACTACTTTGAGTGTGTGATGATGATGTAACACAAAGGTCCTACTGCTAAATTAGACTTTAACTCTAAATTATGCTGGACAAAACAAATGTTGATTGCTCTCTGCATCGCTCAAATAAGTCATTATAAAGACTGAATGTAATGTAACTGTGGGCTGAGGGTAGCCAAGCACAGCAAGAGCAGCAACAAGGGTGTGCCAACATGGTTTTAATGTTACCAGGTTATGCTACATGCTATGCAGTTTATTAGCGACCAGCAAGCCAATAAGCCCAGATAATGGGCTCTAATTGTTGTTCCTGGAGCGGTCGTTCTCTTTATTGAAGCTCCTACTTCTCCTGGTCATTAGGAACATGCAGCGCGTTCTCATGCTAACAGCTGCTAAACATCTGCTGACGTGAAGCTGAGTTCTTTATGCAGCGTTCCAACCCCATGGAACACAAACCTACTAACAACTACATAACTACAACACAGAGAGGCAATCGCATCATTATTCAGCCAATGCCATCACCTGCATTGTATAATAAAAATATAAATAATGAAATAGCCCAAAAGAAAACCCACAACAACAACTTAATGATCATCCATTTTCATACCTGCTACCAATATAGATATCACACACGTCAGCAGATTTTTTAAAAACAGTTTCCTGTTTGTGGTGCTGCATCTGTTGGGAGACACGAGGTGGACACGATTGTCTTACGTGTGCAGTTGAAGAAGTCTTTGGCGTTGAGGGCTTTGCTACAGACTATGCAGAGTGTAGCTTGCAGGGAGGATGTTGGACTGAACACATGACCGTTCACCGTCTTCTTCTCCTTCTCCTAACATGGGAACCATGAAACATTGAAGTGGAACATCATCAGACTAGCACTGGTTCAATGGTGCAATGTCAATTTGAAGTAGTTCAGCTAGTAGGCACTTAGCCATTGTCTAAGCTAGTTGCAGTTGGAACTTGTCTAAGCTACTAGCAGCTAATGGTTGTCTAAGCTACTAGAAGCTATTTGTTGTCTAAGCTAGTAGCAGTTGTCTAAACTAGTAGCAATTAGCAGTTACTTAATCTAGTAGCAATAAGCAGTTGTCTAAGATAGCAGTAGCTAGTGGTTGCCTGGGCTAGCAGCAGTGAGTGGCCGTATGAGCTCACCCTGCTCTTCCTGGTCATCTTGTTCTTCAGGTAGCTGAAGGTCCGGCCCACCCTGGTCCCGCTCCGTCCCTCGCTGTCGCTCCGTAGAGAGCCGGTGTCCTCCTCTGAGATACTGGTACATACACAAGGGTTACCCAGCTGTGTAAAAAACACTTGTGTACACAATAAAGGTATATATGTTTTACCTGTCAGATGCATGACTTACCTGTAGGCCAGTGAGCATGACGCACTTGAAAATGGCCTCATACCTGGACACAGTAGGAGAGAGGTAAGTTAGCATTAGGAAGGAGAGAGGTAAAGAAACAGCAGGAGAGAGGTAAGTTAGCATTAGGAAGGAGAGAGGTAAAGAAACAGCAGGAGAGAGGTAAGGAAACAGTAGGAGAGAGGTAAGTTAGCATTAGGAAGGAGAGAGGTAAAGAAACAGCAGGAGAGAGGTAAGGAAACAGTAGGAGAGAGGTAAGTTAGCATTAGGAAGGAGAGAGGTAAAGAAACAGCAGGAGAGAGGTAAGTTAGCATTAGGAAGGAGAGAGGTAAAGAAACAGTAGGAGAGAGGTAAGGAAACAGTAGGAGAGAGGTAAGGAAACAGTAGGAGAGAGGTAAGGAAACAGTAGGAGATAAGGGTAAGGAAACAGAAGGAGAGAGGTAAGGAAACTGTAGGAGAGAGGTAAGGAAACAGTAGGAGAGAGGTAAGGAAACAGTAGGAGAGAGGTAAGGAAACAGAAGGAGAGAGAAAACACAACACAACTCTTGTCTGTGCAGATAATCGACATGGCATTTGGCAAACGTAGAAATGACAGTTGATGAGGAAACACTGGTTAGTAGAAGTAGAATAGAGTGGTAGAGGAAGTTTCTCGTTTCACCTTTTACCGTTTTCATCACTTTCTCAAACATTTAAATTACAAATAATGTTTACATCTTGTAAGAATCGTGTCTTCGGAGGAAATTTGCTTGGTAGTTGGTAGTCCACTACCACTAAGACTGACTGCTAGCACAAGGTGCTACTGCTGCTAACACTAGCTCCTACTGGGGGGGGGGGGCTAAAGCTAGCATACTTACTCAGGTTATCCTCATCGTCACTAGAGGAGGTCTCCCCGTACAGAAAGTTAGGTTTGGACTTGGTGAGGATAGGGGAGAGGTTGAAAGAGAAAGATATACGTCTCTTTTCTCGCAGGCGTACTGCGCGGGGTTAAGATGAGGAACGGAGAGAGAGAGAAGAAAAGCAAGCAAGGATTGTCAAACGAGAGACAGAAACATGTGAAGGGAGCAGGGAAAACAGGACGATGAAGGACATTAGAGAGATATCACTTTTTATAGTGTAACTACCCAGAGAACAACCTAACCAAACCTGCTGACCAACTCAACCCAACCCAACCATCATTCATCCATCCATTTACCCAACTCTTCATCCATCAAACTATGTGTTCACCGCCCCAACCCAAATCAATAACCCACTCAGCCACTTACCCAAACCAATCTATTGAATCCATTGATCCATCCATGCATCCATCATCATATACGCTTTTATAATTCATTCACCGCCCAATCCAAATCGTCCCCTAACCTTTTCAGCCACCACCCCAAACCAATAATGTCTTTCATCCACCCATCCATCCACCCACTCCATCATGCGATGTTCTCCGTACCGTCGATGTCCCTCTGGCTCAGGGCCATCATGGACACTGACTTGGTGAGAGGGAGGCTCATGGGTGGACAGCTGTGTCGGGACTTCTTAGACTTCTGGGGGGACAAGACTCAGTTAGTTAGGACCCAGTTAGTTAGGACCCAGTTAGCTAGTCCCAGTTAGTTAGGACACGGTTAGTTAGGACTCAGTTAGCTAGTCCCAGTTAGTTAGGACACGGTTAGTTAGGACCCAGTTAGCTAGTCCCAGTTAGTTAGGACACGGTTAGTTAGGACTCAGTTAGCTAGTCCCAGTTAGTTAGGACACGGTTAGTTAGGACTCAGTTAGCTAGTCCCAGTTAGTTAGGACCCAGTTAATTAGAACCCAGTTAGTTAGGACGAGTTAGTTAAGACTCAGACTCAGTTAGATAGGACCACTTAGTTAGGACCCAGTTAATTAGGACCCAGTTAGTTAGGACTCAGTTAGTTAGGACTCAGTTAGTTAGGACTCAGTTAGTTAGGACCAGTTAGTTAGGACTCAGTTAGTTAGGACTCAGTTAGTTAGGACCAGTTAGTTAGGACTCAGTTAGTTAGGACTCAGTTAGTTAGGACCAGTTAGTTAGGACCAGTTCGTTAGGACCCAGTTGGTTCACGTCATGAAGCAGCAGGTAGGGGTCGGGGCCTCTTGCTCCAGGATGAATAAACGAAGCGATGAGAGATAACTGATGACAATTAGGATCATGGCCGGACTTGTGATGAAGAGGAGGCGACAGCAACAGACCTGCTCCTCTGCTCCTCTTCGGTGGGAGACACGGGCACCTCCTCCTCCCTCCTCCCCCTCCTGCCAGCTCCTGGTGGGAGCGCCAGGCCCCCGCGCTGAGGGCCCGCCTGGCCCCCCGCCCTCTCCACTGAGACCCTCCAAGCTGTAGCTGTACACACACACACACACACACACACAGGTTAAGAAAAAAAAAAACACCAGTAAAGAGACACACACACACACACACTCAAACACACGCTGGTATATACACACAAGTTCAGACACACACCATATCAGACACACACACACACAAAAGTCTAGAAAGACACACCGTTTTAGAAACACACACACACACGCACCACTTTAGACAGAAACACACACCAGTTTAGACACACATGCGGTACCTCCTGTGATTCATGTCTCCGTCGGCCTCACAGCTACTCCCGGGCCCCGCTGCGATCCTCCCGGGCCCCCAGCTGTGTCGGCGGGGCGGGGACAGCGAGCGTCTCCCGGGGCGCAGCAGCACCTCCGTCACCCGGTCCTTGGCCTCGTCGTCCGCCTCCCCGGGGGGTCCCGCGGGGCCCGGCTCCTGGTGGCCCCAGTGGCTGTCTCCGGGGGCCTCGGGCTCCAGGCGGCTGTCTGGGCTGCTGGACGGGTCGTCGCCCGACGAAAGTGAGACCTCACTGGTGCTGTCGCCTCCCGTCAGCACCTCCTCACCCTGGGGGAGAGAGAGAGATTGGTCCATATGTTGTTTACTTTTAATCATTTAAGCTTTGTTTTCTATTCCTTGTATTATCTAGCCAGCCTATCTGTTCGTGGTGTTATCTAGCCTCCCTTTGTGGTTAACCCGGGGTAAACCGGGCACATGAAGCAGTGATCCCCTTATGCGTTCCTCTGCTTGATGAGAACACAGGCAACTCTGGCCTTTAGGGGAGCATTTCCCTGATTCGATCATTGCCTGTCAAGAGATCAAGAGGGAGAAACGTGTTCCGCGGAGGCGCCAGATGGCGAGGACAACCAAAGAACAGAGGTGAAGGACACAGGCAGGCCTGTTTCCGTTGTGGCGCCATGGATCATTGGATCAGAGATTGTTGCCAAATAGAGGACAAAGACAATGTAACGAACGGCGGGCAGTTCGCACCTAGCCGTGAAGTGACTGTGAATTATCCAAGAGGCAGAGGTGGGTGGGGGCATTCGTACTGACGGGACGCAGGAGCAGGTCCAGGGAGACGGTATGTGTACCAGGACACCAACACAAACATCAGACACTGTAGGTTTAGCGTCAAAACGTACACTAGCACCACATCCAAATGATTGTTGTCCTGTTCTCACTAGCCATACGTGACCTGATCAGCTACCGCACACAAACATAACTGTTAAATAAACAACATTACACAACATGGTAAATACACAACATTCCCGGCTGATTCAGGGGCAACACATTCAGTGCTGTCCTCCAGGGAATGGAGCAACTCTGTCCTTTAGGTTAACATATCCCTAATTCGATCAATGACAGTTGCACTGCAGGGAGGGGGTAAAACTGTTTCAATAGCTCTGTGAAACTGCATTATGGACTCGCTCTGCTAGAGAGGAGACTGGTGTGTGCATACATTAAATAAGTTAATTTTCTGCAGCTATTGTGTGCTTTTTTGCATTTAGAAGTCTCTTCCGTCCTAGACGCAATATCTCATAAAGAAATTGCCACGACATGATGGAGGGAATAGAGAGATGGGAAAGGGAGAGAGATGGAGGGAATAGAGAGAGATGGGGAGGGGGAGAGAGAGACGGGGAGACAGGGAGGGAGAGAGAGATGGGGGAAGAGACATTGGGAGAGAGAAGGAAAGAGATGGGAAGATAGACAGGGGAGAGGGGGAGAAATAAACAAAGAGATAGAGAGAGATAAAAAGAGAGAGAGGGAGAGGGAGAGAGAGGAGAGATAAATTGGGAGAGAGAGATAGAGTTGGAGAAAATGAGAAATAAAGGGAAGGGAAGACAGAGAGTATTCATAAGGCATCATCTTTTTCCATAAAGTAATAACATATTATCTGGCATTTCTTGTGGTGGTTTAGGATAATAAAATGGCATTCCACAGCCCTGTAAATACAGAGCCACTGGCAGACCCTGTGAGATTACATCACTGGTTTCAGTGAAATCAGATATTCAGTTGGAATAAAACATTTCAGATGAGGAACAGACACTACGAGATGATGCTTGGTTACGTGGGCGTTAACTTATAAGAAACCTTACCTACTTGACTGTTAGAGATAATAATAATGGAATTTGTTGTAATTGTTTGAAATGTTTTCTATCTATTCACAAATAATTCTTCCCTGGCAGAAAATATGTTGTAAGGATTATGAGTATATTAACATATACTGTGTAATATATCTGCTGTTGTCTGAATGGAAAGGTGATTTTTGACTTGTGTGAATGGTTGTATGCAACCAGACACATCAATATGACACCTGGGTAAAACAATAAACAAATACCTCCTTTACCTATTTAGTCTCATGGGAACACACACACACACACACAGGTCGTGGGAAGGTAATTTGGAGGTGTGATTTTACAGGAAAGGACCATGCAGACCAGCTGCAGGCCACACACACACACGAGAGAGAGAGAGAGAGAGAGAGAGAGAGAGAGAGAGAGAGAGAGAGAGAGAGAGAGAGAGAG
>JAOPJO010000034.1:3721645-3735122 GCA_027123675.1 Molva macrophthalma | reverse complement strand
CCCCCCCCCCCCCCCCCCCCCCCCCCCCCCCCCCCCCCCCCCCCCAGGCCAGACGTGAAGACCGGCTGGAGATGTCTCTCGCAATCAGCACGTGCGGGGATACCGGGCGTCTGCGGAGATTCCTTCCCCTCCGTGAGTCTGGAGTCAATCAGTCGATCGCCGAGGAACATGACACAACCTCTCGAGTCACTCGGCATCAGACGGAACAGGACACGGCGTGCTTTTCCGTTTCACCGCACCGCGGCCTGCGCTACAACGTTTATTCACGGACCGATCCGTAAAGCGCCCAGATGATACAGACCCCTCGTTCTTGTCACAGGAGTCCGGGTACACACAAACAATACCGCCATACCTCGCCTGGTGACATCAACATTACTTTTAAACGTCGCCAGAAATTAGTCCAACATGTGCTGAGGAGCACAGCTCACGACCTTTGGCATCTAAAGCCAACCTTTTTCCATAGCATCACTCAGAACCGTGGGGTCAACATTATATCGGTTGCTGTCCTCGGGAGAATCTAAAGTGAGTCAATTTCTTCCTGTCACATCCGTTTGGTTCTGGGGCCCTCATCACTGAAGGATGCGGCAGTGGAACGACAGTATGTCACATTCCCGCTTTCCAATATCTTTGACAAGACAAACGAAAACAGCAAAAATGTTATACCCCAATGTCGCCATCTAGTGAACTTAGAAAAATATATTTAATACATTATATAATATTCAATTCCTGTTGGAAATGTAGACACGCCGGATCCAACACATTTTTAAGCAGTGCTCAAAAATATTAAATATTTTGGACCCAGGCCACCTAACCTTAGAAATTCTATATCTCTCATTTAAATGCAATAATTTACATTTTAAAAAGCTGACAGCATTACCAAAGATAACCAATGACAATCTCAAATGATTGTGACTTGGGCATCAATTGTAGACGCTCCGACATTGAGTATGCTTTGATTGTTTTCAGCCTCACTCTGGATATCATGTGATGTCATGAAATGTTCATTGTTTGCATAGATAGCTTAATTGTACCAGATATTTAAAATAATCTAATGTTGCTATCAGGCTGCTGTCAGAGTCTGATGGCCAGGTTAATAACCAAGCTACAACGATTTTAATAAAAACAAAAATAGTATTTAATATATTTACAATAAACATACAATCATGTAATCTTTCCCAGGAAAATATACAGAACTTAAAGCTTTTAATACAAAGTCATGAATAAATAAATAATTCATAATCAAAATAAATAACGAGCGAACGTGGAACTTTGTCATAACAATCAGGAAAATCCCAGCAAGTGAAACTCATTCCCTTTTTCCAAACTGTTTACCTTTGAAGAACTTTCTAGAATAACGCCTGGAACCAGTGTGGCCGGTCCTGGCTCTAATGGTTCCACTGGAGCCCTGAACACCTCTCTAGTCAGAAAGAGCCTCCTTCCAAATAACATCATCCTTTTATGGATTTGGGGATGTTCACACACACATCATGGCTTTGTTAATAGTTGGCTTCATAGGAACTGACTGACCAGAAGGACCAGGCGGAATTCCCCAGTAACTGGTGCATTCTGGGATTTGGGATTTTTCTTGGATTTTTTTATGAAATGGATGAAACATTTTTGAGGGAGACTCTTTATGCATCCAGAGGTCATCTGACAGATAGCTCTTACCTGGCAATGCAAAATAAATACATAAATAAATAAATAAAACGACTTAACATTTTTCATTACAAGGCAAAAAACATCTGTGACACTTTAGAGTGCCAAAAGGGAACAGTCCTGCAGTACGTAGAGGTCTGTTCTCACCCCCCCTTCGCTTAACATCATCAAAACTAGAGCTCTAGACTTCATCTTAAATAGAGCTCTAAACATAATGTTAAATATAAATCTAGTCGTCATCTGAACTAGAGCCCAAGACTTCATCTTAAATAGAGCTCTAAACATTATCTCAACTAGAGCCCTAGATATGATCGTATATAGAACTCTAAATCATCATATTATCATATTAAATAGAACTTTAGTCATCATCTTAACTAGAGCTCTAGGCATAGTCTTAAATAGACCTCTAAATGTTATCTTAGAGACCTGTAATCTGTCATCTTAAATAGAGCTCTAAACATCATCCTCACTAAAGTTCTAACCATCATCTTAACTAGAGCTCTAGACATCTTAAATAGAGCTCTAACAATCATCTTAAAACTCTAGACCAGATCTAGGCTAGCTCTCTCGACATCATCTGTAATTAAGCTCTTAACATCATCCTGACTAGAGCTCTAAACATCATCTGGACTAGAACACTAAATATCTTAAATAGAGCTCTAATCATCCTAGCTACAATCGAAACATCATCTTGACTAGAGCTCTAGATATAATCTTAACTAGAACTCTAAACATCTTCTTAAATAGAGCTCTGAACATCCTCTGGACTAGAGCTTGAAACAGCCAGGCACAGGAGCAGGACTGCTTGGTTCAAGTCTGGCTAATAGTTAATATTCTACGGCCAACATTATCTACAATGTCCCACTACGGCTTCAACATTGGTGCCATTTCAAGCAAAACATTGTTGTAGTTTTTTTTCATTAATTGGACTGAAACACAAAACATCGATCCGCTTGCCTCGATGGAAAGAGAGAATCGTCTAAATTAAGACAGCAAATCCACGCGTAGAAAGAAAAACTACATTAGAACAAGTAATACATCCTAAATAACATGGTTATACAGCATTTATAGGCAATACAAGTTGGGACACTTTGATATGCTAGAAACAAAACGAGGCATCATCACAAAAGGCTACAAAGAACTTGAGGGTCCTGTGTTAGTGGGAGTGAGTGCTTGTGTGTGTGTGTGTGTGTGTGTGTGTGAGTGTGTGTGTGTGTGTATGTGTCTGTGTGTGTGCTTGTGTGTGTGTAAGTAATTGAGTGTGAGAGAGTGCTTGTGTGTGTGAGTGTGTGCGAGTGCTTGTGTGTTTGTGTGTTTAAGAGCTTGTGTGTGTACATGTGCATGCTTGTGGGAGTGTGTCTGTATGCGAGTGCTTATGTGTGTGTGTGTGTGTGTGTGTGTGTGTTTGTGTGCATGCATAGCTGTGTGAGAATGTATCTGTGGTTATGTATGTGTTTGTCTATGTTTCTGTGCATACTTATACATGTGCATATTCATTTCTATGTGTGTGTCTGTACCCCAGTCCTCCAAGCAGAACTCTACATGTCTGCGTGTCAGCTGATGCTGGGTGGGGGGTTGGGGTCAAGGTTCAGGGGTCGTTTAGAACAGTAGACAGTAGCGACATTTCAACTCCCTCAGGCCCATGTAACGCCAGCAGACTGCATGCTGCTGTGGTTAGGCTTGTATTGTCGTATCTTGTCGTATACTGTCCCTAGTGTCTAAAGCTATGTAGTGCTGTGTTCCGCTGTAAAGTACAAAGCAGAGAGAGAAAGTTCTACCAACCCAGCTCTACTGATCCTGCCTTCTTCACTATTGCTGACAGAAGGAGTCAGTGCTGGGTATTGTAGTTTTTGTTGTTGTTGTAGTTGTAGTTTTTTTTACGTTGAGTTGGTGACAAATGAACACCACAGGCTAAACTAGACATTAGGCAACTGGACAGTTTGGCTCCAGAAACAGGAAAGGAAACGAATATTTAAGACCTGCCCTTACAAAACAAAAGACAAGGAACCAAGACACTGGTAATCAAAGGTGTCGGTCGCCTTAATAGAATCTTAACAGACTCTTAACGGACTCTTAACGGACTCTTAACAGACTGATAACAGACCATTAACAGACCCTTAGCAGACCCTTAACAGTCCCTTAACAGTCCCTTAACAGACTCTTAATAGACTCTTAACAGACTCTTAACAGACTATTAAAAGACACACGGTTTTAAACCTTACAGGCGGAAGCATTCCATCGTTTCAATATATTAAATTAGTCCTCAGGTATTTTTAACAGTACAGTGGTAAAGAAAAAAAGAAAAAAAATGCAGTCCATGTTTTTGATGCAAAACATATTAAATTCTTACAAAGTAAGCCCGGGAAAAGGACAATATGCGGTATTCTCTGTATGAATAGATCCTCTGAAACTATGTGCTAACTATGAATCCCATAGATCAAACGCTCCGTACGCCACCGCAGTGTGCAGCGACTCCTACTAAACCACGGTCTAGACGACCGCTATAGATAACACATAGATAGATATATAGAGAAGGTTTGCCATCAACACAATGCACTATGCATTATAATAATCCCCCTCTCATTTTCATGGCTAAATCTCAAAGGCTTGGATTTAACTGTCACCATGACAATCATGAGTGCCATGTGCCTCAGCGCCTGTTGTATCATATACTGGATATAACTTTATTGTTCTTAAACTGCATGCATTACTGGCATGCTGTAGTCAAACTCGTGGTCTCGGCCAAAGCTCTACCCGCCGTTTCTTTGGCACAGGGTGAAATCTGGAAGTAGCGTTATCATCGTCGTCATCAACATTATCATCGTCGTCGCGTGTGCGGCGCTACGAGGAGTGTACCGGAGCGATGACGCCAAGCCACTACGTGCTCGCGCTCATGCTTCGTTGCCACGGAAACAGCGGGGGGGTAACTTCGGAATTAAACTGCCGTTCGGCGCAGGCGACGGCTAACGGCTAAAGTCAGAAGCGCTTGACGGTTTTGGGGGAGAATTGGTTCTAAAAACAAACCAAGAAAATGATAAAAATAGATCTGCTGACAGAGGAGTTCTGGTAACAGAACATGTCGAACTGTCGGGAACTAAAGGCCACGGTCTGTGCTGATTGGACAGCTCGTTCTGGGTGGCGTCGTAAAGGGAACAGCTACGAACTAGCTACGAGCTAACAGCAGTGACTCAACATAAAACCAAACCTCCAACATCTACAGACTGGCAAACAGTACAAGCTGCCCAGAAACAAAACAATATTCTCTCACATCAGAAAAAAAGATCACTCTAAAAAAAAAAGAGACCCATTTACTCAAAAATATTATAAAATAATATCAATGAAATCACTTTGTAAAGTATGAAACGCAATTCAGTAGTTAACAAAAATAATAGCACTTTCAGTAAACTGGATTCTTTACATTTTAGAGATATTGAATAATTAACGCCAGGTTTATTTCTACTGACCACGTGCCCTGAAGCAAACCATCGCGTGTGGTCAAACTCCAGCACCCCCAGGGATTCCTTCTTACATGTCGACAAACATCTCTCTCTCTCTCTCTCTCTCTCTCTCTCTCTCTCTCTCTCTCTCTCTCTCTCTCTCTCTCTCTCTCTCTCTCTACGAGCATTCAACTACCAGGGTGGCCACGGTAACTACGGTTACTACTGTGATGATCCTTCAGCGCGGTAGGTTCTGGAAGGGTCGTGTCCATCTTCAAGTCTTGTGAGAAGAGTTGAAATGACAAAGTAAGATTTTTTGGGGGGGGAAAACAATGACCCCACTAATCTGTAAAAAAAATCTGAGATAAAAAATAAAAGAGAAGTCACACAGAGCAGGTGGCTGTTTCTAGGGAGGCTGGTCGTCATGACAACGGGTTTCTGGTCTGTCGCATTCATAAGAGCGGATGAGAAGTGGAGTCACTGTTTCCTTGCTGTTGGATCTGAACCTGTCTGTCTCTTCTCCTGAACCTGTCTGGACGCAAAGACAGACAGTTAAAAAACAGACAGACAGACCAAAAGACAGACAGACGGACAGACAGACAGACAGACAGACAGACAGACAGACAGACAGAAAGAGAGAAAGACAGACAAACAGCCGGACAGACAGACAAGTAAAAAGACTGACAGACAGATATGTAGACAGCAAAAGAGACGGACAGGCAAACAGAGAGTCAGACAGAAAGACTGACAGACAGATAGATAGATAGATAGACATACACAGACACACAGACAGTCAGAGTCAGACATACAGACTGACCGACAGACAGAAAGACAGATGGACAGCAAGACATACAGAGTAGGACAGGCAGACAGATACACTCACATACAGTCAGACAGACATGCAGTCAGACAGACAGACACACACACAGAAACACAGACAGACACACAGACATAGAGTCAGAGAGACAGACTGACAGACAGACATACAGAGTCAGTCAGTCAGACAGACAGACAGACAGACGGACAGACAGAGGTTCAGCCATACAGACCTCCCCCTATAAAACGGACTCCATGTTGTCTGCGGTGCTCTGGTCCTCCAGGTTGTAGATGAACTGGGTGTGGCTGTTGGGCTCGTGGGTCATCTCCTTGCCCAGGTTGTCCAGGGTCACGCTAGACGCCAGCATCTCCGTGGGCGTCAGGTATCCCTCGCCGTTGGGGATGTACTTCCTGTAGTTGCGTCGCAGGCAGCGCCAGGTGGTGGTGTAGAGGAGGAAGGCGGAGGTCTTCAGCGCGATGGCGATGCTGACGTACAGGTGCCTGTAGGACACGTTGTCGTACAGCATGCAGGCACCGCGCTCCCCGCACACACGGCTCCACAGCAGGCAGGTCGAGTCGATGCCCATACCGAAGATGAGGGGAGGGGGGATGAAGCCTGGCGGGGGGAGAGGGGGCAGGAGGAGGTCAAAGGTTAGCTGTAAGGATGGTACTCTATGAAAGTTCAGGCAGACCGCTTTATCAGAGTTACAGTCTCTTAGACCTTTATCACAGTGACCTTCTGACCTTTATCAGAGTTACAGTCTCTTAGACCTTTATCACAGTGACCTTCTGACCTTTATCACAATTACAGCCTCTCAGACCTTAATCACAGTTACAGCCTCTCAGACCTTAATCACAGTTACAGTCATTAAGTCATCACTGGAGCAGTATGTCCTTTATCACAGGTACAATCTGACCTTTACCACAGTTACATTCTCTGGGGCCTTTATCACAGTAACAGTCTGACATTTATCACAGTAACAGTCTGACATTTATCACAGTAACAGTCTGATCTTTATAACAGTTACAGTCTCTGGGACCTTTATCACAGTTACAGTCTGACCTGTATCACACTTACAGGCTCTAGTACCTTTTATCACAGTAACAGTCTGTAGGACCTGTATCACAGTTACAGCCTGTGAGACGTGTATCTTGTATGTCTTACCTATCAGTCTGAGGAGCAGGAACAAGACTCCCAGAGCGTAGGACTTCAGCTCTGGACTCACAGTTCTGCAGAAAAACACAAACGGCTCAAATTACTTAAATGCTGCATGCTGAGCCCAGGCTAAGGTTGCAGGTGTAAATCCCTAAATAGCTCAACATCATACTGACGGAGCAGGATAGTAGTTGAAAGGTATCGGGTCGACATCATAGAGCAAGATGCTCTATCCCCTACCTGTTCATTAACGACAAATGATCTAAAGTCGCTTTGAATAAATGCTTCATGATTACATGCATCTAGTACCACTCTGATATCACGATTCACTTGTAATCAATCACAGAGGCTCAAATGATTTCCCTCTTCTCTAAGATATTCCACGTGGACACATTTCTCAACCCATGTTCTAGGCTGCCTGTTGAAGAGCCAACAGCCCCCCCTAGCGGAGGTCTGCCGCAGCACAGCACCTGATGAGGATGATGACGGAGGGCGTTTGGGCCATAGCGCCGATCATGCTGCACACACAGATGACGCAGAGGAAGGTGAGGAATGCCTGCTGGCAGCCCGGGCTAGGGCACTTCCCCGGGAGAGCCACTGCCTCCTCCCGGTTCCCGGAGATACAGGTGCAGCTGGTCAGGTTCTGGGAGGAGGGAGCCGACGGGGAGGTCACAAGGAAGTAAGGGAACAGGGAGGAAAGGAAGTGAGGAGGCAAGGAGGAACAAATAGGTTGAAGGAAAGGACATAAAGTATTAGAACGAAAATTAACTAGTCTAGTATAATGTAAGATTTGACTAGACTAATATAATATAATGTACAGCAAGCCGGTTATTATCACAAAATAAACCCAGGCTCATTGAACCTAATTGACACATCAGAATCGAGTATTCAACAAAGCTGTGTAATGCTGTGATATAATGTCATCTGAACTGATCTAATCTCGTATTGAGGGATGCACCGATACCAGGACTCGGACTCGGGCCCGATACTGTGCTCATGTACTCATACTCGTAAAACTTCTCCGATAAAACCACCCGATACCACTTTACGCAACGTGACGTAACGTTGAAGAGCCAGTGAACCCAAAACGTTTTTGACAGCGGTTGACTGCGGCGTCCGAGAGAAAGTTGAGCTTTTCAGAAACTGATAGTATAACGCTACGGCGTGTGTGGATGGTGAAGCTCCGTCTGAGCAGCGATTTATTTAATACCCGCGTCCGAGGGTTAGGGTTCCCGGACACCTATAGTATTTGGCTACGGTGTGTGGCGCATTTCATATACAACATCGCTCACTATAACGCTCATACACAACAACGGTACTAAAACAGTATCACAAAGTTGCCGTGGGCCGTAACCATGGCAATAACACGCCCCCCTCTTTCCTAGAACTCTCAGCCCAAAACACGTTTTTTTGAAATCTCATAGTGTTCAAATTCCCCCCTGAAACAGTAGGTTCACCGGCTCTTTAAACTGTAAGGGTATTATTAAGTACTCATATCGGTACTCGGTATCGGCGAGTACCCAAATGTAAGTACTAAATGTAAGTACCCTACTAATATTACATGGAAAATGAACCACAATGGACAGAGTGACTCCTGACTCCAAAAGGCTAAAGGCTAACCCAGATCCAACATGTGTGCTAGCATTTAGCAGCCAGTTTCCCCAAAGCCATGGCCGTTACCCACCGGTTTGGTGCAGCCGGCGAAGCAGGCGGAGAGGTAGGTGATGCCGTTGGAGCCACACACGGGGCTGACAGAGGAGGTGTAGCAGTTACAGTTACTGATGCAGGCAGGCTCCAACCGCTGCCTCGACCGCAGCGTCCTGCCGGGGTCAAGGTTCAGTGAGATAGAATTAGATATATATCTATGTATAAAATACAACACGTTTAAGGTTCATTGACATATGCAGCAGTCACTACTGGCATTAAAAAGCTTGGATTCACGTCCTTCCTCAGACAAACATAAAGTCACTTTAGGCATTGTGAGATGATTAAGTTTAGGCGAAAATGGTTAATGGACGTGTTTAATTCATGCGTTAACAATGATGCTAGGTTATATTCTGGGCCAGACAAATTCTCTATCTCCATCAGTTCTCCTTACTCGTTGCCATAGGCGACAGTAACCCCGGCGACCGGCCCGGTGTCACAGCCCAGGAAGAGGAAGGAGACGTAGCAGGCGGTGGAGATGAGGTTGACCAGCATGGCCATGCGTACGGCCCCCAGAGCCGACAGGTTGAGCTTCTTCACCAGCAGCCCGCCCAGGAAGATACCCAGGCAGGCACAGGGGATGGCGGTCATCCCTGGGTAGAGGAGGACCACATCACACTCAATCACGTAGCAGACGCAGGGTCTCTGCACTTCAGGTCCCATTTCTACAGATCCGCACCTTTAAGATCCGTTCCTTTAAGATCCGTTCCTTTCTCCAAGTCTGACGCAAATTATAAGCAGCACAGAACAAACTTTTCAGCTGCCGTGTTTTTAAGTCAGGCAAACAGCAGTAGGTTCATGTGGTCTCGTTCACGTGGTGGATTGTACGGATCATTGGGGAACGACAGTTTGTTCAGCGTGCAAAAGGCACGCCGAACAAACTGTCGTAGAGGAACTTCATGTTAAAACCAGAATGTTAGAATAGAATCAGTCAGTGGCAAAAACAAGCACTTTTAGAGGACGAGCATTGAAGGGCGCTTTATCCCCAAGGATAACATTGGAACCCGTTTGCGGGGATTACGGCTGCAGCGTTCTCGCTCAATACTGGACCAATCTCAAAAGATTGTTGTCTGCATTAGTCCCTTAGACACAAAGTGATCAGAAAATAGGGTCCAGGTAAAAAATCCTGAAGTTTTCCTTTAAGACCAGGCAGAGTAGAGAGGAGCCATCAGAACGCCCTCTTAGGGCGCTGTCACACTGAAGTTCTGTAGGCTCCGATTTCATTCAGGGGTGAAAAGGACAATACACACTGGACTTTGTCAAGTGAACCAAACAATATAAAAACAAACGGGTTGCTCGTCTACTGGACAGAATATACATGGGAAACGCTTACTTGTTGTGGTCGATAATAATGGAACAACAACAACTTTGTGCGATCTTGGGTTTTTTCATTTTGCTTTGGTGTTCCCACAAATGAAAAGAATTACCCCATTTCCACCACGCTGTCTTTCACCTCCTGACCACGTCTGACCACGACCGATGTTAATCTAGGACAACTGAACATGTTTATTATTTCCAGTTTGCGGCAAAAGTGCACTTTCAACCCACAATACATGCATGGTGTTTTGGTTCGCTTACTATTGTTGGGTCGGATCCCATTCCCGCCTCAAGTAAAACCAACCACAGTTCAAGTGGAAGTGGGCCTGAGACCTCGTTTTAAGTCAGTTTGTGAGATGTTGATGGAAGAGATGGGTCTTCTTAAAGATGCGGAGCGGCAGAAGATTTATTGATTACTGAAGCTGCGATCTAATGGTACTCTGGTTGAGACTGTCAAAGTCGGACATTCTCTGGATAATCCCCAGTGGGGCTGCAAGTGTGAACACAAATGCCAGAATCCGCCCCTCCTGAGTTTAACCTACCAGGCCCCGAGTGTAAAGTCCAGAGAATCAGAGAGCCGGAGAATCAACATCGAGCGAGTGGGCGTGTTGCTGACGTGTTGCTGACGTGTTGCTGACGTTTCTGTCATGCGACTGGCGTGAACCCGGGAGCACGGAGTGAGGCTGCTTCCTACTTGTATTTTGCGTTCCAACTTCTTCCTGCTTTCCGCTCCTCTGTTGATATTGCGGATACGTCTTAATAAATGCAGTATTGATATCAGAAAGAGTTACGGAGTTGGTAGCCTCACTCGCCATCTCCGATGTGTTGGAAACAAAACACTGCGACTACCGCTGCATACTTGTTGCCTCACGTCCTGCCTCCTCACGTCCTGCCTCCTCACGTCCCGCCTCCTCACATCCTGCCTCCTCACGTCCTGCCTCCTACACGCTCTACCTCCTCACGTCCTGCCTCCTACACACTCTACCTCCTCACGTCCTGCCTCCTCACGTCCTGCCTCCTCACGTCCTGCCTCCTACACGCTCTACCTCCTCACGTCCTGCCTCCTCACGTCCTGCCTCCTACACGCTCTACCTCCTCACATCCTGCCTCCTACACGCTCTACCCGGGTGCCACCCCTCGCCTAAAGTATCCAGAGTATCTCCAGTATGTGTGAACACATCTGATGCGGCTTATCTCCGGCTGTGTGTTGCATGTGTGAAAGGGCGACTCCTGATCATCTCCGGACCTGATTCTCCGGAGTTCATCCGGAGTTCACGTGTGAAAGGCCTATCAGACATGACAGTACATAATTTGATGGATTGTCTTAATCCGATAAGGATCGATTTATAAGCATGCACGTTAACTTACTGATGGTCTACTAAAATATGTCTTTCTTCAGTGCTTCTGCTGTCATCTAGTGGTTGAAAACTGCTAAAACAGTAAAAATGCTAGGCTGATCATATCCCTCAGTACACCTGCCCACTCCCACTGCCACCTACCCAGAAGCTGATTGGCTGAGGAGGTGGTGAGGTTGAACTGCTGCTCAAGGTATTTCCCCAGGAAGGCAGCGAAGCCCGCCACCACGGCTATCTCCATGCAGGCCGCCAGCGCCACGCACGTGAACACGGGATTGGACAGCAGGAAGCGGGTCACCCGAGGTATGACTGAGACAGAGAGAGAGAGGGAGTGAGTGGGAGAGAGAGGGAGTGAGTGGGAGAGAGAGGGAGTGAGTGGGAGAGAGTGGGAGTGAGTGGGAGAGAGAGGGAGTGAGTGGGAGAGAGAGGGAGTGAGTGGGAGAGAGAGGGAGTGAGTGGGTGAGAGAGAGATAGAGAGAGAGAGGGAGAGAGAGAATGATGTGAGAGAGAGGGAGAGGGGGGAGAGAAAGAGTGATAAAGGTAAAAATACATTTCTATAGTTTAGTGAGTATCTCCTAAATTTACCACCGCCCCTTAGCAACTCACCACCTCCCCTTAGCGACAAGCCAGCCACACTTTGCAACATGCCATCTCCCCCTTAGTGACAAACCGTCTCCACATAGCAACATAACACTTCCCTTAGCGACACACTAAGATCCCTTAGCAACATACCATACCCCAACAGCAACACACCATCATTCCTCAGCATCACACCATCACATTTAGTGACATAGCATCTGTACTTCGCAACATGCTACACCACTTGAGCCACACACCACCTTAGCAACCCCCTTTCCCTCCTCCTCCTCACCCCTCCTCGACCCCTCCTCACACCTCTCTACCCCTCTCCAACTCCTCCTCACCCCTCTCCAACTCCTGCTCACCCCTCTCCAACTCCTCCTCACTGGCTCAAAAGCACCTCAGAACCATACCTGTTACCTTGCCCCCCCCCCCCCCCCCCCCCCCCCCGAACTGCTGGCGTTAGCACGCCGCGGCGTTTTGGGCGCTAGCCGCCTAATAAACTGGCCGGTCGTCGAGGGCGATGGCTGGCTGGTTACCCGGGGGGGGTGTTTTGGTGTAAGTGCCTCCGCGCTCGGCAGCAGTAGAAGAAGAATCCCGGAGGACTTCCTGTGCACTGGGCGAGCGAGAAGAGAGAGATGGCCCAGAGCTGCGTCGTCCCAGCCTCTCTGAGCATTTAATGAAGGCGTTCCTCAAGGACCCCTGTGAGGTACCCTTACAGTTTGGATCAGCATGTAATTGGGTAATAGTCTTTTGAGTTGGACTCTGGGGGCTCTCCTAATTGGACCCTCCATTAAAGATGTATCTACGAGTTGTGTTGTATGGTCAAGGAATTCCTCGATCTATAGATCTATAGATACAAACACATGGTGATGAGGAGCTATGGGGGGCTTGTGTGTGTGAAGTTCCCCTCAGTCTCCAGGACCTTCACAGGGCCAGGGGCAGCTGGGAGTCTGGGGCTCGCTGTAATGCTTAGTTCTCCAAACAGGCTCCAAACACTACATTTCCCAGAGTCCTCTGGGAACATAGAGAGGAAACTTGAAGAGGGCTGCGAATGTTCCAGAACAAGGCAGCAGAGAAGCAGTGAAGACACGTTCACAAGCAGACGTTTGTGAACATTTAGCAGATGTTCTTCCAAAGAGACCTACAGAGAATATCTTCATCTTTCTTTTGAGGGATTTCTCGTTAAGGAGCAGGTAGGGCTAGACAGTACAGAGATGTGTCATTAAGGAGAAGGTAGGGGTTAGACAGTACAGATACAGGTCATTAAGGAGCAGGTAGGGCTAGACAGTACAGAGATGTGTCATTAAGGAGAAGGTAGGGGTTAGACAGTACAGAGACGGGTCATTAAGGAGAAGGTAGGGGTTAGACAGTACAGATACAGGTCACTAAGGAGCAGGTAGGGGTTAGACAGTACAGAGACAGGTCATTAAGGAGCAGGTAGGGGTTAGACAGTA
>JAOPJO010000034.1:3569620-3583000 GCA_027123675.1 Molva macrophthalma | reverse complement strand
TATATATATGTATGTGTGTGTAATGTAAGCAGCCTATGTAAGTAAATAAGTATAAGGTATTCATATATCATATAACAATGTTCGTTTACTACTTCACCAAACCTAAAAGCTGTGGAGGTGAAAGTGGCCAGACAACTATGTAACAACTATTTATTTAAAAACGTACAAGTTATGTGAATGATTTGGCTTTAATAACTGTCCTGTATCCAAGTACGAACATCTATAAACGTAAAACACCATCCACTTTGAGTATTTTTTTATTTTTTAACAAAACAAAATATCTTATTCCCGTTATAAAGTACAATACGCTTTATGACAAATAATCAACACTGTTTTGCCAGGGACTCGTGCCAAATGTGTACGTGGCACGCGCCCGGTGCCGACTTGGTGTTGGCTTAATGCCAGCCTTGGCACCGCATCTGGTACTGCTGGTATCTGCTGGTATCTGCTGCATACCCTACTATGAATGCGCCTCAGAGATAATCTTGTAGGAACAAAAATAAAAATAATGGGTTATGGTTTTGCATCCGCCATTATACAGTATAAATAGGACTCAACAAAACAAACGGACAAACATATTAAAAAAAATTGGCGTCCAAAATGGTGAAATAAAAAGTTTATTTAAACAGTATTGTCTTTGTGACTGGAATTGTATGGAGACCTATGCGATACTCAACAGACTCGGAGACTTGAAAGGTAGGTTACGCACAATTTGACGTCGAAGGGCGGTGCTTCTCAGTCAGCGTCACGGTGGGAGGGCTCTAAGCGATTCTGAAGCTTAGCGCACGCAGAACGGCGCCATGTGTCATGTCGGACTGCTGTCTTGCGCTGAAATGTCCTGACGATTGCGCTCTAATCGAAAAGTGGGCTTGAATGGACATTATTATGTTGTGTTGTACTTGTACGCGAAGTACAGTAGAACTTCGTGTATTATTTTTGTAGGTTCCATGAAGCGGGGTCATGTTTTTTGTTCCAGTCGGTGTAGCGTGGCAGGCAATAGAGCATTTCCAAAGTTAACAGGGCGCGTGTGAAGGATTGAAATTAAAGACACAGTACATACGTTGAGCTGCAAATATGGAGAAGAAAAGTGCACTAGATCTGGAACGAGAACGACAGTATTGTGAACTTTGCGGGAAAATGGAAAATCTACTCAAGTGCGGTAGGTGCCGAAATTCTTTCTACTGCAGCAAGGAACATCAAAAGCAGCACTGGAAAGATCACAAGCTAATATGCAAAGAGGCGGACACAACGCAGGGTCCTAAACAAAACCCAGAACCATCGCTGTCTGTGGAGGGCAAGGAACCGGAGGAATCTAAACAAAAGAACCGCGCCGAACAATCGGAGCCGAGCGGCGAGCGAATGAAAGGGTTCATCACAAACGCCGAAGGACCGGAGGTCATTGACAAATCAGGAGACGGTGGTAGCAATAATGCCAAGCCCAATGGACAAACAAGACCATCCCCGCAAAAACTTGCCACGGAGTATATCATCCCATTAATGAACAAGAATGGAATCTGTGTTGTTGACAACTTCCTTGGAGCAGAGATTGGAGTGTGTATTTTGGAGGACGTCAAAGCTCTGCACAAAACGGGAAGATTCACAGACGGCCAGCTGGTCAGTCAAAAAAGTGACTCTACGAAAGATATCCGAGGAGACAAAATAACGTGGATAGATGGGCAGGAGAATGGTTGTGGAAAGATCCGCTTTCTAATGAGTCGGATGGATGACCTGGTCAGACATTGCAACGGTAAACTGGGAAACTACACAATAAATGGAAGGACAAAAGTAAGTATGGCAGGTGGCAAGTCTAATCACCAGAATCCGCTCACATAAAATGGCTTTTAAGAGCGCTATTATGTCAAACAAACATTTATGCAGTTAATTGATACATTATTTATAGAAATATTATCTATAAATAATGTAGCTATAAAAATAGGTCTATGGGCAATTTATGAATCCAAATCTGGAGCAATAAAACACTGCCGGGCTAATTCAAACCTTTCTATTCCAGTGTTTAACATTGGAATATATTGCCACACGTGTTGCAATATATGTATCATATAAAAACCGATAACGGTATTAGACGACAGTACTGTATACGTATTAAATATAGAGCTTTCCTGTTGCATGACACTTGTCAAAGTTGAGATGCGTCATGTTTACAAATGTTTAAGGACGATCCTGAATTTCAGAAAAGCCGTTGTATTCTGATGCACTTTAGCCTACTTTGTGTATGACATTCAATGTGTATGTCATACACATTGAAATATATTTTCCGTTTCCATCATAGAGCGGAAGATAACTTCCTCTAACCCCAGTAAAGTGAAGGCAAACCTCTGCAGCTAACCAATCTTCTCAGAAAGTCCCCCGTATTGAGATTTTTACTGTTAAGTTGGCAGAAATAGGTTGTTCCTTAATTTGGAGAGCTAACTGGATTTGTCAATGGCATTTGACAAATGTGCAGCTGCAGCATTTCCGGAAGGTGAACCGCGTGCGTGTGTGTTAGGAACTAGGTCTGGTCAATGATCACCGTCGGGTTCTATGGCCTGAGACTTTGGCCTGAGAAAGGGCTTCCATACCCTCTCCTAGACACACTCTTTACTGGAACTGTGGAGGTTCAATGATGAGGTAGATGTTGCAGTCTTGTTCCTGCAGTCTATTTCTGGCATAAACAGACGCTTTGCGCAATACTGCCGTGTGTACGTGCCGTTCATAGTCTGATATACTCCCCCGATAACCTTGGGGAGAACCACCGCTACACTCCTGTATGTATGTATATCTGCTCCTTACAAGGTTATGGGCGCTTGCAGTGAATGTGTCATGGATAATTACATCATAAAAAACCCAGTCATGCACGGATGATGTTTTGTAAAAAAAAAAAAAAGTATTAATTAGATTACCCTTCTTGCCTGGCTATTAGAAATTCTGTACACTCATTACCTGGAGTTTCTACTATAAGATAAGATGGATAAGTCCCTGGACATTCAGGTGTCAAAGCAGCAAAGTAGACTGAAACAAACTGCAAGGCAAAGTAACGTATGAAGAGTATGCAGCTGACTATGGGGATCCAGTAATAACATAAACTATATATTTACATATCTCTATGACAGCGTGTACTTATCCATCACCGCTTATTCGCCTTCTAAATCCAACCACAAATAATATCGATTACACATTTTTTTTGAAGCTACCCGCTTCTTATCCGCGAGCATATCCTACTGTACCTGCTTGCGCGTTGCCGAACTTTAATCAACTCATTGTTTGCTTGACTTCCTTGCCTACTGCCGTGGAAGCCTTGGCAAACTCCTCTGGACGGAGACCAGGCAAAGCCAGCATGACTTGCGCGAATGGAGAGCTGCCAGTATCAATAGTTCAAAGGGACACAAGACACACACACACACACACCACCACCCGGACAATCCGCTCGGCCAAAGATAGAGGAAAAAATAAATTGGGCCAATAGTTATTTAACGTGATTGTTACCACTTCCGCCTTTCCTTGATAACATTGTGGGTTGTAGCAGGCTGTTTGTTCCCCCCTCCCCTCATCTGCAGCATTCAGAAAGGCTGTGTGCTGATGACGCCTGCATTGTTGGGTATCTAAAAGGAAATAATTTGATTTACTAGAATTTGCATAGCAGGTTGTGTTTAACGACATGGGTTTCAGATGAAGGCACCCAGGCTATTCTACGGCAGCA
This sequence comes from Molva macrophthalma, assembly GCA_027123675.1. Classification (NCBI taxonomy): domain Eukaryota; kingdom Metazoa; phylum Chordata; class Actinopteri; order Gadiformes; family Lotidae; genus Molva; species Molva macrophthalma. Next base: position 3,579,303 of record JAOPJO010000034.1, on the reverse strand, counting down.
GGGAACATCACAGCAGGGCACTAACCATACTGTCCTATTTAATTATTTAATTCCTTTTTGTCTCTCTAGTTTAGTTATTTGAACATTTGAATGAGGGGAGTGCAACTAGTGCAACAAACGCTGTTAGCCTTGAGGGAATAACAAAACACGTTGGTTTCCCCTCAAGCTAAGTTACCGACAAGCTGAAACAGTCCCTCCTCCGCGAGCGCCCCGTTAGCTTCGGTTGTCCCTAGACCTGGCGCTCTCTCCAGGAAGCTGACCCTTGCCATAGTTCATTAAAGTGGCAACAGAGGCAGAGTAGCAGCGGTGATGTGGTTCAGCGCAGGTCTTCTCAGTGTCCGCTGGACAGGACTGCTGCATGAGTCATTAGGCTGCAGTATTGGGCTACGTGGAGGGAGGGGCTGTGTGGGCCTAGCCTGTTTCACTATGCTGTTATAGTTTCCACTGCTGTCATATGTAACCTTCACTACTGTTATGACTCAAAAAGCAGGGAAGGCTTGTGAGTGTAGTATACAGTTGCCTGTCCGCTTCCACTACGGTTGTGCTTTTTAAGAGCAGCGAAAGAGGCATATGACTGTAGTTTAACCACAGTCACATCTTTAACTACTTTCGTGCTGCAATTTTTGGGTTGTTACCAAGAGCACGGTTTGGATCACTTTTCAGTGAGCTGGTGATGATCTGTGGCTCCCATGTAGTCCCAGCATGGGCGGGGTTCTGTTATTCCTTATTTTTAATAAGCAAACACATGCATTTATGAGTCACAATGCTGGGAATTCATTTGAAGACCAGTTAGCACACGAGCTACAAGCGACTTGAGTGTTGGCTAGCCACACTGTTTCCATATCTTTGAACTTTTGCTGTGATCTCCATGACTCTGTTCCTGAAGGAGTGCTCCAATGGAGTAGAGGTATCCTGTTTGGAAAGGTGGCAGATAGATAGATGGATCAACCTTATCAATACATCTATATAGTGACAGTATGGCGGAGGAGGAGATTTTATACGGGGATCAAAAGACGGCAATTGGATTATGTCTGAGTTTATTACCTGTCTAACCGACGGCAGACTAGATGACCAGTTGAGACGCCACTCTGTTCAAATCAACAGCCTCTCCTTCCGAACACCATTGTACCTATGACAGGAAAGGGCATACGTTCTGTCACACTTGTGTACCTAAACGACGTTTGTCAGCAGGCAGCATCTTCTGTCACTGGCCGGGCGCGCTCTTACACACAAGCTTTGGTTTCATATTGATCACACCCCTGCAGGGAAGTCGTTACTGACTTAAATTGGTGGTTCATTGCAGGACATTTCAAAGGTGTGTGTGTGTGTGTGTGTGTGTGTGTGTGTGTGTGTGTGTGTGTGTGTGTGCGTGTGTGAGTGCAGACGTTTGGAGAGAAGCTGTTGGGGATGTTTTCCTGGGTGATGCCCATCTCTGTGGCTCTGTCCACCTTCGGAGGGATCAACGGATACCTGTTCACCTCCTCCAGGTAAGATACACACACACACACACACACACACACACGTTTACACACTCTCAAATGCACACACACACACACTCACACACACACACACACACACACACACACACACATTCACATCTCAACATGGAGGTGTCTCTTCCTCCTATGAGCCTCTGTTTTGCTCTCCTCATCCCCTAGGTTGTGTTTCTCAGGGGCGAGAGAGGGTCACCTGCCCTACCTGCTGGCCATGATCCACCTGAAGAACTGCACACCCATCCCCGCTCTGCTGCTCTGTGTGAGTACTGCCCCCCCCAGCCATACAGCTGCAAACCACCAGCATGGTCTCTAACACTCTGTACCGCTCTGTATGCTCTGCATCTGCTAGTACTGAGACTCTGTACCGCTGGGTGCTCTGCATCTACTAATACTCTTCCTCACCTTAAAGCCTCACCTAACCTAAACCTAACCTTTAAGACTAAAGGAAAGACAAAGTACTTTAAGACCAAGTATTTAACACTTAGTACTTTAACACTAAAGAGTCTGTAAGGCTGAGAGCTGCTTATTGGAGAAACTAATACATTTCCCTGGTTTACAGTCCAGCACCCCAGGGTTCATGTGTCAGCTCACTCCAGTTTTCTCCTACAATACTGAATGTTGTTCAAACTTGGTATCTGAAAAAATGGCAACAAACACAAAGCCAATACTTTGGCTTCAACGCATCTCTTCAATAACCTGTAGGTGATGACAGAAAACATAACCATACTTAACAAAACAGCTTCTTCACAACCTCTACATCACCAAACACCAGGATAGTCCTGTGTGTGACCCTTGACCCTGGGCTGTTCCTCTCCTCAGTGCATCGCCACAATCTTCATCCTGTGCATCGGTGAAACCCACAACCTCATCAACTACGTGTCCTTCATCAACTACCTGTCCTACGGGGTCACCATCGCCGCGCTGCTCTACCTGCGCTGGAAGAAGCCCAACATCATGAGGCCCATCAAGGTGAACAGCACTTCTCTCTATGTTAATATTGAGTGTACTATCTAACCCCTACCTGCTCCAAATGACCTGTATCTCTACTGTCTAACCCCTAGCTGCTCCTTAATGGCATGTCTCCGTACTGTCTAACCCTTACCTCCTACTTAATGACCTGTCTCTGTACTGTCTAACCCCTACCTGCTCCTTAATGACCTGTCTCTGTACTGTCTAACCCCTACCTCCTACTTAATGACCTGTCTCTGTACTGTCTAACCCCTACCTCCTACTTAATGACCTGTCTCTGTACTGTCTAACCCCTACCTCCTACTTAATAACCTGCCTCTGTACTGTCTAACCCCTACCTGCTCCTTAATGACCTGTCTCTACAAGCTAAATGATAAAACAGTTCTAAACAGCCCGTTGGGTTTGAGAGAGGTTGAAAGGACATTGTTGTTAGGCTGTAATAAGGACAGAAACAGGATATCAGTGTGACTAAACAAACTCAGACAACGCCGGTTTATTTATAATGATATAAGTGATATCCAGTCAGACTCAGAGAGTCAGTCGCTTCGCAGACCTTTGATCAGATGCCAACTATCAAATATCAAAAGATAAAATTCAAAAATAAAATGTACAAATGTTTTACTTTGTGCGTCCTGTTGTCCCCACGCTCTGTGGTAACGCTCTTGTGTCTGAGCAGGTGAACCTGCTGATCCCCATCAGCTACATGGTGTTCTGGGCAGTGCTGCTGGGCTTCAGCATGTACTCGGAGCCCGTGGTGTGTGGCCTGGGCATGGTCATCATGCTGACCGGCGTACCCGTCTACTTCCTGGGTGTCTACTGGAAAAACAAGCCTAAATGGGTTTACAGCACTCTGGGTGAGTCCCACCAACACCGCTTTCTCTCCAGATGTCTGGGGTCCTTCCTGTATGGGGCCCTTCCTGTCTGGGGGTCTTCCTGTCTGGAGGGCTGACTGTATGGACCCTTCCTGTATGGGGCCCTTCCTGTGTCCTTCCTGTATGGGTCCTTCCTGTATGGGTCCTTCCTGTATGGGCCCTTCCTGTCTGGGGCCCTTCCTGTCTGGGGCCCTTCCTGTCTGGGGGTCTTCCTGTCTGGGGGGCTGACTGTATGGACCCTTCCTGTATGGGGCCCTTCCTGTCTGGGGTATTCCTGTGGTTGAACAGAGGGTTTACAGAGTTCTAATAATTTGGTGTTTGTTTGATTTAGCTTTCTTGGAGCAGTAGAGGCGGTCCTCTGCATCATGACCCCTAAGAGGGTCTAAGATTAAAGATATCAGAATTATGACTTGTTTTAAAAGTTATAATGCAGTATAATATTACTCGTAAAAGTATGCCATTGTCTAGACCGCGCTAGTCCCACATCACTCTCGTTCTGACCACAAAGAACGGGGAAATCATGTTCAAGTATTGTTTTGTCAGGTACCCAAACAGAAACACAGGATTAAACTGGGCACTGAAAATCTACTATGGAATATTTCCCTAACCCTTTGGCTGAGGTCATTTGAGTCCTCAGTGTAGTCCCCTCTAGAGGGCAGCACTGGGTAGATATAGTGGTACTGATCTGACCAAGTTCATCACCAGCAGGCTGGGATTGGCTAAATAGGGGTTAATAGTAGCTAGTTAATACAAACCTGACATTGTTCAAAGATGACAAAGTTACTAGGGAGTGTATTTCTGACAAATGGCGTGATTGCACTTCCTAACTGACACACTAGCTTAACTGTAACCCATTGACCATGAGCCAAGCAAACATTAACACATGACAATATAGCCACAATGACATCTTGTCTGCTACACCTCCTTTCAAAATGCATTTGGTCAGAAAGGAACAAGGCGAGTCTGTGTGTAAATCCCTGGCTCATGAAGAGTGTGTGTTGTGTTGCAGAGCGGGTGACCTACGTGGGCCAGAAGCTGTGTTACGTGGTGTTTCCTCAGAATGACCCCTTGGAGATGGAACACCTCGCCCCCTCCAAGGCCAGCGACTGAACTGCCTGCTGACCCTATGACCCACTGACCCTTGACCCCGACCGGAGCTGTCCGATCCCATGCTAGTGGTTCTCTTGTGGTTTTATCACATTCTCCCTGTGTGTGTGTGTGTGTGTGTGTGTGCACGTGTGTGCGCGTGTGTGTGCGTGTGTGTGTTGGGTATTTTTATGTAACAGTCCATTGTTGAAGCTCCAGTTCTAAGCTCTGGATGATTGAGGGATGGATGGATGAATGGATAGATAGATGATGGATGAATGGATAGATAGATGATGGATGAATGGATAGATGGATGATGGATGAGTGGATAGGTGGATGAGTGGATAGGTGGAGTGGGGTCACACACTGGTTGCATACGCAGATGACATTGCATGTTTCTAAAATGTGAACCACAGGTTTCAATAACGGTGCTTTCCCCCCCTCCCTCCTGCCAGCTCAACTTCCAACACTGTTGGAAGGGGTTAAAAAAAATAGTTTATTTTCCAACAACAAGATCCAAAAAAGCTTCCGATGTGCTACGTCACGCTACGTTGCGGTACGCAGTGTGTGACCCGCTTCAGGCCTTCCTCCTCTCCGATTGGTCCTTGGGGTTAGATTAGCGCGTCACTAGCTCTGTTCCTCCCTGACGAGACGGCGCCCGGCCTGCCGTGTAAACACAGGGCCTCGCCGTCTGGTCCTGACTGATCACTGGTACCCGTGTGAAACCTGTGGTGGTCAAGGACACGTTGTGGAGGGCTGCTTCGCGCCGGGCCCTGTGCCGACCCACTACTTGTTGTAATGTTAGAACGGCGGAGGAACGGATTGGCCTCTCGTCTTGTTGCCGTGAGAATCGGACGATCCTTTACCTCCGTCTACCCTTTCCTTTTTGTTCCTAATATGTGTATTCGATTAGTTTGTTTAATCGGGTAACATCCTTTCTCTCTCGTTGTCAAAAAAGTGCCTGAGTTCCTATAGTTGAGCTATTCCAGACAGTTGCTACGGTCTATCTGTTACAAGGAGAGTGCACAGTTCATTTCGTAACATCCTAGCCTACCTCACTTCTCTACCAGCAGTACCACAGGCCATACGGGAGTCAATGCATTATTTTACCTTTCTCTGCACTTTTCCGTTGCACCAGCCTGCTTACAGCCAAAGGTTGGCAGATGAGCGGCAAGTCCACAGTGCTCGTGAGCAAGGCACTGATGACTTACAGTCTTCTGAGGTCGATTCTCCCGTTAGTTCCGATAACTTCGTACATGTGCCAGAGATTATACATTTTTTTTATCAAAACATGATATTTTTAACTGTTGCTTTGGATGCTATTTCTTAAGTGTAAGATCTTCACGAGATACATTTTTTCCAAGCTTATGAACAACAGTGTTGATGAGTCATCGCCAACCGGCTGTTGAAGATGGGAGGTTTTTTAGCAACTTCCATTTCAGGGGCTCTTGAATGCTCTTGAACCCTCCTTATATCTGCACCACTTCCTCAGGCTGTGACCTCCTTTTGGAAATACCCAGTTACTATTGAAACGTGCGTCTGTAAATACTCTCCATTCAATAGTCGCGGCAGATTTCAGACCTTGCTTATCTGTACGGCCTGCCAGCGCTGTCCAATTAACAGTTCAGTTACATGTTTTAACATTTAGAAGCCATTCTGATAGAGGCATCTAATATAGCCCCCAGGCTTCCCTCTGTACGTGGGCCTGCTTCTCCATTAAAAGTACTGTTTCCCAGAATGCTTTGCGTCCCCTGATTCCATTGGTTCCCCAGACACTAAAATAAACGTTTGGGAACCCCCCCCCCCCGGCTCCCCTCTCTCTCTCTCTCTCGAAGAGTGAGAAGCACGTTTGGTTCTCTCTGTGTGAGAGAGTTATCAGGTTGTTGGTGATGATTTAAGGCCGATCGGCTCTGTAAATACCGTGTAAGTTGAAACCGCTTTAAACACGTCAGGATACCCTGAAGACCACATTCCTCCAACGTGTTGATCGTTGCACAGGTACTGTACATATGCCCCGCCTCTCAATGTGCCACTTCACCTCCTGCACCTCTGGAACCCCTCTGGGACCCCTCTGGAACCCCATCTCCGTGGTATCCGTCCTGGGACTCCTGTCCCTGGTGTACCTGTATGTTTTGTAAAAGACTTTGAAAAAATCAATGTATAACAAATATAGTAGCTTATTAAAGATAATGTGAAGAAAAAAACACAAGTGTGACTATTTCCTGATGATTTGTGCCTGGTTCTGTTGCAGTTCAAAGTGTGTGTCTACATTGGCCTGTGTCCTACACAACAGAAATGAGTGCCAATTCTAATGGTCGACATATACCAAACACCAAAAACATAGTCCAACATCTAGTAAAAGATCTGTCTGGCATCATCATAAAAACCTGTTGCAGCAGAGAAGACTAACCAATTTTCTACATTCAAATCTTTTTCTATTTCACCAGTTTTTTTTAATAAAAAAAAAAAAGGCAGAGACAAACACATTTAAGACAATAAATTGTGTTTGTACATCTTGTGTTTCATCAACTGTTTAAAGTGAACAGAGATGTTTTGGGAGTGAAGACTTGAGAAACGCCAAAGTCTTCATCAAATAGGTTTATTTAGCAACAAGCTGCTGGCTGAATGTAGAGGGTCTGGGTTCTGAATGTAGAGGGTCTGGGTTCTGAATGTAGAGGGTCTGGGTTCTGAATGTAGAGGGTCTGGGTTCTGCTGTACAGAGGGTCTGGGTTCTGAATGTAGAGGGTCTGGGTTCTGAATGTAGAGGGTCTGGGTTCTGAATGTAGAGGGTCTAGGGTCTGAATGTAGAGGGTCTGGGTTCTGAATGTAGAGGGTCTGGGTTCTGAATGTAGAGAGGGTATCACAAAATACAGCCCGACAGACAGACACAGACATGCAGGTAACTGACAGTGTTGGAAATTGAAAGGGGAATAAACAGTATTAAATGTCTGGAACCCAAATATAAATGGTAGTAGTACTAAATATAAATAGAGAAGTAGTATGATGTTTTTATAACAAATATAAAAACACATCCTATGCAGTGCCCTTCATAGCTGGATCCAGCATACAGATGGCAAGCAGTTATCTTGTAGTGAGAATATGCAACGCAGACTAGAACAGAAACGGAATTAAAACATATAATTCATTCATAAATGTATCGTGATAGTTGAGGCTACAGTTTGAAAGCAAACGGTTAAACTTCAGCATTTCACGACCTAACAGTAAACAATTTGCTGTGTAATCGTTTTAATTGGGAGTTCTTTACACTAGATCTTTTTTTGCAAAGAAAAGTTATTTTATTTTGAGTATTTTGATTCATTAGTTTCCTCAGAATTCTTTACCATCTGATTATCCTTACTAACAGCATTTACACTTTATCTTCTAAACACAGAATTCTCAGGACAATTGTATCCACGGATCCAAGTATTAGGTAAAGCGGCGACGTCTTCATTCACAATGAGGACCATTGATGGCTTTTTGTGTTCAAAGTGTTAAAAGACGTAGCATGAGCATCCAAGTAAACACAGTCTTCAGCCAAAGCCTAATACAAAGCTTTCAGTCACCTGTTGGACCTAAAAAGCAGCAAATGTTTGTCTAAAAATAGTTTAGTAAATGACAGTATCAGTACATGATGGACATTGAAGGATGTATGAAATTGACACATTAGAAAGAAAACATTTTTCCAAAAATGTGTCCACCTTTAAACCAACAGACTTGCATGTTAAAACACACAAAGAGGCTTAAACGGGTTCTTAAACGTGTTCAGCCTGGGACCCAAAAGACAATTTGAATGTCCATTGGACCCGATGTCCTGCGCGTCGCTCAGCTGGAATCCACCTCCAACTCACTAGAGGCAATTTGGGTCCTGACCCCATAGTTTAAGAAACGCTCGTCTAGAATAAGGCCAAGGAAAACCTTACTGACACGCACACGCACACACGTGTGTGCGTGTCAGCCTGTGTGTGTGAGTGATGTCTCCATTAGACACACCTGTCCACAGTCAGCAGGATCTAGCGCAGTGCTGGATGCAGCTGCAGGTAAGACAGCATTATTAAGGCATATGAACACAGTCTTCAGTCTCTGAGGTCCAGCAGATGTTATGTGAAGCCAGAGGCTCTTGGTCACGAAGTTATCTCCTGATGTAAACACACGTACACCACTGTTTAAACCACCGGAACATATTCAAACTGACTCTTTGTAAGGCTAAATTCAAGCCTGGTCCTTAGATGTCTGCTCAACCTGAGGATTAAAACCCAGAAACACTAGATCCGAGTACAGAAACGGACTTTACAAGATCATTATAAAACACTTCAAGTAATATACTGTAGAGACTAACCTTTACCAGATAGAACTAGATGTTTACCACAGGCCCTCCTAATGGTTCATCTCCATCATTCAATGTTATCACTTTTTCAAGAAACAGCCAAAATAAATACAACAAGGAGGCAAGCGTTCTCTGTATATCAGCTTGTGTAGATATTGTACCAAACATGAGTTCACAACCCAGCCACACGGCTGGCTCCAAGATTAGCATTACCCACAGTCCTCTCTGGCTCTGTTGGAACCTGCATGGCATGCAGGAAAGGCGGAGTTTAGCAGCATGGCGATAGCTCCACCCACCTGGAACACTGCGCAGGCCTAGCACTGTCCTCCCCCGAAGGCCCCCTCCGGCTGGGGGTCCCTCGTGGAGGGGGAGGGGAGACTGGGCGACATGTGGCCAAGGGGAGAGTAGCGTTGCAGGGCTACGCCCCTCAGACTGACCGTCAGGCCCAGGACCAGCTTCCTGGAGGCCCGCCGGGGGACTCTGCAGGGGAGGGGGGCCGCGGGGGGGCCATCAGGGTCCGAGGAGTCGCTGCCGTCCGGGCTGTGCCGGGACCCGCCCCCCTCAGCGGGCCAGCTCTCCGCGGAGCCGGGGGACAACGTCGCCCCCTCCTGGCGGTCGGAGGTCCCGTCGGGAGAGAGGGGGGAGGAGCCGGACGAGGGGGGGGCGCGGCCCCGGGTCTCCACGGTGCGGTAGCTGTGCAACGCCACGGCCCCGGTGGGTGGAGTCAGCAGAGAGGCGTGGCCGCGGGGGCGGATCCTCTGGGACACGCGGCGCCACAGCCGCGTGATGCGGCGGCGCGAGGAGCTACGTCTGATCTGCCTGCACATCGCCGAGCGCAGGTTCTGGAGCACCGACGTCTGGGGAGAGAGAGGGAGGGAGAGAGAGAGAGAGAGAGAGAGAGAGAGAGAGAGAGAGAGAGAGAGAGAGAGAGAGAGA
>JAOPJO010000034.1:3512123-3523721 GCA_027123675.1 Molva macrophthalma | reverse complement strand
CCCCGGCAGCCCCCCGGACGCCCGGCCCCCCGGGCCGTCGGACTCGCCGCGGTCGTCCCCCGGGGACGCGGTGGGCGGCAGCTTCGTGGGCCTGCGCGTGGTGGCCAAGTGGTCGTCCAACGGCTACTTCTACTCGGGGTGCGTCACCAAGGACGCCGGCGAGGGCCGCTTCGGCCTGCGCTTCGACGACGGCTACGAGTGCGAGGTGGTGGGCGGGGACATCCTGCTGTGCGACCCCGTCCCCGTGGGGACCGAGGTCACGGCTCTGCTGGAGGAGGAGTACTTCAGCGTGGGTGAGGAGGAGGAGGAGGAGGAGCCCTGAATAGTAGTCTCGCGAGTCATTGGTGCGTCACTAGGGGTGAATGTGTGTGGTGGCGTTTGGACATTTGTCCTCCACGTCTTCAGCGGTGAGCAGCTGTAGACGGACACCGGAGGGCCCCAGCGCTGAAAAGCTCACACACCTAAAGACTTCACGAAGACACAAGTAGACGGGGGATAGCTTGTGATATTTGTGTACAACCAAATTAGGATAAAAGGTATTCGATTCCAAAGCCGTGCGTAGCACCAGCCGCAAACAGAACCTCCTGCTGGCCATTGAATATGAACATGTTGGTGGACGGGGAAACCTTGAGAGGAGGATGTGGCTCTGTGATGTATAGTATTTGGCTCCTGCTAAAACGGTCCTATGCTCGCAGGCGTGGTGAAGGGCCACAAGACGGAGGGCCAGGAGCTCCACTACAGCGTGGAGAGGGAGGGCCAGTGCCAGTGGCACAGCAGGAGCTCCATCATCCTGTCCCTGGAGCAGGGCAACCGGCTGAGGGAGCAGCACAGCCTGGGGCCCTACGAGCCGTCCACCCCGCTGGCCAAGGCCTCCGACATCAGCCTGGGTACGACTCCCACTAGCACCCAAGTGTGTCTGTGGGAGCCTTAGAATGCTACACTGGACCGTGTGTCATCAAAAAAATATAATAATCGAATAAAAAGTGTTGCGTGCGCACAGTGTCAAAGGGTATTTAAAACATTTAAAAGGTACGGATTAACAGCAGTGTTAAACGTACAGGTGCTCTTTGTTTGACTGACGCGTGGTGAGCTTGGTGGTGCTGTAGTGCCCAGCCTCTGCCACTAGGGGCCAGTATGCTGAGCTCAAAGGCTAATGGAAGCCAGAGAAAAACGGGGAGCCAAGAAAGAGAGAATAAATGCGTCACAGAGAGAGAATTGATGATCCAAGTTTTTCTAATGCCTTAAACAACAAAAAATGATGCCACTATGGATGAGATAATCATCCACATCTACATAATGTGTGACACTAGGCTCCATGCAGGAGCGCACACCTCCTATTCATCGCAGTCTGACGCCTCCTGATCTGACGTTCCGGTCGTTTTCCCACAGACAACCTGGTGGAGGGGAAGAGGAGGCGCAGGGGAGGCCCCGGGGGCCAGGGCTCCCCCAGCTCCTCCAACAGCCCCCGCACCCCAGGGCCTTCTGGGAAGAGGAAGCTGATGAGCTCCACGGCGGAGCGGACCCCTGCCAAGCGGGGTCGCCGCGGTGGAGGGGGCTGCAGAGCGGGTACGGAGGCCTTGTTGATTTAAACCCACCCCAGCCGCATGCTGTCCTTCCTCGCGGCCCGGGACACGACCGGCAGGATTTTACTTTAGACTTTGGACGAAGCTTCCCCAGTTACCTTTTATCTTTTGACTGTATTTTACTCCCAAAGGATTTCTGATGGTGGTTGAGTTGTCCTTAATCCGAGTGACACACAGACCACCGATAAGGGTCAGCCTTTTTTAAGGATGCATTAATCATGTATGTATGCATGAATACACATGGTTTTAAATGTCTAATAATACATTTAATATCTTGTTTTTATATTTTAAAACAACCTATTTATGCATTTTATTCAATTATAACTTGGTGAAATCAGCCTTTTAATCTTTGTCATAGGTACCTGTTGACATGAACTTGAGTGAATGTGTCTTCATTTTATCGTGTATACGACTAACGCTGCAAAACATCAGCTGATTGTGTATGGCGCTAATAAAGAATCCATAACGTTAAGTAGTGCACCGTGACTCGTTTGACCGCTACATGCCGTCCATCCCGTGCTGCTGGCTCCGTCCTCCCTGTACTAATGAGGATCCTCTGGTAACTAGTGTTTCGTTGCTGCTAGTATCGGTGTTGGCCCACAAGTAGATGGTGTGGTGGTGGTGGGGGGGGGGGGGTGATGCGCTTTTCTTCCTTATGCACTGGTGCTACTTTGCTTACTTTTAACTTTGCTTTGCTCTTCCATTCGTAATATCTTTATAGTGTCGACCTGGACTTGATTTGCTTCGTTTAAACGTTTCTTTGTTTTCCATTCACGCTCTTCTGCAGCTCAGCGGGTCGGCGTGTGCAACACGTCTGGCAGCGGCACGGACCTGCCGGCGACCTCCGGGGACGTGGAGGGGACGCACGGCCCCCTGCCCCAGAACGCCTCCCTCTTCTTGGGCTTCGCCTTCATGCTGACGGCCTCCTCCGAAACGGACCGCCTCACCAACAAGCTGGCCAGCGACGACGACGAAGGTGGGTGACGTTTTGGTTTTGAGTGGCCTGTGACGGTGGGGCAGGACGGGGGGCTGGTTTGCTTGCTGAGTGTCTTGAGCGTGTTGGTTGAGTGCCTTGTTTTTCAACAGAGTACGTGCAGACGGCTCCGTATAACAAAGGCTACACGGAGTCTCAGCTGCAGGCAGGCGGAGGTTTTGTCCTCCTGGACTTCAACGAAGAACAGGTAACCCCTGCTGATTTCCTTCTGGTGTTGACGAGTTCCAGCCTGTTGGCCAAGTGTTCTGGTCTCTTGGGGGATTTCCCAAAACCTTCATTTTGGTATTGGGCTCATAAATGATTTCTATCATATGACTGAATCGGTGATAAACTGCAATACTCTGTATATCCTGTGTCGCTATTTGAACTCCTGCTGCCTGTGTTGTGTCTCCTCCCAGTGCAAGGCGGCCTACCAGAGCCTGCTGATCGCGGACCAGCACTGCCGCACCAGGAAGTACCTGCTGTGCGTGGCCAGCGGCGTGCCGTGCGTCTCGCACATCTGGGTGCGCGACTGCTGCAAAGAGAACAAGCTCCTGAACTACAGGAACTACCTGCTGCCGGCCGGCGTGGGCCCCGAAGAACAGATCGTGGAATGGTGAGAAGAAGTGGCTTGTGGGTGATTGAGTTGTTCATCACTTCATCGGATCACGGAAATTTTAAAAATGGTCAAAACTCTCATGTCCACAATGTAGCATATACGGTCAATGTTTACCTCAACTGTCTACATTTACATCCTGCATTACTGATCAGTGAGCAGAAGTTCAGACACAGCTCCAGGATCTCGTTCAGACAGTGGAACACCTGCACGATTTAAAGAGACAGAGCACTAATGTGACGACCATTTGTTACCGTGCTGTGCATCGTTTCCTGTCTGGGATGATTAAAGTGCATCATCTCTCCTCTCGTCAGGCACCCGCGCTGCAAGCCGTTTGAGGCTCTGAGGGTGCTGTTGGTGTTCGGGGACTCGGAGGAGCTCTGGGTTCAGCTCCTCACCCTGAGCGGAGCCTTGACCGTCAGACACTACCAGGCCGACAAGGACAGCTCTGGTACCTCCACCACTAACACCTCCACCACTAGACAGACGCATGCCACACACTACGTGAAGCATGTATTGGTACCGCAAGGTTTTTCATTTAGAAAAGCTGTGATTTCAAAGCCTCAAAAGTAGCTTAAGATCTTCTTTACTACTCTACACATCTGTTATGGGATACAGTAGGATATACATGTTATGTGCAGGTTCACGCCGATCATTTTGGCTGACTTTAGTGAATCGGTCTGCAATTGGCAAGATATGCTTTATTTTTTAAGATCATGCATGTCATTTTCAGAGTTACCGTTTGGCATTTTCCCACAGTGGAGATGGGGGGCAAAAGTTGACCAGAATAAAACTTTATAGAGAAATATTATCTGGATAGATTGACTTTCAGTTGTTCAGAAAGACATATTTTTTTCATGGAGTAAATGGCTACGGTAGAAAAGGTAAGTAGTGCAAGTTTAAGGAGTAAAACAGAAACTGCACAACCCCTGTCTATTCTACTATTCTCTACAGTTGGAACAAGCGTCCATCGCAGCATTAGTGACTCATCACACTGAACAAAAATGATATCTAACCCAGATTGTGCTGCTGGATTATAACATTGGCTTCATAGCTGACGGCTGTTGGTATACATCCACCCCCCCCCCAGACATCCCTGCGGGCAAATTTGACTTGGTGGTGAGTGACGGGGCCTGTCCCCTGCTGGTGGAGAGGAGCGCGACGTCCCAGAAGGTCCCCCTGGTGTCCACCGAATGGCTGATCCAGAGCCTGATCTGTGGCGAGCGGCTGGGTTACCGTAGCAAGCCCCAGTATCACCATGACTACTCGTCGTCAACGACAACATCGTCATCATCAGCCTCATCGTAATGACCTTCTTCATCGTCGAGGGGGAGGGGTAGAAATGCCTTTAGTCATGGTGAATGTTTAGTTATTGTTCTGATGCCTGCATGCCTCTGTTGTATATAATTTTAATCTGTCGGTTTTTATGGAATAAAAGAAAACGTGACAGTTTCATCTTATCGTTTATTTCTTTTTACAAAAGGACATCCATTGTTTTGGTAGTTTAAATACAGTTTGTACAAAAAAGGGGTTAAACAGCTATAGTTAAGTGCCAATATTTACAATGTGAAGAATTTGATGCAGGGTCTTCACTCCTGTTCAAAAGCTGCAATGAAAAATAAAAGTTTCAGTGAATAAGACAATTAATTCAATGGAAAACAATGATATTAATGTTAAGCACCAGTTGATCTTTCATGCTTATCAGATTAGTCAAAGATCAGACTTTTGAATACTATTTCAATTTGTTTTGTTTTCTAACCTTAATATCAGGTTAGCAATCTTTTAAGTAATTTCTGTGAAGTACCAACGCTCAGGCCTTGAAATCCAAAACAAGTGTCGGCCGTTTGGTGCTATTCTGACCGGGGGGCCTGCACCTGCCCAGGGTGGACCCTTACCTGCCCAGGGTGCCCCCTGACTGGGTGTAGTACTTGTTGTAGTCCAGTCTCAGGAGGAGCTGGGCCAGGTCCGAGTTGATCTGGTGGTTGCGTACGCTGGACAGGATCTTGAACAGCAGGAAGGACTGCCGGCTGAATCCCTGCACATGTACCAGACGGGACAACAAATGAGACCAGATATTCTCAGTGAATGAGGACAAATATAGATTGCAGGGCTCCCTAATCCAGACCCCCCCCCCCCACCTTGACGAGGATATCCAGCTGGGCCGTGCCCCTCTCGTCCAGGGAGGCCACGTTCTGACTGATCAGTAAGCAGAAGTTCAGACACAGCTCCAGGATCTCGTTCAGACAGTGGAACACCTGCACGATTTAAAGAGACAGAGCACTAATGTGACGACCACAGTTCTGAATCTGCGATATATACATATAGAGTGCATTTCATAGTGTACTGTAGATGCTCACCGGCTTCAGCAGTATGAAGGACTGGGCCAGCAGGTTGCTGAGGAAGTGGTCGTGGGCCAGTCTGATGCTCTCAAAGTCTCTTGTGGAATTGATCTGCTGGAGCAGCTGTGAAAACTGAGACTCCAGCACGTCCACCTGGAAACCGCATAACGCACAAAAGACTATGCTAATCCAATTTCAAGTGGAACATACTCCTCTTATCCTACGCATCACCAACCACAGGAATGCAACATGCACGTGCAGACCCGCCCACCATATCCACTCTCACGCGGCCCTCACCTGGAGGTAGTACTGCAGGTTGTCCACCAAGAAGGCCATGTGGTTACGCAGTCTCCACTTGACGGCGTCCGTCTGGTTGGACTTCAGGTGCTTCCTCTGCATCTGCAGCGCCCAGCAGTGCTGCAGCTGAGACTGCACCCTCCGCACGCTCAGCAGGTAGCGGAAGATAACGTTGTACCTGGTCACGGTTTTAAACACAATATTAAACAATGGCGGCTCTCGTTGGGAGTAAAGCCGGTTCGGGCTTCACCGTACCGGCGATACCGTGGTAGTTTGCGGTTGTGCTGCGGGGGGCACTGACTTCTCGAGTACAGCCGGAGTGAAGAGGATGTGGAGAGGCCATTGGACCTTGTAGGCCAGGCCCAGGGCTGCCCAGCCGGTAGGGGGCACCTCACGGGGGGAGGTGTCCTGCGGAGGGGTGGCACCCTCTCTGGTGCCTGTGGGCTCTGGAGAACAAAAGCAGAGCGGTTAGACCGATAACTACCCACCAGAGGCTGCCAACCTCTACCATGCTGCGCTCTGGAGGCTTCGTTGTATGTGAACACTGGACCGCTCTAATGAGAGCAGAGAATTGGATCCCTTTCTTGTCATTTCCCCCATTACTTTAGAAAAACAAAAAGAAAACTAATCTTGGATAATGTCTATCTGAAATGAATGCCCTTAAACAATAAGTCATCACCGAACCTTTGCCCTCTTTGCCTTGGTAATCTATAGTGAGGTGTAAAAGGGGTAGGAGGTTGTCATCGTCCAGTAGAACCTTATGCGCAGCCTGCTGAAAGGCCACATTTACATCTGAGAAGAAACACAGACAGAGAGACATGAACTGCAGGGGAAATCTCTCCTGGACTAGTGACTGAGTTACATATCACAATATTTACAATCGAGTGGACACTTTAATTCAAAGCGTCGCACGACACCGTGACCGCATACATGTTTAAGTACAAAATATACGTAAGGTTTAAAATATATGATGTAAACATATGATGTACCATGGTCAGGTTAGCATGTTCAAACTGCAATACCAACGCACCATGTTCAGTGACAGCAGTGGGAGGGGTCTTCAGCATGTGCTGTGCGTGGTCAATAAACACTTGGTACAGCTCCCCACGGCCCAACAAGTAGAAGTCCTTGATTATCTGCACGAAAATGAATGAAGTTTCGATCTAGACGTTTACCATCACAGTACAATACCAAAGAGCACAACACCAGCAGACAGCATAAGCACCAACCTTGAGTTGTCCCAGTAGGTCGGACTCTTCTACCATCAACGTCCAGAGATGCTGTAAATCAATACACATTGATTAGAACTAGGCAATACTGACACAATAAATGATCACAATAGGTTTAAGTCAAAAGCTCCTTAATGTTACAACAACAATATTACTTTTACTGCATATATGAAGAATGCAATTATTCGAGGAAAAATAATGCTGATATGGTGACGACGACCAAAAACGACCATGGGACAACATGGTGTATGGATGTCAAAAGCAATACTGACATCTATGTTACGTCGACAGATTGGTCAACTCCAACAGTAAAGGTCTTCTGCAGGCAGACTCTCACCCAGAACACGTTCTGAAAATAAATCCCACCTCAGCCACAGTGCTCCTGATTCCGTCAATGAGATTCTCAAAATCGACAAGGCTGAAAAGAGGCTGCTGTTTGAGTCTGTGCAACTCTGCAGCAAACAGGTCCTCCTGGTGCTTCAGTATGGAGCCTGGAGTAGTACAAACGCAGGGAAAATGCACTGAAAATGCAGTCGAGCGATGGTAGAGCACGGAGGTTTTTGCTCGTAACAACCCCGAAGCGCTACCTGCTCTGGATGGACTGTGGTTGTGGTTTTCAAACATCTGCACAGACTCGCCAACAAACAGGATTTTCTCAGCCACTCGGACGGGGATGTAAGAGGGCAGCATCTCCACTCGTAGGGAGAACTGCTGCAGCGACGGTGCCAGCATGTTCTCCTCCTCGATCAGCCTCTGCACGAGAAGACAGCAGATTTCGTCACTCAATTAAGAAAGAGTCTGAGAAGACCTTTTGAATCCGACTGGCAGCGAGGCAAGGCGTGCACATGACTTGCAGGAGGTCCAATATGACCACACATACAGATGCTCCTCTTCACAGAACAATGCCATTTTTACCTTCATCGGACTAATCAGTCTGACGATGGTCTTGGACAAAAGACGTCTCAGAGTGCGAGAGCTTTTTCAGTTTATCAGGACATGAATACACCCTGGTATACATTTTGAATGTTTGACCCCACATCATTGAGCAAGATGCCAAACCTCTACCTGCTCATTATTGGTATGCATCCAAAAACAACAGTCACCGTATGTCACTTTGGATAACAGGTTTTGCTACAAGTCAACATCATGTTGTGATGTGGATCAGTCATTGTAATACTCTGACTGATCGATTGTTCTCACCAGGTCCTGCAGTTCTCTGAGCTGTTTGCCACTCAACCCCCCTATCCCCAGATCCTCCTCTTCCTCCTCCTGATTGGCCGCTGCCCCGCCCGCGCTGGGCCCCTGCTTCACGAAGAACTCCTCGCTCTGGTCCAGCAGCAGCCCGTGCAGCATCCACGCCGCCAGCTGCTTGTACATCACACCGTGACAGACTGCCAGGATCCTGCCGCCATGCACGCAATGGAGCATTATGTTTACAACACATTAATAAAATGATTATAATAATACAGAATAGCAGAGGAAGAAGAGTATATGAGAATGAAGCATCACTCTTAAGTTGGAGAGTTAGCACCCCCCCACACACACACACACTTCAAGATAGGAAATGACTTACTTCTCCAGTGCCATGCGAACAGGAGGAAGGCCCCCACAGCTGTGCTTGTATACTGTCTCCAAAATCTGGCAGCCATGAATCTGCAATTAAACAAAACAGACATCAAGCCAATCATGTTTTTTTTGTTGCCTTTCTCTTCCACTCGGTCATGGTGGCCGACAACCTTGTGAGTTGTCCATAGTAAAAGAGGTAAAGAGACCTATTTTACTACTAGTTATACTTTACCTTCTGTGATTTGATTGTCTCTACCACCACTATCACAGAGGGAAACAGCAGCTGGAACTAAAACAATACAGTGGAACATTGTGAGTCAAACACGGTCTCATGAAAAGGGATTTCATGAATAAATATGCATCACCCGGACAATAAACAACCCAACCGTTACCTGATCTAGCATATAATTCACATGGGATATTGTAAGATGTGGGTCTCCAAGAAACTAAGACACAGAGCACAGCACACATTAGGCGTTATTATGAGTGCAATCATTTACATACATCAAAATATAGAAGTATATTTATTATAGAAGTACTGTTGCTAAGATGAAATAATTTGGTTGATGCATGCAACAGAATGATTGGTTAATATACCACCATTAATGACTTTTATACCTCCTGTTCAAGGTCCAGCAGGGCCTGTCTGTAGGGCTGCAGCATTGTGTCCAGTCCAGTGCAGAACGCCCGCAAGTAAATCCCATTAAGTCCAGCCTGGCTGGGCGGGTTGCTGTGATGCTCCTAGGAAAGCATCATTCATAGCATTTGTTTCAATGGTTTACATAAACTACACTATTGTACCATAGATCAAGAATATCTGCAATGTTATTCAGAGTAATCACAAAATAATTTCATTTTAAAGTAGAAGCCATTCCAACCACCAACAGAGCAGTAATTCAAATAAGAAAGCTACTGATTGGACACAAAAACGCATCAAGATCAGGAAAACACAACACTAAATATAATATTATGATTTCCCCTGTTTTTAGCATTGTCTCACCTGTTGGTGGACATGTCCAGTGTGCTGTTCTATGAATTCTGTAAATCGGATGTAATCAGATCCCAGTTTGCAGAGGCGATTCAGGACACTTGCCTCACTTGGGTGAAGGAAGGGGATGTCCTGGAATACCTGTATTCAGAGCAAAGGATCGTTTATGTAAAACCACACAATTTGACCGCAAGATTTGCCTGATTTTGCCTGAGGTTTAACGAGGTGAATTAGAAAGGTTTGACATGATGTGCACTATGCACACTATAAACACTAGGATAAACTGTAACGTCCATGCACATAACTTAATAATAGTGCACATAAGTAGATACATGCTAAACATGTCTTCACCTGCAAGCCCGTCCTTTTGTTCCAATTAAATATTGACCCAGGATATCCACTTAACGCTAAAAGTAGTTCATGTATCATTTTTATCAGCGTTATATCAATGTATCAGAAATGAATGCAGTTTGTGGAACGGTCGCTAACCCATCAAAAGTATCTGGTCGCAGTTTATTGACGTCACCAAGCACAGCGCTACAAACTGCGGTTGGGTGGTTTTTGCTTATCGGTCATTTGGGGTTAGGGATCGCAGAAATGCAAAGAAACGCTTAGAGCTATCCGTAATTATTATCATTATTATTATTTCAGATAGACTTGCTGGATTCCAAGCCATTTAATGGCATAATAAAAATAAGTTCTAGCAGTAACAGGGATGTCTGGGTATTGTAGTTCAAAGACACGGAAACGCCACCAAACTGTCCATCGCATCCGGCTTTCGTCATCATTCGGCCATGTAGCTTTCTAGCCGATCTCGCAACTAGAAGAGCTGTAAAAGGTTTGTAAACTACCTGTTGCAGCTGTTTAATACAAATGGGGCCACGCACTGGCCATACATTTCGCTAGAAACTATATTGTTAATATTATTTGCTGGTTATTTTTTGTTGTACTATTCGTAACTTTTCTTTCTGATACTTATGTTCAGCTATTATTAGCTTTGCTAATTTGTTTAGGTTGGCTTGGTGACGGCGACCACATTGTTTAGCTAATGTACGGGTAACGTTATACATGAAATAAAATGCAACCCTGACAGCTCTAATATAAGTCTGCATATATCCACTTGTAATTGTACAGTTTCTTTTAAGGTTTGGCGAAAGGTTTGAGATGATACCAAATTCAATAGAAAGAACTTTAGACAATGTTACACTTGAGCTAGCTAAAACCAAAGATGTTTAATCTATATTGTGTTATGATTTATTACAGTGATGGCGGAGGAGAGGCGTGGCGAGGACATTGTCTCAGAATACCTGGGCCAGAACCCTCACCTGGCCCAGTGGGTTGAGTCCTTTAGGGGGTATTGTGAAACCAACAAGCAATGGTCTGCAAGAAGGGAGTTTATTCTTAGAAATATGGAGGCTTTCCCCACAATTGAACCAGGGATACCCAGCAGCAGTCTGGACAGACTGTTGTCTCTTTCCATGGTCTGGGCCAACAATGTTTTCTTAGGATGCAGGTAAACATCGACCCCGGGAATATTGAAATTTGTCCGGTTGAAGTAATTGGATATCAGGAAAAAATTTAACTTGTGTTTGTTTTCTAGGTACCCACAGGCTATGATGGTCAAAATAAAGGATATGGGTGAAGGGGTAGTTGTCGAGGATGCTCCGGTTCGCACAACAAGGGATGAGATCATAGCGAAAGGAAAGAGGAGCGCTTCATCTGGTAATAACACATCTCAAACAAAGTGGCCTCTGTTTGATTTCATTCTTGATTGATTGATTGTCTTTCTTAATTTGACTACCTACCGATGCAATAGATCCAATGTGGTCAGAATTAATTGTTCATTGAAGTGATGCGTATCAATAATTTATAATTGTATATATAAGTCACTAACAGGGAACTATTTGTTACATAAAAGAAAAAACAAGGCACTGATGGGCAAAATAGCCTAACGAGCACATCACATGACATGTACATTACGAATATAGTTAACTCTTGTTCTAACCT
>JAOPJO010000034.1:3448468-3460456 GCA_027123675.1 Molva macrophthalma | reverse complement strand
ATCTCTGTGACAATGTGGTGCTCAGGCCTTATCAGGAGTATGAACCCACGATGCGTGACATCTCTCCCTGGCCCGCCAGGCCCACAGATATGCCAATTCATTTTGCAGCCGGCGATTTGACAAGCAAGACTGCACCCACTGAAAGACATCGTTCAGACACACCGACGCTGCTGCCGATCGACCGCCCCGGGGGCGGCCGGGGGGGGGGGGGGGGCCCCCGGGCGACGTGTACGAATTGGTTTGTCTTTGACGATAAGTACAACACTGAAGCCTTGTGGGGGGAGTCCGCTTAATTTAGGGGGTTTGCCGATTGGGGTAACCCTTGCTATTCTTTACATCACTGTGAATGGATGTACTGTGACATATTGTGTGCCCTTGATTACTGACCCCCTCCTCAACGAAAGTGTACCATCTCAGATGGTCCTCTTATTTTACATTTATTAAGAGAGTGGGTTCAACATTTCTATTTACCATATAACTCTGTTATATGGTATAACAAATCGTTTTTTTTTTATGGTATAACCAATCGTTTTTTTTTTGTTGTAGTTTATTTGCCCTGAATTGTCCTTACAGGCATTGTTGCAACAAAATAAGATGTCAAATGTTGGTTTGGTGGTCTGCCTCATGGTGCAGCTCTTAAGTACCACAGTATGATGGTTATGAGGGATATTGTTGGCAACTATCGGCTAGTTGCATTAAATATATTTTGTGGAAGGGTAGCTGCAAGACCACTGCGCCATGCTGGCTCCATGCTGGCTCCATGCTGGCTCCAGTAAACACTGGGTGTCCAAAACACCCTTGGAACAATAAAGTTTGTCTTATAGTTATCTTATCTTACAACTCCAGTTGTGAAAGAGCTCGGTCTTTAATCACTACAACTGCCTTTTACACCGGCCCAATCCCTTCAACGGCTCTCAACCCTTCTCTCTGTCTCTGTGTCTCTGTGTCTCTCTGTCTCTGTGTCTCTCTGTCTCTCTGTCTCTCTGTCTCTGTGTCGCTCTCTGACTCCTTCAGGTGAAAACCCACTTCCTCCAGATGACCCCAACAAAGAGGTGATGGGGAAGACTGAGGTTTCGCTCACTCTGGCCAACAAGTTTGATGTCCCTGGAGAGGCCAATGCCGAGGTGGATGCCAAGACCCTCCTGCTCAAGTAGGTTACCAATGTCCTCCCTCATGGATGCTGATCTAACTTCTGAGTTATTAATATCGGGTTTCTTCATATTATTTTCTCTTTGTACTGTTCCTCCTCGTCTCCTCCAGCACCAAGAGGCTTATTGTGGATGTAATCCGGTTCCAGCCGGGGGAGACGCTCACGGAGATCCTGGAGTCCACATGCGGCCCTGAGCAGGTAAGAAATAACTTGAGTCTGAACAAAATGTACTTACTAACTTGGATCATTTACTAACTTACTTACTTCTCTGTGTTTTAGAGATATCTTAAGTTGTTTACGTATTAAAGGGAGTCTCTGACTCCATTCAGTTAACTCTCAAATTCAATACTTGGCCAATCGATGTCATAAATGACCCATCGACTACAAAAAAACATTTCCTGAACATCAGGAGTTGGAGTACCAGCGCGCCATGCAGAGGAGGGCGATCCGCGACGCCAAGACCCCGGAGAAGATGAAGCAGGCCAAGTCGGTGGTGGACGACAGCCTGACGCTCCAGGGGAAGAAGGACAAGATCAGGAGCAACCTGGAGAGGCTGTCTGTGCTGGGCAGGGTTCAACCTGAGAACCGCTACCAGGACCTCATCAATGACATAGCCAAGGTATAACAACAACATATTTGCACGACACAAAACAGCCTACTTTCTGTTGATTCCATCGGCTTTTCCTGGTCAGGGTCAACAGGGGAGCCATATAAATAATGAATGAAGTATATAACGTATGTACAGTATAGTGGTAAATATTCCCTATAAACACAGAAATAAATATTGACCCTTCTGCGCAACCTAAACACATGGGAATTCACACTAATGGATTTCAGCCCACACTAATGTAGTGTCCTTATATCCCAGGACATCGGACACAATACACATAAACAATAGGGAAACATGCCGGCTCCATGGAGGCTGGACCTGAGCTGATATTAAAACCCTGGTCTCAAGGATTACCCACTACCAAACCCCCAATGCAATGTGTGTGTGTGTGCGTTGTGCGTTTTCATAATACAGGACATCAGGAATCAACGGCGGTATCGCCAACGCAGGAAAGCTGAGCTGGTAAAACTGCAGCAGACCAACACCGCCCTCAATTCCAAGACCAAGTTCTTTAACGTGCAGATTGATTATTACAACCAGTACATTAGGACGTGCATGGACAACCTGGCCACCAAGGGCAAGTAAGTGGATTGAAATCACATAGACTAGCCAATCAAAAGTGTTGATTCTTATTCGATTATATAATAAAGAGGTCATTAAAAACACTACCTCTGAGATGTTGCCAGCACACTCACGGCAAGCCATTTATATAACCATACATCTTAAAAGCCTCATCCCTGGTTTAAATATAGATGTATTATTTGTAACAGGAGGAAATAAAGTGGGAACAAGTGTTCTATGTTGATGTTGGCTGATTAAATGCCGGTGTGTTGTTGTACGCTTTGATGAGATGAACATCAATAGGCCCCAATCTTCCATTTACAGTGTTACATCAACCAAGTCACAAGCATAAGAAACAAGTGGCAACATATGATAAACGTGTTTCTCTCGTAACTCTGGTTGTCAAGGAAACCGGGCGACAACAAGGGCAAGAAGAGCAAACAGGTGTCAATGAAATACAACGCCTTGCGTCTCCATGAGAAGGGTGTGCTGATCGAGATTGAAGATCTGCAGGCCAATCAGTGAGTTCTGCTTCCACTGCGAAGTGCTTTTCAAGGACATTTTTTTAGAGATGAATGGCGATTGTTTTCTGAGACTAGCAATCACACTGGCCTTGGGTTAGTGTTTTTAGTCTTTAGGTTTGTGATTTATGGTACTGAATTGAACGTGACCTTTTGCTGCTGGTATTCAATATGGCTTTTAGCCATGTTTGCATTTGTGTGTCGGTTCATAATCATCACTTCTCATTTCAGGCTCAAGAATGTTCACTTTGAGATCTCTCCATCGGAGACTGTTGGAGTATTTGACGTGAAGGCAAAGTTATTGGGTGTGCACTTGGAAACATTACAATTACCATATCAGGTAGGATAACAAGATCATCCATATTTCCAAACCAGTTAACACTGACTTTCCTCATTATGTGGATTTCACTGGAATAAGCAGGAAACCAGCTTGATTACCTCTGTCATGGAATAACAACATCTTTCCATGGTGTCCTCTCAGCATCTCCTGCAGCTGCAGTATGAAGGCGTGGCCGTGATGAAGCTTTTTGACAGGGCCACCATCAACGTCAACCTGCTCATATTCCTGCTCAACAAGAAGTTCTATGGGAAATAAAGGAAGTCGAGACCATCTAGAGACTAACAACACATTCCCTAAAGTGGATTGCTAAAAAAAACAATACTTTCCTTTAATAATACCCTCTGCACTTCTTGCATCTGCATATGCAAATGTATGTGTATTATTTTGATTAGGTGCATCACCATATATCATTTGTGTTTTTGTTCCTGAAATTTGGTCAAAGATTTAAGACTGTTTTTTCGTTGTTGCGTTAAGCATTGCAAATATTTTGTGCATGAGCTTTGATTGCTTGCAGAATGAAAATTTTATGTGGGAAAAAAAAACAAGAAAAATATTTGTATTTCACTTTTTCCGCCGGTAGTTTAAGGCCTAAAATCTCCACCCCGCCCCGGTGCCGAGTGCTGTCGTACTTCACAGCAGGGCTGTAGTACATGTCTCATTATTTCTCCAACTCATCCTGGATTTGGACTTGTGCTGAATTTGGACTCAAGCTAACTCCAGCTTGTCTGATGGTTTTTAGAGCTTAATCTTTTTTTCTAACAGAAAAAAAGATTAAAAAGGTAATAGTTGTGCCAATAATTTGTGGCACTCTTAAATTTCTGAATTTTGTATTTAATTCTGAAAACACTAGTGTGTTATATTCATAAATATTTATTACAAATAACCTGCCTACTGTTTCAGTATGGATTTTTCAGTTTGAATTTGCATCTGATGCCACTGCCCATGGCCTATTGATCTATATATTGGATGATCTTTGACTCAACAAACATGTCTACCAGCATTATGAGACAGAAATATGCCAGTTGTGTCTCACACCACCAAAGCCTTCCTTGGATCTTTTATCTGGCAAAAAGTGAAAAAATGTTGCTTGTCCCTTCCAAAATAGACTGGATTTGGTTCTGTTTTATGGGCTTTCCCCATTAGGTGCGATACACCTCAGTTGAAGACTTCTGATCTGTAGTACATTGGATTGCTATTATTGTCACTGACTGTGGAAATTAACTTTGCACACGCATATTTGTTTTTATAATGTAATTTGTTTAGCAGATTCAGCAAACCAGCCATTATTTATATTTTGTATGTTGTCAGCAATTGTCTACAATAATATGTAGTAAATGTTTATAACAACAGGGACAGAACATGTGTGGGAGTCTCTTAGCCTTCGAACATGTGCAGTATTATGGTTCATTAGACTGGTTGGTCCCGTAGATGCAAGTCTACACTATTCTATTTCTACTAGAGTTTGGACTTACTTTACAGGCCTTTTAAAGAGCTTATTTGTTGATTTAATGAAATATATTATATTTTCTTGTAGACCTCAAATATGGTAAAATACTTTCTCAGTGCTTTGTTTCCCCTGATTTACAGTCCATTACGTGTATTTTATCTGTTTTAGAATAAAGCTGCCAGATGCCAAATATGCGTGTTGTTTTTTTGTTGTTTTCTGTTGGGTCAAAATACAATAGACCCAACAAGTTCGTTCACTTGTCACACGGAAAGACGAGGTAGAAATGTATGTACCATTTGTTTTGTTCTAATTAGTAGCCCATACTTCCACTTATACAGCCAAGAAGGTCCTTTATTGCCACCCTGTGGGAACCTCTGGAATTTCATGTTTTTTAAGAGGTTACGCTTGTGTTTTTCATGCAGAAGAGTATGAGGAAGCCAGGGAATCTGGCTGCAACCAATCTAGTCAAGCGACGAGTAATGAGATATGTATTATTTTTATAACCTCGTATCGAAACTTCGCTGAAGCATTTACTATGGACGGATTACTCAAACTGTTCTGTATTTTTTTTTCTTAGTTTGTTGGATTTCACAGATTTATACGATGTATCCATTGTGTGTGGATTAACTAAAGACTCGTATCGGGAGCGTAATAATACACTTGCTTTTATGTTACGAGATCAGCAACGAAGGAGTACCATTTTACTTTTGGCGAGGTGACTTGCAATCGTCCGCAATATTGAACATGATATAACGTTAGTCTGACACTTGTTGAAAAGCCAGCGCTAGTAGAGCCAACCTTTGCCTAAATGCTTGAATTACTTGCGACTTAGCTGACAATATTCACTTTATTGCACGTCCGGACGATGCATTTCAGTGACAACAGATGTATGTAAAGTGACTCATGAAGCTAGAGTTGTTTTTTTGTTGTTGCAAGTTTGCAAAGTGTGTTTGTATAACACCGTGGCTGTGAGACTGACAGATTAGCTAAGCTAGCTAGCTGTAGTTGTTTTCTCCTGGCTATTAGTAACACTAACGTTACGTTAGCACCCCGCTAGTACTATCACAACATTGTCATCAAACAAGTGGCTTGCCGGGGAAGTGTCGGCGACATATAGTATATCGTTTGTTTGTTCGGAATAGCAGGAGATTCACACAGTTGTAGAAGTGATCCAGCGTATATAGTTTATCATACAGTTCGCCCGTCCACTGTTGTGATTACCGCTCGTAGCTTTAGCCAGCGACTCTCTCAACTTTCATTAGAGCAACATTTAGCTTAGCCACACTAGCCGCCAGCCTGCCTGGCGAGACGCTCAACAAACTTCATCTTGACATTATTCTGTTCCCAGGAAGCCGCCTTTATCTTCGGCCTAACCTAGGACCAAGCAGCGATGTGACGCGCATTTTCTACCCCGATGGATTTACCAAACCTAGTCCTAGTGTAGTCTAAAGCTAGACTCAAGACAGTTTTTATATTTTTTGTTTCTGAAGTAGCTGGAGTTTTTAAAACTGCGGCCCACACAATGTCTGGATCCCCGGGCACAGGTGGCGCCAACCCAAGGAAGTTCAGCGAAAAGATCGCTTTACACAACCAGAAGCAAGCTGAAGAGACACGGGCTTTTGAGCAGCTCATGACAGACCTCAATGTCTCCAGGGTAAATAACCGTTCGTTATCCTCCTGGTTCTCTATGCATCATGTTCTCTGCTTAACTCTGCTTTGTTCCAAGGAACTGTCTTTGCTAGGTTGTGACATTTGCTTATATAGTCTCTCCGAGAGATGTCAGATGCTGTTAATTGTCAAGCGTTACATTTTCACTTTTGTCACTGTCTACGGGATACGTTTATGTTTTTGGGGAGGAGGTGCACCAATGAAACATTGCCACATCTTATCTGATGAGGTGATATGGCACCTTATCTTCAGATAAGACTTTTGCGTCTGTTGTCAGATGCAAATATAATTCCCACATAAAGCTACGAAACAAACGGTGTTGAAAGGACTAGACCCTGACCGGGGCTTTAGTTATATCAACTCTGTAATTTTGCAAGACGAGAAGAGTCGTTCCTCCTTCCGTAAAAGTTTGAACACAAAGTCAAACGCGCGCACAGGCCGTTATTACCGAATCGTTGCACATGTGTCCCTACACTGGTAATATATAAATGACACACTTTAAGTTCATAGCTTTGGCTAACGGTCCTTGTTGAAATATTGTGATAGATTTGCATATTATACATGCAAAACCTGGATGAAAGCATTCATGCTATTCAGGTGATTATAATTATAGGGGGCACACACTTTTTTCAAAAAATGGTGTTTGCACTGTTGGATGGGTTCCCATAAAAGGAGATGGACACGCTTATAAAAAAGGAAAAGTCAAACTAGAATGCCTAGGGCCCTACCATATTTACTGCCAATGGTCACAGTGATATCAAGTTTAACTTGTAAGAGTTGTTAACAGTATTGCTATATGCGTCTGATTTCGAAATTATACAATTCTTTAAAACAAATATTAAATTGTAGTCTCCCATGAAAATGGATTGGTACATAATATAAAAAATATTCTCTCCCGAGACTATATAAAAGGTCCCATTCATGTTATTTTCATACCATCATTGGCTTGCCGTGTCTTATTTTTACTAGAGGGCGAGTTAACCGGCCAGTCATAGAGGATGTGGTTTTGAGGTTCTACTGAATTAACTTTGCCATAAGGTATGAACTGTCAGTGACCCTTGCAAGACAGAATGGCTCAGTGAGTGACTGCAGGTATAGATGCTTGACAGCCGTGTAGCCCGTCTGCCAGCAAACCTCTGTAATTTGAAGTAGGCTTTCTGTTTTGGTTTGCTCCTTGAACACAAACCGCCTGACTGGTAAGTGCTTATTGTCAAACATTCTTATTTTTGGACAGCTGTGGTTGAAGAAAATAATGCCTGATTTGGTACGGCCATGTATTCGTAAATTATATTTTGTAACATAATATCATTATATCATTCTAGGGATTTTTGTTGTTAAAGTATTTTCTTGGATTAATGAAATTGAAGGTTGATAAATGGCCTGATGGTTGAAAGACAAGGATTTTCCATTTGAGTGTTCTCTTTGAATATAATCACTTTCTAGACTGTGTGTACATAAATGCTATCAAATCAAGTAGTCTTTGATTGTTGATGGCCTCGGTTTACCTAACCTTAGCAGAACAAGTCCTCGCTTGTTTACTGCGAGTTGATACCTGTGACATCTATTGTTGAGAGGTTTTGCGTCTATATATTGTGCATTTCCTCGCATGCTGGTAAAGATAGATGCTAATGCCAATGGTGTGGATTTTCTTTTTAACAGTCCTGTGTCCCATACCAATTTCATTTTCCCAAAGCCAAGGCCTGTGTTTTGGTTTCCTTACATATGCAATCGCTATATGCTTGAGAGTCTATCAGTGTCAATCGCCATGAAACCATATTTTTGGAAATCAACATGGTTACTGCAATTCTTTATGAACTTTGCCAGTTAAAGATCATCTGATACCCTTGATAACATTGTGGTAAATCAGTGCCAAGAAGAGAGCCCAAGAGAGCATGATTTTGAAACAAAAAAGACCTCTGCTGCTCTCACCCTGCATTTTTAAGCCCTCATTGGTCAGAATGAGCTGGGAGAAACCAATTGGCTTATACAAATGCACAGTCAACCCGAAACAGATATTCCAGCTAAAGACTCTTTTCCAGAGTGGTCGTTTTCTATTGGCTGTGCACCCAGGCTCAAGTGAGTGTGACAGGGGTTTAAACAAAGCCCTTTGCAACTGCTGTTGCGGACCCCAAAGTGTCCGCAAGTTCTTCTGCTGAAACCGGGTTTACTTATCCTTTAATCTTACCTTTTGTGACCTTTTTAAGGAATCAACTCGTGTGAACTCAAAGGCAACCATTTGATACTTGACGACCCTTGTGTCTCGGTCTAATCAAAGAAAAAAAGAAAACGGTCTAGTGGTTATTACGTTATACAATTGGCTTCATGTAGGAAGCAGCTTGATTGGAATTTGAAACACTGATAGTGTTCCATACACGCTCCAAGGTGTTGATACAGACAACAGAAAGGTTGATGACATTGAATTGTGTCGTCCAAGGGAGTTATATGATGATCAAAGAGAGATTTTGAAAATAGCACGGGCGCAACAAGATAATAGATGGTAATTGACATATTTTCTGTCTCTGGATTAAGCCAGTTTTGTGATCATAGTAGAGGCCAATCTCTAATCGGCACCAACCCGCATGTTCCATTAGCAACGCGCCTTACAGCCATCGCTCTAGGTTACAGGGTTGGGGATAAAAACCAAAGCTGATATTAACGCGTGTTTGTGTTTGCTTTGACGTTGGCAGGTGCAGTTTCAAAAGATCCAGCAGCTTCGCTTGTCTCAGACACGGGCACCGTACTATGGAGGATCTCTGCCTAACGTCAACCAAATTGGCAATACCAGCAATGACTTCCAGGTGGGTAACAGCCCATGCAACCAGCCTGCAGGGACCATTCTAGTGCTCCTTCAATAATGCCGTGTCTCATTTGACACTCCCGACAAAGTCAGTGAAAATAAATACAAAAACAAAGACCTCTATGTGATGGCTAAATCAAACTAAAAGCCGAAGCCCCCACTGGATCATTCCGATCTTAACCCAAGCCAAGGTCTTGTTTTCAAGGCCAGTCGCATCTGCCCCTAAGTTGCTATTCAAGTGTTTTCTAAACTACTGGCAGAAGAACAGCAGAACACTGTGCTGGACTTTCAGAAGTGCAAATTCGCCTCCCCCTTGAGGCCATTAAATAATTCAGATGGGGTTTTATAGAGACTTTGGCAAAGACAGAATAGTAGATCAATGCTAGCTTCTGGTTGGATATCTTTCTCTCCCCCTCTTTGAGAGGCACAGTGCTTGTAATGCTCTTATCACTGCAGTGCTTTGCAATAGCTAAAAACAACCAGTATCTGTGTCAGTTCTCCGAGGAGAGTACAGCCAGGGTATAGAGGGGCCAGGTAAAAGTCCCCTGGGTTGGAAGAATGGCCCTTTGAGGCAGAGCTGTGGTACCTGCACTATGACCGCAGTACAGAAAATCAATCCCAGTTGTTAGGCAAAGTGGCTTTTAAGCTGTGGGATCCCTTATCCTAATGGGAAAGGGAAACTCCTTATTCTGAACGGCTGCTGGATTTCACTCTTTGATAGTTATGTATTACCGCCTGCTCAGTTTTAACAAAAAGTATAGTGTGTGTGTAGAATACTGGGCCTACAGTGAATGCCACAAGAAGAAATGGCTAATACATTTGAAAACATGAAGCTGCATTTGCAGTGTATGTATGTGTATTGTATGTATTGTTTTAAAAAAAATACAAAACCCAGAGTTATCGTTGCAAGTAAACAGAATCCTCTCTCACAGTATCACCCTTCTGAATTGAACACCTACCTGTCTCATGTCTCTGTATTGCATAGGCTATATGTGATTATATCTTACATCTTTTCAGTCTTATTAATTATAAATGATATATATATTTTTTTCTTATTATAATATAATTATATATTATATGTTTTTCTAGTTGTTGCCATATTTACCAGGAATGTCAGCTCACATCACCCAATAAAATCTAGCAACGCATATATAATGCAAAT
Source organism: Molva macrophthalma (assembly GCA_027123675.1). NCBI lineage: Eukaryota > Metazoa > Chordata > Actinopteri > Gadiformes > Lotidae > Molva > Molva macrophthalma. The sequence goes on along the minus strand of JAOPJO010000034.1, from coordinate 3,450,200 downwards.
CCGAGGAATGGCAATTCCTGCCAAAATTCCAGAAAGAAAAAGGATTGTATATAGTTTTTGTGTTGCTATTCACACTGTAACACCCGTCTGCTGTCCGTGTGATGTGAGCCTGGGAGATCTGAACGGTGTTCCTCTGTTCCCCAGGGGGGGTTCCCTTCAGGGCTGGACTCTGTCAGAGGGACCCGTCACCATGGACTGGTAGAGCGAGTCCACAGGAACCGCATCAACTCCCCACATCGCCGGCCCCTCGACAAGCATGGACGGCAGATATCCTTCCCAGCCCCAACGGCAGGCATGCCTTCTGAATTCACAGCGTCATAAAAGGCACACCATGATATGTGGATGTTATCAAGTTATCAACAGTGAGGTCAATATACAAGTGGTTGTTATGTCATCAGGTTGGTGCGTTATGTTCTGTGGACTGTGATGCCTGAGTTAAGGCTCTGGTTTGAGCTATGTCTATGATATTCACCAGTATAGGGCAGCTGTTTGGGCGCTGGGCAACTGTTCAGTTATTGTGCTTTTTTGAAATGTTATACATTGACAGCATTGTGTAGCGCACTTTATTAGTGGTTAGCAGTGGTTAACAGATACATGCCGACGTGTGCCAGTTTTGCAATGAAAAATGCACTGTTTCTACATGGAGGAATAGGTTTTAATTACACCATTGCTCTATTTTGCAATGAAAAATCCACTGTTTCTACATAGAGAAATATGGCTTGATTACACCAGTGCTGCCTGTTGCAGATGTGAGTCACAAAATGCTTGTAAAATGCATCAGGCGCACCGATATCCTGGCCTCTGCTCCCCTCATCGCTACATAGGCATCCATTATTTAAAAAAAGTCAGTATGACTTCCCTATTCAGAAGCATTGGATTGAGAAATCCCATTATCGGCCTTTGGGTATTCCACAAAGCTGGCAGCGCAAGAACCAGTGTGTGTTCGACAACGGAAGCCTTGTCATTTGATCCTGATTGAAGTGACGAGGTCTGTTGTTTGAAGCCCATATAGCAGGGGGAAAACAGGCATTGTGGATTTTGCAGCACCATAGTTCTCCTCAAATTGCTTAGACATCGGTGACACAGTGAAAATAGATATTGAGGGTTTGCGATTTGTCTCTGATCAGCCTTTCCTTCCAGTCCTATAGTTCATTTTAAGTGTCAGAGATTGAGATGATGATCATTTTTGCATTGATTCACCATGCTGCGTATATTGCTGGAAGAATCGGTTCTTGTTGTGAGTCTTGTATCACTTTTGAAAGGCTGAAAGGTTGTAACATGGGAATATTTGTAAATATTTTCTCAAGACCACACGATTGTCTTGTCCTCAGAGACCAGATTGGCTTCATGAATGAAGAGTGTGCTTCTCCCGTTACTTTGGCTAAGAGCTTGGCCATGTTGTCACGGTCTAGACTCTAGGCTGATGTGTAGTAAGCAATAGGACAAACATGGTGGTTTATTGTTTCTAATTTAAAGGGTAGTCAACTGCTTTGGTCAAATGGTTCCCACCGTGCCCGGCACAGATCCAAAACATTCCTAACTGTTGAACAACTTACTATTACTACTCCACTGATCAAATCAATGGAGGCCTTTTTGTGTTCAGCCCACCTCTCTGAGCCGACAAAGTTTGTCCATAAACTGTACGTATAGGAAAATAGTCTGTGTGTGTGTGTGTGTGTGTGTGTGTGTGTGTGTGTGTGTGTGTGTGTGTGTGTGTGTGTGTGTGTGTGTG
>JAOPJO010000034.1:3332498-3367459 GCA_027123675.1 Molva macrophthalma | reverse complement strand
CTCTCTCTCTCTCTCTCTCTCTCTCTCTCTCTCTCTCTCTCTCTCTCTCTCTCTCTCTCTCTCTCTCTCTCACCCTACTGCTAACCTCTATGAGGGTAGCTCAGGACAGCCTGAGCGGGATGGTGGCCGATCAACATGTTGAGGATTGAGAGCCAACACCACGCAAGCTAGTGGGCGTTCCCTTGTCCTTGCGCTGGTCAGAGAGGCATTATGTATTAGAACTGCAGTGAACACGAGTATAGCATGAGAGAGCCTAAATGCCGGCATGATGTAAAACGGATCTGCCAATATCTCTATAACTGCTTAGACTAAACAATATCAGGTTATTGCTGAAGAACCTATTACCGTTACTAATGGCACAACTTTCATTTAAATACATTAGACAGACAATGTTGCCATTCAATGAACTAGTTTGACCCAGTGACCTGTTTGATCCATCATAATGTAACTCGGCAGAGTTCACATAAATCCAAACCATATTATACGTATCATTTGTTGTTACAGGAAAGGATAGATGTGCGCTAACTTGAACATATTTTGCTTCCCTGAATGTAGATATAAACTGGGCACTATTAAATGAATAATGAATGACCTCAGTTCATCCTGAACACCCTGACAACACGTGCACACCAAGCTTACTCACTACAACGGCACTGACACAATCAGCCCGTCCAGAGAAAGGCTCTGACTTGCTCATTGTTTTTCCATTCAAACTTTGATGAATGCTTGATAGTTTATGAAAAATGAATTGAACGTAAAACTGTGTTTTTTTGTCACTTTCTTTTGGGCCAATTTTTTCAGGCAAAGTCGAGGTAAACAAGTCCAGACAACTGTTTCCCTTCATTGAAATCATTATTATTCTTGTCATTCATAATATCTTGGTACACAAGTTGGTTAACATCTTCACCCTGAAAATATGGGAAAAATGGGCTTCAATGCAGACAAAAACGATTCTTCCAATCAAACATTAGCTGGTATGTTCCAAGACTGGGAAAATGAAGTGTAATACAGATCTAAATCCTCAAACCCTCATTTATGTATGATGGATTAGTCCTGTAAACATTTCTAAACCAATTAGTCCCACAGACAAGCATCTCACTCTCACTGGTCAAGGCCCTACCCCCCCCAGTGAGATGTTGCCCAGCATTCCTGGGGGCCCTTTCACTCTCAGATAATTGCTGTTGCATTGTGGGAGAAGGGGGAGAGTGCCTGAGATGAATAAACAAAAGCAAATTAGGGGACGCAAATTTACGCTTGAGTGAAAGTACTTAATCTATGGTTTCAATAGGTTTGTGGAACAGTTGGATCGAATCCAAGGTCAGTTGCACACACTGACGCACACGCACACACACACGCACACATGCACACACACCCATGTTAAGATAAACAATTAATTAATCACACAGGCTTATCCTTTCTTAAGCACAAAACATTTCAAAAGCGAGGGGTAATCACACTTTGAAAAATAGTTTTATCCATAGATCAGAACTTGCCAAATAGGGGAAAAACTGTCTTTTTAAATGACATAGCTACAAGTGAAAAACATTGACATTCCATGGAAACGCTATTTAGAAAGTCATGACTGTGGCAGTGCACACCATACATTATCCTCTGATCTGTAGCAAATCACTCATATTAAATCCTCTGTCACTTGTTGGATTATGTTGGAAAAATAATGGTTGCCACATATTTCCAAAGTGAACTTTTGACATTTTAGGCTTGAATAAATAAAGGATGAAATTATTTAAAACAGTATGCCCTCCAAGTTTCACCACGCTTTATCATATAGTGACAAACCTCTTTTTCTTTTGATTTAGTTTTAATAACAAAACTATCCCCTCACCTATAGAAAAATCTGCCCTCTCCTATAAGATCTCAACATACATCACGAAGACAGAGTAGACTACAATCCGTATCCGGGTCTTACCTGGGCCCAAAGACAGCGGCAAGACATAATTTCCCATAGACACTCAATGGTAATTCCAAATGTCCACAGAGCGTCATCAATTATCAGTCATAGAGCAAAATGAAGGGGTTGAAGTGGTGTCCAACTGGCCCTGAAGCCATTACTGTGCGGCTTGGTCAACCATACATCTTCCCACGCTGGCAGAGCTGCACATGCTTGGTGTAGGGGGAGAGGCAGCAGGTGTGATTTTAGACCTTGCTGTGACTGAAGAGACAGGGAGTTTAATTGCCTTTAAGCAGATTACCATAGGTGGATTGCGCTAATGAGGACCAGAAAATTCAGTGAGACACGGTTTGATCTGTTGCTGCGGTTGACTTGTACAACGAGGGCTGTTCATGTGGAGAGCAATACAATCTCAAATAAATCATTGGCCCTGTGCCCATATATAACCTGTACCCTATGTACTGGATTATGACATTCATTTTAGTAAACTTTAATTTTAATTACTAATCAGAAATAATTGTTCTACATTGTACAATGTTTTTGATCGCAATTTAGCAGACACTGTTATCCAAAGCAACCTACTTGCCTGTCTTTAGATTATTGGATTGGATGGATAATAGCAGCGCCTCGATTCTACGGACCTTTATCGAGGATGTCTGTAGGTCCGCTGCGACCACGGGGCTTTGATGCTGGAAACGTTTGGTTGGGAGCCAAACACTGGAAGTCTATCCTGCCCCACGTGAGGACTGATTGATTGTACAGAGATCTAATAGATGTAAAAACTTGTTTTGTTGGAAGTTTTCATTACATTTTATTTTGGTACTGTAATCGATAATTACCAAATCAGTTATAAATGTATACAAATTATGAGAATCAACCAAGTTGAAGATGTAAAAAAATTGATTAGCATGTTTAAAAATAAATATTAGGTTTTTGTCAAAGGACCACCTTGAATTGTTGTTTGTTACTTACTTTGTTACCTGTTTTATACAGGTTTGTTATCTTAATTAAAAATTACCTTGTTTAGATAGTAGATGTATATCATTAAATTAGTTTTGGTTGTATGGTTATTGCGATAAAAAAATATAACATATTGATTAACCTTTGTTATGGTTAAGTTATACGTAAATAAAAAGACTACGTTTATTTCAGGTGTTACACCGTATTCTGTTACCCACCGTAAAGTGTGACCCCAGGGGTCGCTGTTGCACATTTTCTGCAACATGCACGAGTTTGAAGTGTAGACAGGCATGAAGTCGTTCACGTGCGGAAACATGCACGAGCTTAAAACGTAACATTTGTATCGCCATCGCTCATTCGGAATGGATTCATTCGTTTTGTGACACCGGGCCATAGCACGTTGAGTGGCTGAAGCAAAACGGTTGAAAACAAAACGGTATAATAGGAAATGCTCAAAGGTAAATCAACGTAATTAAACACTGATTGTTGCATCTTATGGGGAAAGAAGCAACGGTGGTGGACCTTACTAAACGCCCTATCCATAGTATGGGTCTGTAATATGCTAATCAAATCAAATGTATTTATAAAGCACAATTAATAACAAGGGGAGGAGGGAGAGATCTTTCTTCGTTACGAGTCCCTCTCTGATTGCTCAAACTGTGGTTATGTTTTTTTGTTATAATGCCCACCGTTTTTTGATTACTGCAGCGTAAGGGTGATTGTAGTGGGTTAAGAGCACAATTTATTAGGGCACCAATTTGGGGAGATCGGGAACAGGTGTGGCGTGTGGTTTCTTCCTCTCTTTGCCTGGTCTATTAAGTCCTTTCCTTTGCGTTTGCTCAGCGAATGCGGGTGTCTCTCTGTTCCAAAGTCCGAGGTCCTTTTGCTTACGTTTGGTGTGGTACTGGGGCGATCTGAAGCCCGCTGCCCACTGTGGCACGAGAGCGCAACGACCGCGCAGAGCCGACAGTATTGCGCACTGAGTACGGTGACCACTGAAGCGGCAGCAGCCTGTAGTTCCAGTGGAAGCACGGCCTCGGGACGAAGCGCCCGACAGCAACCTCTGTTTTTAATTTGTCATCCTCATATCTGTATGTGTACACAATTATTCATGTCTGCGATTAGCACAGAGTCCACAAGCAACAGGAAACAATCCACGATAGGTAACAATCCATGATCGCCCCAAATTGGTGCCCTAATAAATTGTGCTCTTAACCCACTACAATCACCCTTACGCTGCAATTCCACCCAAGTCGCTGCCTATACAGGCATTAGTTCATAGTTTATTTCATAAACTGCAGTAATCTAAAAACGGTGGGCATTATAACAAAAAACATACACACAAACACAGTTTGAGCAATCAGAGAGGGACTCGTAACGAAGAAAGAACTCTCCCCCCTCCCCTTGTTATTAAATGTGCTTTATGAATACATTTGATTTGATTTTGAGCATTTTACAGACCCATACTATGGATAGGGCGTTTAGTAAGGTCCACCACCGTTGCTTCCTTCCCCATAAGATGCAACAATCAGTGTTTAATTACGTTGATTTACCTTTGAGCATTTCCTATTATAGGCTACTGTGTAAAATGCTGTTTAGAATTGACCAACACCACTTATATATTAACGTTTGTATCAAGAAAGAAAGACCTATCATCATCATGCCACCACAGAGGCAAATCAACCGTTTTGCTTCAGCCACTCAAGGTGCTATGGCCCGGTGTCACAAAACGAATGAACCCATTCCGAGTGAGCGATGGCGATACAAATGTTACGTTTTAAGCTCGTGCATGTTTCCGCACGTGAACGACTTCATGCCTGTCTACGCTTCAAACTCGTGCATGTTGCAGAAAATGTGCAACAGCGACCCCTGGGGTCACACTTTACGGTGGGTAACAGAATACGGTGTAACACCGGTCTTGATCGCGATGCCGCATGAGCATCCGGTGCTACATCATTTCTCTTCCGACTTCTCTTTCTTTTTCCAAGTAACGGAGCTAACATGGCAGCTGAAGGCGACGTTGATTTGGATCTAGAGGCTGAAGAGAATTGCACTGGGAAACCAGTGGAAAAGCCTCGTAAACATGACAGTGGAGCGGCAGATTTGGAGAGGGTCACAGACTATGCAGAAGAGAAGGAAATCTCCAGCTCGGATCTGGAAACGGTGAGGGTGACTAGCTTTAGCTAGCAAGCATGTGGTCATTACCGGTTTAACACTAGCTAGTGTTCTCTGCGGGTCTTAATATAACCTGATACATGTTAACTTGTTGAACAAATATGCAGTAGTCTTGCCGTGTGGCCGAATTTCGGTCAAACGCTCCGTTTGACAGCTGTCAAACGTTGCTGTGACTGTGGAACTCTTTCTTACTGTTTTAGGCCATGTCGGTGATTGGTGACAGAAGATCGCGAGAACAGAAAGCCAAACAGGAAAGGTGGGTTGATGTTACTTGGATTTTGAGCAGATGTTGAGTTTTGTATATGATTCTATTACATCAATAAATGCTGTATGTCAGTTTTTTTACAACCTAGATGTAATATAGATGTACAGTTAACAATACTGCTAAACTGGAACCCTGGTGCCATGCTTCATTCATTTAAAATGTTACGATGAAAGACACTAATTTGCGGTCAATGGTGCATGAATGCGTGTGTAGCCATGGAGTGAGCAACCACATGTTTTCTGATATAAACCTTGCGGATAACCTGTATAGCATTGCCTATTATTTGTCGCAATATTAACGATTTAATATGCAATCTAATCGAATAAATGTATGCCACTTGCCTATTATGCAAGTGGCAATATTGGTCTTGCCACTTGCTCGTGTATATTATATTATTATCTGGCATGGAGCATCTTCTTTGTCAGACTGTTTGATTAATAACAAAATATAGCCAAATAATTGTTATTGTTTGTGTCCTGTAACTAAACACAGGCTAAAACGTGAGTTGTGTGTCAAGTTATATTATGAATGCAGACTTTCATATTTGTTTATGTAATTCTCTCTGAATAATAAATACACACAGGTACTAACTGTTGCTTTGTCATTTCAGAGAAAAAGAATTGGCAAAAGTCACAATCAAGAGAGAAGATGTAGAACTTATTGTAAGTTCCCCAACAATAAGCACCCTGAAGTATTTGATTGTGCAGGAATCTCTCTTTCCTACGATTTTCTTTACAACCTTTCATCCAATCAACTTCACACATGGCGGGTGTATTGCTAAGGACCTAAGGAAGTGCAGGGTCAAGTGTGAAGTTGTTTGAGTGAGCGGTTCTTGAGAAAGCTGCAAGCGTTTAAAGCTGCATGCGTTAAGCGTTCTGCATTAGTTATTACAATTTCAAGATTATGGTGTAAGTGTAGCCAGACATGGCTACTCAAGTCAGAATTTATTTGTAGGCGTGTTTCATGGTTCATTCTGAGGGAGATTGTTTACATTACAATGGTATAGTTATTGGTGATACCCACTCATGTATGTAAGCTATAGCTTGAAGGTGTACTGATTTTGTTCCTATGATTTGTGATGATCCACAGATGTCGGAGATGGAGATTTCCAGGGGCGTGGCAGAGCGCAGTCTCAGGGAACATATGGGAAACGTAGTTGAGGCTCTGGTAGCGCTGACAAACTGAGGATTGGACTGTTCATAGACCTTCATAAAATAATTTACACACCTGACCCATGTTGGCTTCTTAAACCAGCCTGACAACTTGAATTACTCATCACCCCAAGCTTTTTTTATTTTAATAAAATGTCCCATTTGGTTAGCCTATTTTTTTTCTTGTCCTTACAATCTTCTACAAAGAATTAGCCTACCAGTGTCAATCAATGAATGCATCTATAATAGGTCTGATCCACTATTAAACAAGTGTATGGACTGGGAAAGTGATCACATTGCAATAACAAATTTCAAGAATAATTTAAAACCATTGACATCCCTGTGCAACATAAATCCTGTTACATGGGCATGAAATGGTTGAGTGATCCAAACATGCCTGCCTTCGAGTCCTTAAAACATCTTGTACACTCCAAATAGGCAGTCAAATAATTTATATTCTAAAAGTTTAGATCTGAGATTAATCAAACAATGGATTTTATTAACATTTATGCAACAACACCACACTTAAATCGAAATATATTGAAAAAGTGGATATTTGAAGTCAATGCAATACAGAACACTGTACAAAATGACATTGGCCCTTGGACAATTTTGAGCACAGATCAATATGAATGAAAGGTAAAGTACCACCAGACTCCTCACTAAAAGCACGTTTCCTTGAGTATTACCATTCAACTTAAACCAACCATATCCGATAAAGTTTTGTGGAGCCAGCAGCCAACCTCTGAGAAATAATCTATACACAAACGGGAGTCTAGATGTCGATAGACCCATCATCTAATCAGAGTGCAGTAATGCAAATAAAAAAAGGGCTGTTTACTGTCGCAACTGAGAGGGACACAATCACAGGGACCAAAATCACCACTCAAAGTCTTTAGAAATGCGGCCTGGCGAGATGGGCGTCTGTGGTGGTGTGGCTTTACGCCTTTCGCTTCTTCACTGTGGGCTTGTCGAACACGTCCCTCACGCCCGCCGCCTTCTGTTTGAAAAACTTGGTGTTCTGTGCACTCTCCTGGGCCCAGGCGGAGTCGAACGACGTGGTGTCCTGGTCCACCAGATGGGTGTACTTGGTGCGTCCGGAACGGCCAAAGTTTTTGACCTGACAAAAGGGAAAACCCAAATATTTCAGCAGCAGACCAGGCAGTTATGGATGAGCTGCTGGTCTGTCATGTAAACAGCATGCTGAGGGTAAAGCAGAAGGAGAACATGGGTCTGACCTGCATGACTTTCGGAAGAATGGTTTTGTTGAAGTGGTCCTCCAAAGTAGGAGCACTGAAGTCTCTCTTGAATACATCCTGCTCGTCATCCTAGAAAAACATCACATTCAGGTTTAATGTACAGTGCTTAAGCCATTACCCAAAACAACAAAGATGAATTGAATTGTTTTCACCTCATCCACTGTTAGGGTCACCTAAACATTAACATGCCAGTTTATAATTGCCTACCAACACACAATGAAGTACTCACCATAAAGAAGGCTCCCCTGTGGTAATACTTCTGCAGGAACTTATATTTGCCCTTGGACGCCTTGTTGGTGATGACTTTGCCGCTGTTACGCAGCTCTGCTCTGCGTTCCTCCTCGGTGAGGTTGTGGAACCTTTCAATCTCCGCCTTGTCCTTCTCCATGCTAGGAGCCAATGAGAGAACTCCATGTCAATACTTTCTGGACGCTGTGTGGTATGCTGAGAGCATTGCAACTGGACCAACTAACCATAGATTAGCTACCACCCAAAATATTCTGCCAGTTCAGAATTGTTAGACATTAGAACACAAATGTTCTCCAGTTACATTTGTGTGTCGATTTTTAAATAATGTTGTTCGAAGTATCTCCACTGAATGCACGTCATCATTAACTCACGCTTCTCTGGCCTCGCGGTCCCTCTTAATGCGCTTCAGCTCTCGGACCTTCCAGGCCTCGTACTCCTCCTCCTCGTTCTCCCCGTCCGTGTCCAGGGCGTCCAGAGCGGCCAGCGTGCGCCGGTTCTCCTCAAACTCCTTCTTGGCCTCCTCCTCCACTATCTTCAGCGTGTAGCGCCTCCGCTCCTCCACCTGCTTCTTGGCCTCGACCTCCAGCTCCTTCAGCTTCAGCTCCTCCACCTCTCGCTCTACCACGGTGACCCGGTCCTTCCTGTAGCGCACGGGAACCAAAGAAGCCTTTCTTGATATTGTGCAGAGAAGGTTATTTGTGTTGTTTATTTTCTAATTGATCAGCCGGATCATCCTAGCTGAAGTGGGAGGCTGCTTTGGATAATTTGTGGTACAACCCCTTTTCCCTTGTCGTTAAATACGGCAGGCTTTTACTCACTTCCTTATGAAGACGGGCTTCAGCCGTGGCTCCGCCTCGTCTTCGCTGTCAGTGTATTCCTCGTATTCGGACTCCGACTCTGCCTCCTCCCCCGACTTCCCTTCCTCTTCCACCTCCATAATCTCCATGTCTCTGTTCTTTCCTTCTTCAGCTCTCTGGCGCATCAGCTGTCTCCGCCTCTCGATTTCCTGTATAGAGGAATCACATCCACCGAGTTGTTTCTCACAGAGCAGACAATATTTGTTTTTGCTCAAAAGGGCAAATACAATTTTTTAAAGTCATCCAAACCTCATCGTCAACTTCTTCTTCCTCTTCTTCCTCCTCCTCTTCCTCCTCCTCACTGCTCTCCTCGCGTTCCGGATGCCAGGTTCCCTCGTCCGAGTCCTCACTGCTCTCTGCTATCAACTCAGGCTCTGCGATCTGTCTGTGTCTTGCAAGCCTTGAGGAAGACATGAGCCCAAATAAGTAGTAGTAATAGCAACACAAGTGTGTGGTTATAAGATGGGGCCGGTTTTAGAGAGACAGCTCGGTAGGTATGAAGCACTGTATTATTCCACCGGAGATACTGATTGACAGATGTAAACTTTGGCTATATGCCAATACAGTTAACAGTTGAGACAGGGTCATTAAAAGAAAAGATGGACCTACGGCATACATTTTCCATTTTGCGACTAATGTGATCTCCATGCATTGAGGAAAATCATGTTTATTTACTCTAGGTTTCAGATTGTACTGGCTTATTTTATATGGATAGGTTGGTACTTGATATACCACATTAAAATTTGACAATATACTGTGTGTACTGTGCACTAGTTCCATACCCATGAGTCCCACCGACTTTTTAAAAATGTTCTGCATTTCAGGATGATTCATTGCATTATGAAGCGAAACTTTATATACATGCTGGATGATTATTAGGCCAGCTCTAAGCCCTCTTGAGACAGGCATGACCAACAAGAGAAATGTACCTCTCCTCCACATCCTCAGACACTCGGTTAAGCAGACGTTTGAGACGTGGATCTGAGACCTCCTCCTCTTCCAGCTCTGGCTCAGCATCCTTTCCTTTCTTCACAAACTGGAAATCTTCTTCTTCCTCATCTGATGACTCCATCGGAGCATAGTCGGGACGCTTACCGGAGACATACCTTTTTACCTTCACTTTCTCCATAGAAATCTCACCTGTTCAGTGTAAATGGAGTCACAATAACATTAGGTTAAAATAATGATAATGCGGCCCAATACATTTTAAATTCCATAAACAGAGTTAAACTTTAATCAGAGCATCAGCGATAACGTCACTTCAGAGAAAGTAATGGCAACAAGTTTAGAGAAGATGCCATATTTACATATAGCATATGTCATTAATATGGGCAGGACAATGATTAACTGAATTCGCGTTTACACATATACATTAATATTATATACAATACAATATCCTCTTAAACTGTCCGTCTAAAACTATAAATTAAATACTGCTAGGCCATATTATTGTTGAACCGCTAGCTATGTTGCTAATCGAATAGCAATATCTTACCTTTCTCATTTCGGATCGGTACGGCTCCAGCCGTAGACTGGATCGGCGGTAACTTCATATTAAGGGCCTCACGTCCAGACATGGTTGCCCGAATTAATAAACCAACAAAACAAAAATAAAGGCCTAGTCAAATGTTTCCTTTAGAATGCACGCTCATAAATCCTCGACGTGAACGGAAGTCTAACGCTGCGCAAACGGACCGGAAGCAATAGGAGTCCGACTGGATCACTATGTAGTAGTTTCAGTTCCTTTGACATGCACTAAAAATAATAAATATTCATAATTCAGTGTGTGTGTATAAAGCCTTTATTATTATTTTATCGTTCTTATTTACATCGTATTTAATGTGAAACACCACATAATTTTTATTCCACAAAATAATTACATATATATTGATAAAATGTTTAATCTTGAAATTAGTTCATGAAAAGGAGTGCAAACAACTTTTGTTTTTCCAAAAATGTTCGAATTGGGTTATTTTTTAGAGCTCAATTCCCCTCTGCTTAAAAAGCTCTTCAAGTTTCTCTTCAATTGCTGGATGGGTGCCTTTAATTCCTCTCACCACCAGCGAACCCCAAATGAAGTATTCCTGGACTCGCTCTGCAGTCCAACCTGAAAACACATGTGGCATTTTATCAGTTCCATGACTCATTTACTAAATATAGTTATTTAATTTATCTTAAAACACAAGCAAGTGTCTTGTTATGAAGACCAATATATGAATAGTAGAAACAGGACTATTGCAGTAGTAATAAGAAAGCAAATAGCAGCAAAATACAATGGACAACAAAACAAAAGGCCACCTGTAGGTGTGCAGCGATTAAGGTCTCTCAAGTTGTAAAGTTTGTCAGCCAGTTTGACCAGTTTGGCCTGGTGACTGCAGTGGGGCGCATGCTCTACTTGTAAACGTTTCCTCTCTTGTTTGGGGAGGGTTTTGTCATCGGTTACTTCTTGGACGATGCGTGCCACTGTTGGTCCAAAAGTTAACTCTAGTTCTTCTATGCTGGTGTCTGTGTCCTCAACAGTATCATGGAGTAGAGCTGCCTGCATTTGGGGATATACATAAGGGTATGGTTATTTGTTTAATATGAGTAAACAGTAATTTTGTCATATATAGATTGTGTTTTTTTTCATTTGTATATATATATATTTTTTTTGTTTACAATTAATACTGACAACTCACTTGCAACACCTCAATGTCAACAATGCCACCTTCATGGCTGAGGATTCTTGCAACTCCTTGAAAAAAAAGGCAAACAACTTTAAGCAGATGGCAACTCCATATTAACATATAGAAGAACATTTAAGAAAACAGATAAAATGCTGATAGCACACGACCAACCTATTGGATGGTTGATATATGGGGTTCCTTCTACATCTTTACGTCGCTGATTGCGGTGTTTTTCTGCCGCAAAATTGACAGTTTCCAATAATACAGCCGTATTTGAATTCATCGTGAGCAGCGTAATTTAATAATCTAGTTTTAAGTCTAGTCCTTTTTTAGGGTCGATTCTTTGGGTCTAGTAGTTTCGCTTCTTCTCAACGACTATATCCCAAAGGGTCCTCCCTGAATAACTCCGGAGTGAAACAAGCTTCCTGAATACATAGTTCCATCCGTCCCAACTACGGAAGAAGGTAGCTAGCCTTACACTGAACTAACTCAAATTGTGTTGTTTATTATTACCATATGACATTGTCTTTAAATTTTACCAGTGAATAAGTGGCGCTATTATTATAAAATCGCCTATTTACGTTGTATATGACGCATGTCTATAATCTATTTGTAGCTTTTAAGTTAGACAACGTCAGCTCTTAATTAGGGTTGTCAATACATTATCACTGCCTTTTTATGTCATTGATCTTAATTTAAGTCTATCAGTAAATAAGAAACAAGATTGTTTCATGTAGCGAGCTATTGTCTCCATATGGCACAAGAATGTACCTCTGTGTTTATAGGAAAAGGACGGATAGAAGGCTGTTTGGCCCTCCTTTCACTGATCTCCATGGCTAACAGCATCAGACGAGATTCCCCAGAGCTACCAGACTTTTCGTTGCTCAAGAGACTTGCCAGGGACCAGCTGATATATCTGCTGGAACAGGTGTGTCTGATTGTACAACTGATTTTGCGTCACCACTGTTGGGTGTTGATGGTGGTTAACCCAGCCACTTAACTCTCCATAAGGGGGTTTAACTATCCTTAAATATTGACTATTGCCAGGAGGACTCAGCAATTTAATTAATCAATAAAAAGCTATATATATCACACCTTAAGTCATAAAATAATTGAATGTTATTTATTTTTTGTTAGCTACAAATTGAAGCTTACATTACATTTCGTCTGATCTTTACTTAACAGCTACCTGGAAGGAAGGACCTCTTTATTGACGCTGACTTAATGAGCCCTCTTGATCGCATTGCCAATGTCTCTACACTTAAGGTACATTAACTACTTATGCAGTAAGTTATTCTAAATAAATTAAGCATTTATTTAGTCAAAGAAGTGCAAGTGAATTGAATCACATTTCCATTTCTGTTTGTGCTTTATTTCAAAGCAACATGAAGTTGACAAACTCTACAAAGTTGAACATAAGCCAATTGTGAGCACTTCAGATCAGTAAGTATAGTGCCGTCTGACAGCCAGCCCAGCTCATATTGTGGATACATGGCTGACATTACAGTGTGAAAGTGTTCAAATCTCTTTTTAGATTGTGTTTTCTGATACGTCCAAGACTACAATCTGTGAAGTGGATTTGTGGTATGTAAACAATATAATTCTGCAATAGCCTGTCTTTTCATTATAAAGGAACACCCAATGGCAATATGTCTGTTATCACACAATTATAATCAATAATTGTTCTTTTTTTTATAGATGTGGTGAATGCAGACAAAGCTGCTGGGAAATTCAGAAGATACAAGTTAATATTTACCCCTCAGAAGGTGGAACCCTATGCCCTATTTCCTGCTTACATTACTAGTGCCTTCTTCCAAATTCCTGAGACATGAGAAACATTAACACATTTCTACTGATATCCATTCATTCCAGTTCTATGCATGTGAGACAGTATTGGAGGAGCAGGGAATCTTTGGTGGTAGGTAACTTTTTGTGTATTAGTGTTTAGACTGTTATTCGTAGAATATGTCCATCTACAATGTTGTTGTTTTTTTCTCAGATGTAACGACTGATGAGTGGGCATTCCATCTCCTTCCGTTGGATGATGACATCATCAGCCTGGAACTCCCAGAGTTCTTTCGAGACTATTTCCTGGTATTGATCTTAAACTGTCTGGAAAATAATGTGTGCTGTGATCTATTCTGTAGTAGTCTGTACCTTCTAATTTATGCAAACTCATCCCCTTATGCTGTTGTTTATTCCAAATGAGTGCATTTATTTCATCCCCAACGCCCCATGCATTTATGCAATCATTTAAAATGGTGTCGTCTATTACACTTATTAATCATTTATCCATTTAATTTCCGTAACGCCAAGTCCAAAATACCCACACATTCCTTATGTATCCGTCCAGGAAGGGAACCACCGCTGGGTGCGAACGGCTGGTAGTGCACTGCACTTACTCCATTCCCTCTACGGCCCCTTCTCTAAGGTCTATGGGATCGGCCGCTGTTCCAAGGTGGGATCACTGGGCTGTAATGGTGGCAACACCTATGCATGCGTCTAGGTCTTTGAAAACGGCAGTCTCCAACAAGGCTAATGTCACTTTTTCTATGTGTGTATGAAAACCAAGTCTTGTGTTTTTGAATGTGTTGGATGGCACCAGATGGCATATGAGTCGTGGCGGGAGCAGGTAGAGGAGGGAGAACAGAAAGCTCGCGATGGGGAAATTGGAAGTGTTTTTCTTATTGATAGAGGTAAGCAGCAGAGTTTTCCCTACAATGTTGCAGGTGACGGTTTGCCTATTTTGTCTAACTGTTCATTCTTGCCATTCCAGATGTGGATTACGTAACTCCGATGTGCTCCCAGGTTGTCTATGAAGGATTAGTGGATGACATCTTTAGAATCAAATGTGGTACGTAGTACCTCAAGTCACGGATATTGGTGTTTAGCTTGATGGGTCCTTTTTAGAGTTAGTTTATTCAAGGGTCAAATCTTTTAAGATATTTCCATCGTGTTTTTATAGCTCCTAATGAAAACTAAAATAAAACTTAGGAGACTTTGGGCAGTTAGCAACCAGAGAGTATTCATGTTGAATCGAGTGGACTTGCAAGAATATTCCAAATAATTATTATTTACTACTTACTATTAAAGATTATTTATTCTATTTTCTATTCATTTTATCTCTGCATACTACATTACATTGTATTGCAGTACATCACATGCTTTAGTAGAGATTTTTCTCCAAAGCAAGAACATATACTGTATATGTGTCACAATCTTGTTTGCGGCTAAATGTCAACCGTGTGACTTGAATATGTATTTTGCAGGCTGTGTTGAGTTTAGTCCGGAAGTTACATCATCTGACAAAAGTTTAAAAGTAATGCTTAACTCGCAAGATAAGGTAAGATTTAACAAAGTTCAACCGCAGTATTTGGGAAGTAACATTAATCTTAAAGATTAATACCAAAGTGCCAGGCTAACATTTTTTCCTGTCCAATCTACCTCAGGTGTTCAACCAAATCCGGAACGAGCATTTCTCCAATGTTTTCGGGTTTCTCAGTCAGAAAGCCAAAAATCTTCAGACTGCATACGACGTGGGTGATGCATGTGCATCATGTGTGCAGCACTATTCTGGAAGCTTCTACCAGAGCTCACCAGAGTTAATTAAATAAACGAATCCTGTGTTATTTATGTTATCCTTCAGAAAAGACGTGGTATGGATATACAACAGATAAAGACATTTGTCTCAGAGGAACTCAAAGGCTTAAAACAAGAGCATCGGCTGTTGAGTTTACGTGAGTCATACATTGTGATGAGTTGTTTTCATCTTCAAATTGTTACTTTTCTTTGAGTAATCAACAACATAATTCATTACAGACATTGGTGCCAGTGAATCCATGATGAAGATGAAGACAAAGCAGGAATTTCAGGAGCTGTTGAAAACCGAACACTGTAAGATGGCTTCCGTGCACTGGATAAAGAAAATATGATTTTACGTTATTAGATGGCCATACAATATTGAAAAAACATTATTAGGGTATTATCTAATGCATCCTTGTATATTGAAACAAGTGTCTTTTTCAATAATCGTGACAGCCTTACTGGAGGGATTTGACATCCGGGAATGTATTACATTCATAGAGGAGCACATCAACAGACAAGTGAGTCTCAGATACACACATGCATAGTAGTAACGGGTCAATAGGAAACTCCCAGGATTCATTCATTGTCCTTCCTTAAGATCTCAATGATAGAAAGCCTGCGCCTCCTCTGTCTCCTGTCACTCACTGAAAACGGTAAGTCTTCTTGACATGCAGCCAACACGCTAACTAAATTCCTCCCAATGCTGCAGTAACAACGACTCCTTGTGTTTTGTCAAAGGTCTACTCTCCAAAGATTACAAATCGATGAAAGCACAATACCTACAGGTAAACCCTAATCAAGTATTAACAGTATGGTGATCATAAGGATAATAACCATAGTCGGGTGGAACTTGGTGAATTAATGTTGTTTATGCCTGTTTGGCTTGGCCTGGACAGAGTTATGGTGTGGACCACCTCCTGACCTTTGCCAACCTGAAGCAGCTGGGAGTTCTGGTGGAAAAGCAAACAGGGGAGACCCTGACCGCCATGGAGAGCCAAGTTGGCAAGCTGGTTAACGATAAAACTGCAGGTGAAACGGGCTACCGACTTAAAATGATACGATGCTGTATCGTCCTCCCCTCCTGAAATCATGTACTTCATAACTCTCAATAATAGTCCATATTAGCAATTCTGTTATAATGTCATTCACACACACACACACACACACACATTACATTGTTTTGTCTTTTTAGGAAAACTGACTGATGCCTTTTCCTCTTTGGCGAAGAAGAGCCATTTCCGAGCCTTGAGTAGAAGACTAAACTTGGTAGGTAATCTGGCCACTCCATTCAACCACCATGTTCGATGTCTTGATCCAGTGGAAAATGTCTGTCAAACTCTAATGCCAAACATACTACTGCTTTGTAACACCTATGTCATTAGTGAAAATATGTACAGCGTTGATTTGTTGCTAAACACAATTGTCATTTCTGTAACTTGAGGCTATTGCTGTCCTTTGACCGTTTGCTGTAAAAGGTGCCTAAATCGGATGAGGAATACGACTTGCGTGTTCCCAGAGACATGGCCTACATCTTCAGCGGGGCTTACATTCCACTCAGCTGTAAACTCATTGAACAGGTGGGTCATTCAGCCTGACCACTGTTCCACTGCACTGCTTGGGAATACGGAGGGAATTTGAACAACAGGCAGGTGAGATTTCACAAGGCTCCTGTGTGTCTGGTTGTGTCTTTAGGTTTTGGAGCGAGATGGATGGACAGGCTTGGAAGAAGTCACCAGGTTACTCAATAGCCATGAATTTGCAGCCTCAGGTAAGATGACAGAACTTTAGCGATACTATTATTTATTATTATAGAACTATATATCTGTTCCTGGCATACATCTTTGACATCCCTTTACATTTACAAATTACCACAGCGTGTTTAAATGTGTGACTGTCACGGATACAAGAAGATGCTTGTCTCTCATCAGGCAGCAGCGAGGCTGATGGGAAAGGAAGGAGTGACACTCAGAGGACCATCCTGGTCATGTTCCTTGGGGGATGTACCTTCTCTGAGATCTCAGCCCTACGTTTCCTTGGCAAAGAGAAAGGTAGAAAGGACCTGATTTTAAATAATAAAGTCAGATTTTTGCTGGTGACATTGAATGGAATGGTTGGTTGCACTCCCTTATCAGCCATAAAACAGCATTAATTCATTCTGTTATTGCTATAAAACATGACCGGCAAGAACGAAATCGGATAACATGATAAACTGTATCTGTTTTTTTCTCTGTTCTTTTAGGTTATAAATTCATCATTGTTACGACAGCCATCACAAACAGTGCCAGACTCATCGAGGCATTGTTGGATAACCGTGCATGAGTCCTAAGCACTGGTCTATTTTAGGACACACTATGCCATTGCAACAATCATGGACAGAACTGAAAACATTCCCGCTACTGTAAAGGATTTGAACCACATGACCCCTGGCATTACTGAATGGACATATTGTTTCTGAGTCGCACTCTTTGATTGATTAAAAAAAAGGACACAATGAACTAATGTGAATAAATGTTTTAATATGTTTTATGTCCCTGTTACTTACTTGAACTGGTGTCTCCAAAAATAATAATCTTTCAATACCGTTTTAAAATGCTGTGGCGTAAGCTTAAAGCTATAAACTTCTAAAGCTATAAAAGCTATAAATCATTCATTTATTTTTCAAGCATTTTTTTAGAAGTTGTACTCGCCATACAAAAACGAGTCAGAGATGTTATAAGAACTTATAAATAATTTACTATTTTCATCACCGTTTACAGCGAACCACACCCAATACAATTGGTTAGCTTTATTTTGTACAGCAACACTGTCATATGAGCGGCGGATTCTAACCGCTTCCCACTGGGAGATGGAATCTCCTACGCCTACAGGGCGATACCAATGAGCTGCACACGCGAACCCAAAGTTAGCCAATGAGAGCGAAGCCTGCTTTCACACGCGTATTTTGAATCTCTTGTATACTGGTTGGACGTTGCTTCGAAGGTGACGGTTAGCGGTTAGCGCTGCATTAAAGGTTTTGTAGTCATTGACAACAATTCAAAGCCTGGAAATCAACGATGAGAAAGAGGTAACGTAAGGCCTACAGTTACGAAATATATAGTAATGTTATTTATAACAATAGTTTTACTTGTAAACACATTAAACAACGGTACGTTAGTTGCAATTATTAGCAAGACTACGTTAGCCTAACTGCATGTCGATACATACAGTGCCATCGAAACCCAAACTCAAGCAATAATTTGTATATTAAATATTCGTATGTATCGTTTTCTGAAATCATTAATTAGCTGGAAGATTATCATGTTTGATGTTGTCGATCGGTTGATCAATGTTGTGGGTTTCTCTCCGTGCAGTGAGGTGCTCGCAGCTGAGTCTGTGACGTGCTTGAATAAAGCCTTATACCACCTCAAGGAAATATGGGAAGAGATTGGGATTTCTGAGGAGCAAAGACTTCAGAGGACAAATGTCGTCAAGAATCATATTAAGGTGATTGTTCTTTAATAGTCCTTCAGTTTCAGAATATTTGAAATGCACGTAAATGCAAGTGTCTACTCTGTGTGGCTATTTTATTAGAGTTAAACTTGATCAACTGTGTTGATGTTTGTTATTCCTATTTGTTGCTTTTATGTCGAAACCTACATTGGCCTGTCCGTACCATCTGATCGGGGGGAGTGGTCGTTTAGCGTTGTCGGCACTGATTGTTAACACGCCTATCGAAACTAAAACACTTTAACTCTTAATGCCAATAAGGCTCTGCGAAGCTGTTTTATAAAAGTTTGTACCAATGCACATGAAAGCTTAAAATTGAAAATACAAGGAAATGTTTATGGTGTGACGTATGTATTTCGTGTGTGATATATCTGTTACATTTGCTGGTATTATTTCCACCACAATAGAGTTTACTGGATATGATGATTGCTGAGGAGGAAGCTCTGAAAAAGAGACTGATGACCAGCATTGGAACATGCCGTAACGAAATGGAAAAACTCTGCTTGGAACTTCAATTACCCATATTTGAGGTTGGCAGAACAAAAACATCTCACCAATAAGTTCAGGACCGCTGATTTGCAGACCTGTTAGCTTATATAGTCAATGGATGTTGCCCATAGGTTACACATTTGATAACTTTTAGCGTGAACCTCTTGTTTTCCTTCAGGAAGAGGCCGGTATCACTATGCTTCAGCAGGAGAAAGACATCCGCACGCGCGTGGAGGTGCTGGTGATGGAGAAGAGCCAGCGCATGCAGCAGCTGAAGGCCTTGATGGAGCAGGACCAGGATCTCTGTGACATCCTGTGCTCCATATCATACGGCATCAATGCAGACTCTGTCCCCTCACTGGAACAGCTGGAAAACTTCCGGCAACACGTATCCAGCCAGATGGCTGAGAAGGTGGGAGGAACCTAAAACTTTAGTGATAATTAACCTTTTATTTACTTTTTGACAATGTCAAGAAAAATATAGATGGCAGGAATGTTTTTATATCTTGATGGATATCTTTTCAGGGGAGGCGGCATGCTGAGTTTGTGGACATCAAAAGACAGATCATCCTGTGCATGGACGACCTGGATCAGGTTCCTGAGACCAGCTTTGAAAAGGACATTGTGTGCGAGGATGATGAAGCCTTCTGCCTGTCCAGAGAGAACATAACCTCTCTCAAGCTGCTCCTCTGTCAGGTGAGAATTGAATATATATATAGGTGCGATGCTGAATAATCCTAGAAAATGCACTTCTCTAGAGCGAACACTTGGGACATGACCTAAAAATACTGGATCTTCATTGACGCAAATGGTGCTTAACTTTGCTTACTGGTGCCCCATGTCTGTCATTGCCAATGCTGCAGCTGGAGGAGCGCAGGGCTGAGAACGAGGCCATGTGTGAGGCTCACAGGGAGAGGATCCAGAGGCTGTGGGACAGACTGCAGATCTCCCAGGAGGAGAGGGAGGCCTTCTCCCAGCACATGGTCATGTCAAAGAAAAGGAATCTGGACATAGTGAGTTATAATGCACAAGTATATTAAATGCCCCTGTGTGTTTTCAACCAGGCCCGGCTCATTTTGTATCCCTCCTTATCAGCTACAAGCAGAGGCCCATCGCCTGGAAGAGCTCAAGCTGTTAAACATGCGCAACGTGACGGAAGCCATCCGCTCTGAGATCGCCGTGTTTTGGGCAAAGTGCTTCCTAAGCAATGACCAGCGACAGGCGTTTGTGCCATATTACAGTGGTGAGGGATCCACATTTGTAGTTTTCTTTAAAGCATCATACATTAGAAGTTTCTTGTCTGAAGAAAATGGTCCCCATGTATTTTATTGCAGATGATTTTACTGAGGAGCTGCTGAGTCTCCATGATGCAGAGATCCAGCGACTGAGGCAGCATTTTGAAGACCACAAAGAGCTGTTTGAGGGCGTTCACCAATGGGAAGAAAGCTGGAGACTCTTCCAGGACCTGGAGGTGATACTGATTATACTCTTTCAAATATTGTGAGAGAAATGCTGTGAAACCTGTTTCACAGCAATGGCCATACAGAAGTGGGCAAGTCTAATGATGACCCCAAAGGGTCTGCTGTATTTGAAGTTAGTGTACTCATGTTTAAACACTATGGCTAGTAAATGCATATCTTTGCCTTTTCTTTCCACACTAATTAATTTAAGTACACTATTCTCATTGGTTAATCCTAACCCTTTTAAGTGAGTTTTGTGTTGGGAAATCTCAAAATAATAGTATAATTAATATAATGTTGGGTTCGGCGTCCATTCTTGTGTGATGGGTCTGAAAGCTTTTACAATGTTACATTTAACAATGTTGTTTTTATCATACCATCTGTTTGTCCTTTCATTCCCAGAAAAAAGCCACAGATCCCACAAGGTTCACAAACCGGGGAGGAAATCTTCTCAAAGAGGAGAAGCAGAGGACTGAGTTGTCCAAAAGTCTCCCCAAGGTAAAGAGATGACGGTCCACATTCAGAAGTGATACCTGACTGTTTACAACTTGCAGCAGGACACAATGGCATTAACCGATGTGCCTCCGTTTGTGTCCTCGCACAGCTTGAGAAGAAGCTGACAGCGGAGATCGAGGCCTGGGAAAGTGAGCAGGGCCGAGAGTTCCTGGTGAGTGGACAGAAGTTCATGCAGTACGTGGAGGAACAGTGGGAGATGCACCGCGTAGACAAGGAAAAGGAGAAACAAGAGCGGGTAAATATAGCACTCCATCGGGCATATTTTCAAGAAGGGACAAAAACAATCTTTGCCGGGGACATGGAAAGGCAAGTTGATGCAGCATCCGTCACTCTTTTGACATTCCACAGCAACTAAAGAAGAGCAAGCAGATGGAAGAGGACATGCTGTACGGTACAGCAGTACGCACGCCCACCAAGCGGCGCGTGCTTGGCACCCCAACATCCAATAAAACCCGGAAGGTGAGGCCACTGTGTTTCTACAATGGTATGGACGCACTGCCTGGCTTTGAATGGTTAAAATGGCAGACCTACATGTAAGCTAAGGGTGTGTCTTCCAAGTGTAAAGATCAGGTTAGTGAGAGGTTATTGGGCTGCTATGATGTCATTACCCCACGCCACTATTAACATTTGAATGTATTTCCAGCTTAACGCTACCTCCAGCATCTCTAGTACCACCTCTAACAGCACGACGCGCTCAGTCTATGGTCTCTCTGCCTGTCGCTCACCTATGTCCCGCCCTCCGCTGTCGGCAAATAAGGTAGGTTTCCCGTGAAGCTTTTTTATCGACAAGGAATTAAGTGGGAAGTTCTTGTTGATGCTCATTTTGTAATGGAAACAAACAATTTCTTCAGTCTTTTTATTTTTATGGATTCCTCACTAGAATGCCCTTCTGTGTGCTGCGTGTCTGACCATCTCTCTCCTGTGCATGTCAGGCCCCGGCGCCCCGGACCCCAGGGCGCAACAAACCCCCCCATGCTGGGCCACAGCGTTGGAACCGGGAGAATGTGATCCACGTCAAGGCGTCGCCTGTGAGCGGTGCGTTGATGACCCCTGCTAGTCCACAGCGTAACACCAGCATAACCTCTGTTGCCAGCACTTATTCAGAGTTTGTGGTAATTGTCTTTTGTTTTTTCACTACAACGGTTTTGGAATTCCCATCCAGCAGTATGCATTATGTTGTGTCCCTGATGCAAAGCAATGAGGGGTTATAATTGGCCTAGAAGCTACACATACCTTGGGGTCTCAGTAGTGTATTTGGTGTTATACGGTGTACTAATGTACATTTATGTTTTAGAAGGACTTGGTCAACACTGAATCTGTTCAGACAAGGTGTGTTCGCCTTTCTAGCCACCAGTGTGATGCCAACTCTAAACCCAAAAAACCTGCATGGCATTCATTTAATCTGAGCCAAAAGCTTGCATTTCTCCTGTTAAGGAGATTTGTTCTCTCTGGATATGTTTGATGCTGTTTTCCTTGCGTACATATCATTTTTAATCCACTTAACCACTAACTGTACCCTTACCTGTAGATGGATAGACATGGCACCGTTTTTAAATGGCAAGCGAAAACAACTTATTATTGGTTTGTGCTGTTTCTTTCCTTCCTCCTTATACATGGTAATATATTGTTGTTTATTTTCCCACAGCGAGACCTCTCCAAGACAGCTAACTCCAAGGGTGAGCCGGAGGTCATAAACTCTACTCTCACCCGCCTCTGACCGTCCTCCAGATTGGGATTGATCTAATGTCCATTCCCATCAGTTGATGAACTACCTTTTTACTCTCATTTTCTGAATGAAGTTAATTAAGTCAACCCTAATCTTGGTTTCAAGACGCAAAACCTCTGTCTGATTTCCTCAAATCCCTCGTCAACATCTTCACATGGAATTGTTGCAGAATTCTATATTCATTCTTTTTTTGTGGGTATTGCCTATATATTACCGAAAAATCATCTACATTATCACTGCCCTGGTATGGGAAATAATTCTAATGTACCTTGTAATTAACACTATTTTAGCTAGGAGTTGCAGATTGGTAGGTATGAAAGATGTATCTAAACACTGTATTGTTTCTTATCAAGCATACATTTGAAGGATGAAAAGGGTGAGCTTATGAACTCCTTTTTAATATGCAATTGAGGGTCACAGGCCAAATATTTTGTATTTTTGCACTTTTATATATTGCATAGTGTAGTTCTATGTCCAATGATGCTATGTTGCATTCACATTTTCCTAAAGTATTATATATATATATATATATGTAATGTATGTATGTGTGCATTCGCATACTGGTGTAAATATTGTGACTTTGTTGTATTGGCTTCTCCCCGCCATTTTTAACAAGCTTCTGTTCTAATATGTAGGGTTATATAAAACAGCTTGTGAAATGTGTGATTTGTATGTATTGGTCTTTTGTAACTAGGAATTGCAAACATTGAAGAATTAAATAAAAGGTTTTGCTGTTAGTGTAAAATAAATTAGCAATGCTGAAATGCCAGCTAGTCTAATCTGGAGTGTTGATCAAGTTCCACATCTTTATAATTAATTTAGTGATAATGACAACCTATTAGCCTATCGACTAATTACTTTCTACATCAGCCACAATGACAACTACTATATCCGTTGCTCCTTGTTGGTTGTATTGTTTTAAAATAGGGATGTTATTTATAAAAAGATTAAATCCATAAGCCGAATGTTACACACCTATTTTTTTAAAAAACGAGGTGAGACAAAAAACATTAAATTTACTAATTTATGTAATTTCAAACTTGTTTGAACCATGCACTGTATTGACATACCTGTGGAGGGCAGCATTTCCCCTAATCACAATTTTATGAAAACGAAGAAGAAACCCGGATGACATGTTTTGTTGGTCTTCTCACTGTTATCACAGAACATGTAAACTCCTGGGATAAATGTAGGAATCAAAGCATCACATGTATCCTTAAAAATCGTGTGCATTTAGAACTACATGACTCAGTTTTAATGACCTTTTTTGTTACATCTATAACCATGTCTGGAGCGCTGGCAAGGCTGTTGTTTTATCCCACTTTAGCATATAATGTTGTTATGGAGAAGGTGTCCTCTAGGCAGTGGTTCAATCGAGTAGACCAGACCGTTATTCTAGGAGCCTTGCCATTTAAGTCAATGACGAAAGAGGTAAACTATGCTTGTCTAATATATCTAAATACGTAGCATTGCACAGTTAAATTATATACATATACGTTAGTACATTATCACTTGGAGCTAAGCTGCCACATGCGTTTGACGCATATAATGGTAGAATGTCCCTGGTGAATGTCACCGGTTTTTAGCCAGTGTCTCTCATTTTGCTCTCTGGTTTGCTCTCTTATTTTGTTACTCTAGTTGGTTCAAAAAGAAAATGTCAGAGGGGTCATCACCATGAACGAAGAATATGAAACTAAATATTTCTGCAACTCTGCTGAGGTGAGTGTTGTGCAAATGTAATTCCATCCCAGTAAGGCTGCAATTGAATGAGCTGTTCTCTGCCTGTAGGAGTGGCGGGCCGCAGGGGTGGAGCAGCTGAGGCTGAGCACCGTGGACCTCACCGGGGTGCCCAGCCTAGCGAACCTTCACAGAGGGGTGGAGTTTGTCATGCACCACAGAGAGGAGGGCAACAGTGTTTATGTCCACTGTAAGGCAGGACGCTGCCGCAGTGCCACGCTGGTTGCTGCCTATCTCATACAGGTCAGTAAAACTTACTGCAGGAGTTGATGTTTTCACAACATAAAAAGTCCTCCACTGCAACACTGAACCATTTGAGTTGACCAACCAAACGGATTAAAACCATAACCACTATAACATATTATTCTATGCAAGTGTATTACCCTATAAACTGTGTCGAACCCTTTGATGAGAGTTCTCTTAACGTAACTTAACAGCTCCACGGCTGGACCCCGGATGAGGCCCGGCGCGTGTTGGCCAGCGTCCGGCCACACGTCCTGATTCACTCCTCCCAGCAGGCCGTGCTCAGGACGTTCCGCCAGCAGGTGTGTCAGGAGTCCAGCTGAGAAGAGCTCGAGGACTGTAGGACTTTCAAATTCCTACTGAATACAATTGTACATTTTCGTGTGCTTTTTTTGTTGTTACATTGTAAAATGTGCATACAAAACATTGTTGTATTTTTCATATAAGGTATCGTTGAAACTTGCCAATTCAGAAAATAAATATTTTATGAAGCTCTCTGATTCTCATTCTCGTTATTGTGGACCCATCAAAAATCTCTCAATGTATTAAGATGTGTTTCCAACATACCGGGATTTACACGCCATACAACAAACAACATATTTATAACTCATATGTACCTTATCACTGGCAAAACTAAATATGTATGAAACATGTGAGGTAACAAACTGAACAAACTTATGCTGGAATTTATTTCTTCTTTTTTAAAATTAATTAAAGAGCAATTTCAGATGTTATTTTTACCCTTGCTTTTTACCATAGGTAAAACATTTCACCTATGTTTACCCTTTAACGTTAAGTAGTTATTCCACTAGTAGGCCTACATGCATTTCCGCAAAACAAATCGTAATATTATACAAAGTATACATGTGTTTAGTTTCATGATAAAGCATGTATTAATTTGAAACACCTTTTAAATGTTTTATTTTTGTTATGTAAAATAAAATTCCTAAATAAACCCCAGCGTAACCGTCCTGTCATATGGACATTAAATAACATTCACCATAGATGGCGACATAGTGCCACAAACAATCCAGTTGACGAGCGCAGACGCGGAGCACAGACTACATTTTCCAACATGGCGGCGTCGTTAATGCGATTTGTCCGCGGAGGGCTCGGGAGAAGTCTTAACGGTTAGTGCATTTTAGATACCTTTAATGTTTGGCCATTCAGTTTATTCTCACAATATACATAAATGGCATGGGAAACTATCAGTAAAGGGTCAGTTGTCCCGTATTCATTGAACCAATGTCTCCAGGATGACCTCTGAGCTAGCTAATGCTAATGTTCTACACAGACCTTTTTGACATGCAGATTCATTTGACATCGCTAACATTGTCAGCATGGATGTGTGTAGTAGTAATATATGTTATCGATTAGCCGAAACGAACGTTGTATCTATTGTTATCACGCTGAATGATCTATTCCTGGTGATGTCATGATATCAACCATTATTTTCCAGTTGCAAACCGGAGTGCATGTATTCTTCAGCAGCAGGCGAGACTGGAAACGACTTCCACTGAAACCAGACGTAAGTACAGAGCGAAGCACCACAATATTATATGATTAATAAACAAGACATTTGTCGTGTTAGTATTTCTAAGGGGGAATCTTCAGACCGATCGGGTTAACATGCACCAGAAACGGCAATACTAGGGCAATGAGTTCGAATGACGCCAAAGTTAGTTTCTTCTTGTTTCTTCTTCCCTATATACAGCCACGGTCCGGCCCAAGGATGCTGTTACTCACAACCAGCTCGCAGCATTTGGAGAGTATGTGGCTGAGATGATGCCCAAATATGTTCAGCAGGTTGAGGTTAGTATACTGAAGTGGAATTATCCACAGCCTTCTATGAACCTCTGGCTGCTGTATGTATCGTAAGGGGATATCTCTATTCAGATTGTTTTGGAAGAATTCATGAATTCATAGTATTTATGCAGATAGTCTCTCAAAATATGTACTACTTCTAAATCAGTGTGTGGACAGGGGTTGTTAAAGGAGAAGTTCACCGATTTAACACATCGAGGCTCCCGTTTGGGTAGTGGGAAAGAATTTTCAAACCATTTTAGGCAATTTTCCAATACAACTTTGTCGTATTGGAAAATACATTGGAAAATAAATCTACTTTGTCGGTTGGCCGAAGGAAGAGTGTTCTGACCACAAGCTGCTTCTCCAACATACAAAAAAGAAACACACAAACAGCAACGCCCTTTACAAAGACTCAGCCCCAGGGTGGCAGCCGAGGAGCTGCCGTGGATGTAGAGCTCTGCCGGCGAACTAAACGAGGCATCAGGGCGAGGTGTAGGAGTCTCCCGATGCATCCAAGGAAGCCCCTGGTGCGCGCGCCATGTTCTCTCCCTCGTTAGCCTGGCAGCGGCCGGGCTGCAAGATGCTAGAGGGGCGGAGTCTTTGTGTCGTTTTAGCGTTTTACAAAAATACTTTTCCATTCTGCCAACTGAAGGCGTAGCAAACTGATGTGAAATGTGTTAACCTGGTTAACCTGTTTTTGAACTAAATCGAATTATTATTATTTTGAAAAGTTGCGCCAAATGATTTAAAAACTTTTTCCAGCTACACCAACTGGAGACTCAATGTGTTGAATTGGTGGACTGCCCCTTTCATTTTGAATCATGTAACATGGCTTCACATGTATAATAAAAACAAGGTTTTCATCCTCAAAGGTCATAATGAGGGAGAGATGCGTCTTGCTAAAGTGTGTGTGTGTGCACGTGCGTGCGCGTGTGCGTTCCAGGTGACGTGCTACAACGAGCTGGAGGTGATGATCCACTCCGACGGTGTGGTTCCCATGCTGACCTTCCTGAGGGACCACACCAACGCTCAGTTCCGCAGCCTGATCGACCTCACCGCCGTGGACATCCCGTCGCGGCAGAACCGCTTCGAGGTGAGGAGCGGTGGACACACGCGGGGGGCTGGAGGAGCCGTGCACGCATCCTCCTGTCTCACACCAACGCGCACATGTTGGATATTCAAAAGCGAGCGACACACACAGGCAAACTGCATTCATGGAATGTGGGTGAGAGAGGGCCGTGACCAAAAATATGATTTGCGTGAACCGGGCCTAACCAAGCTTCTGTTTATCTACTTCCTTTTTATTATGATTAACTGGCAAATTAAATCGAAACATTTTGGACTACATCATAAACAATCCATGTTGTTCTGAGTGGAAGTTGACTCCATGGAGCTCTCTTGACCAAAACAAACAAACATACATGCAATTGGTGTTTGTCTCTCTTATACACCGTTAAATGTGCTTTAGTTAAGATTTGAGTGTTGCAAGGCGAAAGAACAGAAGAGGGCAACATTTTGAACATATGCAACCGAAAAGAATGCCCCCTTCCTCTTTGCTCCCTCCCTTTGTTTCTCTGCCAGTGAGCAGTGTAGCATTCACACACCTGGGATTAACAGGCAAGAAGGATTCCCTGAACCAAGCAGGGAAGAGATGCCCTGATTGGTCAGAAATGAGCCTGAAGCGGTCTAAAATCCAAAGTCTCCTACAGAGACTGTCAAAGTAAACTGATATTGTAACAGATCATTTCACTTTGTAATAGCTGACTGATGGCTATGCCATTTCTAACACATTACACTCAATTTATAGCTCTTACATCTTTCCTACAGCACCGTTAATGTGTGTTAAAATACAGCATCTCAGGTTGGTGGTGTGATTTCCATTTGTGCTTTTTCTTAACTTGTTTTTCTCCTTGTGTGTCCGTGCTCACAGATTGTGTACAACCTGTTATCACTGCGCTATAATTCCCGCATCCGCCTGAAGACTTACACAGACGAGCTCACACCAGTGGACTCGGCCGTCAGTGTCCACCAGGCTGCCAACTGGTATGAGAGGGAGGTGAGCTTCTGCACACAAACATTCCCCTGCTGAACATGAGTGGCTGTTGCACTCTGGTGCATTTCCCATGCCAATATCTGCATTTCCAGGACTCAGTA
Source organism: Molva macrophthalma (assembly GCA_027123675.1). Classification (NCBI taxonomy): domain Eukaryota; kingdom Metazoa; phylum Chordata; class Actinopteri; order Gadiformes; family Lotidae; genus Molva; species Molva macrophthalma. Next base: position 3,338,766 of record JAOPJO010000034.1, on the reverse strand, counting down.
ACATGCAACTACTATCATATTCTAACTTGATCTGGCACTGTGAACACACTGAACATAACATACAAATCTAAAGTCTACATTACACTTTTGTCCATTGCTAGTGGTCTTTTTTTTTATAGCATTTAATTTGCGGACGTTTCTGAATGTTTGGTTAGAAAAGGCCAAAAGCGCCTTGAAGAACGGATTTAATGGGGTGGGGTTTGAAATTTGTACCCTAGTTTTAAACTAAATACTTCCACCTGTTGGTGATCAATAGGAATTACAACAACACTGACAAATCCTGAGGCATGCTAAGTGTGTCTTTGCTTTCAATCAGATTTTCCTCCAAAATAATGGACTTGAGTATCTACCTTAACAGGCCGATATATTGGCATCCTCTCTAAGACTTCACCAGAGAGGGAACGGCTCGTATATAAAGCCTTGTGTATGTGTGCTTCCAGGTTTGGGACATGTATGGTGTGTTCTTCGCCAACCACCCAGACCTGAGACGTATTCTGACGGACTACGGTTTCGAGGGGCACCCCTTCAGAAAGGACTTCCCCTTGTCTGGATATGTTGAGGTGAGTCACGCTAGCTTTCATGTTAAAAGGGCTTTAATCCCATACCATCGATGGGGCTCTGTTTTAGCAGTTGTATTCATAGATGTAAACAAGTACTGGGTCAACTATACTCCAAACACTCAGAAACTGAGGTGGGATTTTTATTAAATTAGGATTAATGTAAACATAATATTTGAAAGAGATAGATATAGATAGATAGATATAGAATCTATCTATATATCTCTAGATCTATATAGATAGATAGATAGGTCTATATAGATATCTCTCTCTCTTCAGATAAAGCTCTATTAAAGATCTCTGCTAACTCGCGAGTCCTCCCAACAGCCAGTGTAAGGCACGTGATGTAGCAGCGGTGCAGCAGCGGTGCAGCAGCTGTAACATGACGTATGCTGGGTCTGCTCCCGTGTGTCCGCAGGTGCGCTACGATGACGAGGTGAAGCGCGTGGTGGCCGAGCCCGTCGAGCTGACGCAGGAGTTCCGCAAGTTTGACCTCAACACCCCCTGGGAGGTGTTCCCCGCCCACCGGGAGGCCAAGGACGCCCCCCGGCTGGAGGCCCCCGAGAAGAAGTAACCGGCCCGGGCGTGGTTTTCGCTGCAGCAAACGCCTCTGGCGCCACCATTTGTTCTGTACGTGTAATGCAACCCTTCGCGAAAAGCCTTTGGAAATATTTATGTAAATAAATGAAGTGATAACGCAGTGCTAGCGGTGTGCTGGTGGTCATTGTTGGTTGTTGTCGTGTGCTGCAGGGTTGGAAGTTCTCTCAGCGACTCTGCAGTTTGTGTTGGGTTCACTCCAGTGCAGCGGCGTCAGCAGAGGAAACCTTTCTACCTTGATGCAGCTAAACCCTGACACTGGGAAAGACGAGCATTACTTAAGAAAATAGTAATGATGAAAGTATATATATAATATACAATATTAAGACAACAAATAACCAAGAAGCCTGTATTTAAATATTTCTTCAGTTTTATTTAGGCAAGTTTTTGAAGCTTGTTTACATGTAATAAAGTATTCAAAATATTTCACACAATTCACAGAAACAATAGTCAGTCCTTTTATAATTATTTTGTGTGTTTATAAAAGATCATTGCTGGTTTTACACTATACATTGGTTTTTACTTGTACCAAATCAAAATAATAGCTGCAGTATCTGAATAGTTTGTGTGCTTCCACACAGCTCAGAATGACATCAAGACCTTTTTTTTTTATTAGAGAATAAGAAGCATACATCCAACACATTGTACAGAACTTCAGTTGCATTAGAACAACATTGTTACAAGGAATGTATTGGGACTGTCAAGCTGTGGAAATGCACTTTTACATTTTTTTATTTCAGAGGATTTCCTACGGCATGCATGCACAAACACAAGCTCCCATTTGAGTTTGTCAAAAGAATTACGATCACAATTTCATCTCCCGCAAGTCATCTCAGTTGCCTTTTCATCTCACTGTAAGTGTGGTCAACCTTTCACTGGGTGGAAGTTGAGGAAAGTTATTTTGGTTTAGTTCGGCCCATTTAGCAGAACCAAAGCATTAACATAACACATCTGTTTCACTGTTTCACCAGGTGGGCGCGGTACAGATAAACACAGGGAACACATTAAAGCCACAGACGTTTTACTGTGACAGACGCGCATTAGCACCGTAGCACGCTTCGATTCAGTTTAGCGGTGAGGGAGAGAAATGGAGGTCTGCTGTTGCTAAGTGAGCACCTGCTAAGACTGAATCCAGGGCCTGGTGCCTTGTTATGATCTCTCCACAGACCACTCTGGCCTTATTGCCATGGTACATTACACAAATAAGTCTCGGACATTCGATAGTAATTCAACTGTCTTGCTTGTAAGCAGTGTACCAGTCTGGATCGTGCGTATAAGCTCTGATTTCATGTGAAATGACATTGCTTCAAAAAAAATTGAACATTATACCATAGCAAAGTATTAATTCAAATAGCGCCTATCGAGTGGAAACACGTGAATTAATTAAGTTCGAGTTGATTACAAAATGAGCAACATGGTGTGTCTCTCGGCAGTCTGAAATCAAACAGACATGGCTATTGGCGTGAGATGAGCAATTAATTTTTTCTCCACAGTGTTCAGTATCCGAAGACATATATTAATATATAATTTTTTTCTTGCCAGAATTGGACGATAAATTATGGCCACGTCCCCTCCGGGTGATAAGCATGTGGTGAAAGACATTGGAAGCAGAATGGATATCGTCTACAGTTTGACACATTCTTTATTTCCCTCTCTTTCTGTGACCACTTCTCTTGAGTGAAATATAAAAAGAAATACTACCTTTCACACAAAACTGTCCACATGATTTTCACATACTTTGTAAGCCATCAAGAATACATGAGAAACACTTTTTGTTTCATTTTTTCTTTTTCTTTCTTTCTTTCTTTTCCTACAGAATGGGAGAAGCAATATTTAATATCAACGTCAGTCATTCATGGGTCCATGTGGTTCTGCATTACGATGAAGGGAAATGTTGGGATGCAGTCAGCTCTATATTGAAGACAGATGGTTCCCCAGACTGTATAGCAAGTCTGCCGCAAAGCAAAATATATCTACACCAACGCAACCAGCTCTTGCCTTAGTAGCCTTCCAACCACTTTAGCGTCCAACCCACAAACCCCACTATTTCTGAGACCCCGTCCGTGTTTTACAGCCTATTCCATCTTGTATAAGTTCCTGGCTTTCACCTGCGGCAATCTCCTGTCTCCCGACCTCCCGGCAGCTAGGGTTTCCTCTCACCTGCCTTTGATTGGCTGCCGGTGGTGGAGGGGGCGGTGACGTCGGGGTAAACCAGGAAGCCGGTGAAGGTGATGTACTTGGCGTGGTTACTGTAAGCGCCGAAGCCATCTTTTTGGTGGGAGTACAGCCAGACGGTGTCCCCTGGCTTCAGGGCCAGCATGAGGCTCTGGCTCTGCAGGGCCTTCTCTCCTTGGCTGTCGTCGTAGATCATGGCCTGAACCTCCAGCTGGTTCTTCATCAGCTTCACCGAAAGCGTCTTGTGGGGCAGCTTGCCCACATTGAAGGAGAAGTAGTAGGCGCCGGCCACGCGGCAGCTGAACACGCCCAGCGTCAGGTTGAAGTCTTCGCCGATGTTGACGAATGCCGCGTCAAAGCTGACCGGCTGGTGCTGGGGCATTCCCCGCTGGTCCACCCCCATGATGCTCTGGGTGCGGCCCACGGAGAAGGCAGAGCGACGGTCGTCCTCCTCCTCATCCTCCTCCACATCCTCTTCTTCGTCTTCCTCCTCCTCCTGCTGTATCTTCTGGTCGGTCAGTCCCAACACGTCGTGGTCCGTGGCCATTTTGTCTTTGGAGGGCGTGGTGTGTTCCTGCAGAGGTGCCTGCTGGGAGTTGTAGGCGCTGTGTTGGCGGTGTTGCTGGGACTGGTAGTCGTAGGTATCCGGGTAGACCAAGTAGCCGCTGAAGGTGGTGTAGTGTCCTGTGTTGCTGTAAAGCGCGTAGCGAGGGTCGCCGTGGAGACGAAGCCATATGGTGTCGCCGAAGTCCAGCTGCAGCATGACACTCTGGCTCTGCACCTGAGGAGTAATGCTGAATACTTTAGAGACATGACAATAGGCTGGGAGTTTCCTCATATGTAAGCAATACCGTCCACATGCATAAACCAGTCATCTCTGCCTCACAGCCCTGCTCTTAATATGCAATTCCCATCTAATCATTTCTCTCATCGGAAAACCCACACATACTCCTTGGACCGTGACAGTGGCCATACTGCGATGAAACATCCAATTAGGATATCTCTTGGCTGGGGCCCTCCATGGTTTTAGTGTTGAGTCCTTATTTCAGTTCACTGTTAGAATCTCATCCATACTGCAACACTATTCAGACCGTATTGCTTGAGAGTTCTCAGGTGGGCGATCCACAACGCGGTGAGTGTCCCCGGTTACCTTGCGCTCCTCCCCAGAGTTCTCCTCGTAGACGATGGCCTGCACCTCGTTGCGGTTCTTCATCAGCATGACGGACAGGTCCTTGTGAGGGAACTTGCCCACCGTGAAGGAGAAGAAGTAGGCCCCGGGGATGCGGCAGCGGAACAGGCCCGCCTTGGCCTCGAAGTCGTCGCCGATGTTGACGTAGACGGCGTCGAAGGTCACCGTCATCTTGGGCCCGCCCTCCATGCTGTTGGTGCGGGCCACGGAGAAGGCCGAGCGCAGCGCTGCGTCCTGGTTGAGGCGGGCGAAGCCGTGGGCGCCCCCGGCCCAGCTGAGGCCCAGCAGGACCGGCAGCGTCAGAGCAGCAGGGAGGAGCATCCTACCTGCAGGAGGGGAGCCTCAAGTTAGTACAGTCCTTCATTCAACAGCCATCTATTGTATTCTATTAGAGCCTTTCATTCAACAGAAATCTATTCTAGTAGAGCCTTACATTCATCAGCCATCTACTTTATTCTAGTATTCTTTCATTCAAAGGCCATCTTGTTCTTACTTGTAGAGCCTTTCATTCAACAGCCATCTTTTCTATTCTAGGAGAGCCTTTCATTCAACAGTAATCTATTCTAGTAGAGCCTTTCATTCAACGGCCATCTAGTAGAGCCTTTCATTCAACAGGCATATATTGTATTCTATTATATTCTAGTAGTCTTTTTTTTAGTACTAGAGCCTTTTATTAAACAGACATTTCATTCAACAGCCATCTATGATATTGTAGTATAGCCTTTCATTCAACAGACATCTATTCTGGTAGAGCCTTTCATTCAACAGACATCTATTCTAGTAGAGCCTCTCATTCAACAGCAATCAATTCTATCAATTATATTCTAGACGCCTACATATTATATTCCATTCTATAGAGCTTTGCTATATCTATTGTATTCTAGTAAAGCCTTTTATTCTACAGGCATCTATTCTATTCGAGTAGAGCATTTCATTCAAAATGCATCTATTCTAATATTTTCTAGTAGAGCCTTTCATATAGCAGCCATCTATTGTATTCTAGTAAAGCTTTTAATTCACAAGACATTTATTCTATAATATTCTTGTTCCTGCAAAGGTGGAGGCATTCAACCAATGATCACACATGTCAATGAGAAGCAACCATATTTTTGGCCAACAGATAGAGGGGGAATTATATCAGTCGATAAAGTTTACAGAAACCGGTTTCCAGTATAATGTTTATTGTTGCAGTGTTGCCTCCAGTGCATTGAATACACATGATTATTATTTTATTTTCTATTTTGTTTTACTATCTATAGTAGCTTTGACCTCTTGAATACAGTATAGGTCATGCTCTAGCAGTAACTTACGAACAGGCCGTACGTTTATCGCAATAAACCAGACTTTCCAGGGCCTATGAACGGAGCTCAGTCTAAACATGTGGGAGCCACTTTGCTCCCCCATTCGGTTCCTATTGATTGCGCACAGCATCCACCTTAAAAAACGTATTACTACCAAGCGTTGCTAGCCCCAAGGGAACTGCTGGGATTCCTTCCACGGTTCATCCATTAGGCCTTCGTTCTCTCGGTCATATGTCCTATCTCTGCCTCTACCAGTGCTCCTCCTTTAGGCCGTCAGCCTCTACCACTGTGCCAAACAACCCCCTCTGCAACCTTGAACCACGGACCACAACTAGTTCAAGTCTATGCCTGTGAGGATAAGTTTGATATTGCAACCACTGTGTGTGTGTGTGTGTGTGTGTGTGTGTGTGTGTGTGTGTGTGTGTGTGTGTGTGTGTGTGTGTGTGTGT
>JAOPJO010000034.1:3281617-3291626 GCA_027123675.1 Molva macrophthalma | reverse complement strand
ACACACACACACACACACACACACACACACACACACACACACACACACACACACACACACACACACACACGTTAATGTATAGAGTTTTGTATGAGTGGTTTTGAGAAAGTATTCAACACAATTAAAATGAATGACATTTATATACTACACTTCCTGAACCTGATGCACTGGAACAACAACAACTGGTGTAAGCAAGGGTTAGTTAGTCCTAATTGTCCGATTGTTTTCATTCATTGTGAATGACGGCAGAAATCAGCCTTACAGAAGAGAGGTGAGGAGCGGAGGCAGCCGTTGGGATAGAGCGGTCTGCATTAGCTGAAAAGAAGGCTGGCGAGCCATGGAACAAGTCCGCAGGGACTCATTACACGCCCGTGTCTCTATTTAAAACAACAGGGCTCCACCTCATCATCCGTAACAGCACTGCTCACACGTTCAGCAGGATACACTCATCCTGCCCTCGCTCGGTACACATACAGACGTGTGTCATCCTCTCATCCTGCTGAGTTGGCAAAGTGGCCAACAAGATGCTATTACACGGACTCTGTGGTTAGCACTGCTGGCGTTAAAAGGCCTGCCTGTGTGTGTGTGTGTGTGTGTGTGTGTGGCCCACCTCCCAGAAGCTGTCAGAGCTTCCCAGGTCGCTGAGGTCTCCATTGGAAGACATGTTGGGGTCTGCCTTACAGCACGGAATGATGCCGGCTAGACGAGGGACTGAGGAGAGGAGACAGAGAAGAGAAGATGGGGCAAAAAAAACACACATCATTTAAAAACAGCTCTTAAGAGTGATTTTGATTACTATTATTAGTAATAATTGCTCAATGATTAACATTTCAGACATGACATGATAGGATTTAGATTTAGATTATGAACCTGCTTCTTTAGTTCCTTGCCATTTCTGAAAAGTGTTCCCCTGCTGGGGCGGTCTGAATGCTGTATGCTAACCTTAGCGCTCCTGCCCTTGGCTCAGGCAGGCTCCACGTCAGCTAACAGGTTTATTTACTAGCCCCGAGTCCTGGCAGTGAGAAGCTTCTACCACACGCTGCCCACCAGGCCCCCTGTCTCCCTGCCGCCCACCAGCACACAACACAACCGTTTGTGTTGGATCATCAGAGATGCACTCTTTCTCTCTCCGTCTGACGCGCGCGCACGCACACACACACACACGCACGCACGCACACGCACACAGACACGCACTGCCTTAGTCAAACACGATACACAAATATTTGTGCAGAGAGCACTGCAGATATTAAACCTGAACTTGTTCTTTAAATGAATGCATTGCTTAGATGACTACAGGCGAGGGAGAGCCCTTTTCTCTGAGCTCAGCCACGGTATCATGGATCATAGCAGAACGGACGACCAGCCACTCTACTTACAACCGATGATCGTTTCTGGACTACCCGTGGACCTGCTGTAAGCTCTGCAAGATATCCTGAAGCCAGTAGCACTGTAGACTCATCTCAAGAGCTGATGAACCCTGCACCGAGTTCACAATGACCTCGGTTCTCCAAACTCTATACATCCACATCCGCACTGACGCAGTCTCATTGGACGACTCCCAGTGCCAAGGCCAAAACACTTCCTGTGGCAGACACAACAACTTGAGAGGGAAGCTAGCTGCTACACAAAGTGTGTGTGTGCGTGTGCGTGTGCGTGTGTGGTACCATGTCCCGGTAGAAGCCTCACATAGTACAATATCTTCAAACAAAGGCTACACTCCAACCTAAAATTCTCCCTCCATCTGGGGCCTTCATAGACCAAGTAAAAAAGTTACCTCTCAATGAGAAACCAGAAAAACTATAAAGAGTAAATTTCCGAATGGGCTAGTTGGTCAGAACAGGCCCCGGATATACACAGGGTGGAATGCCTGACCCATAATCTACAGTCTGCAATATGGAGTGGGTCTGGCAGTAAAATAAAGAACACGGCATGGACAGAAATGACATGGTACAGTGTGGATGACCTTTGAAAAACTATTCTGTGGGAGTAAGCAATGCTGACTCCCAACATCAAACCGTTTAATATATGGAGGCCAGAAGCATGAGTTGGCCAGAAGGGTTATTATGTCGATTCTGGTCCTTGTACAAAAGTGAATGTTAAACCAGCTGACCGACCATTTATTTCAAGGAGGTATTAGTTAGTTATACCTTTGGTGAGCTACCAAGATTTGGAGTCTAGACAAATGTCATGCAATCATGCGAAACCATTCACCAAAACCATTTTGGTGATATTGGTTGGGCAGTAAGCCAACACTGCTTGGAATTAAATTAAAAGGATCCTAAATGATGATACGGTGGATAAGAAAGAAAGGCTAAAAACAGACTTGTGGTCATAGCCTTGCACTGCAGTATAGCCGTAGTCTACAAGCAAAGTATTTGTCTGCAAGGTGTGACATGTAATGATGAACGCAATGTGACGGCAACTCCCACAGCAGCAACCAATCTGTCTTTAATGCTAAAGCTGTGTGCGTGTGCGTGTGCGTGTGAGTGTGCAATGTTCTAGCAAAGGAGGCATCTGACATCAACATGCTAGAACATGAGCGAGTATGAGAAGCTGACTTGGCTAGAACGTGCTAATTACTATTCCACGGAGAGTGCGTGTCGTTGGGAAATAAAAGGTGCTAGATCTGGATGCTTGACTTTGTTGTTACTATAGCTTCACTCGTGTGTTTGGTGGCAATTCTGTCGTTTGCTGGCGACATGAACATACCGTTTCTCTTGGTACCCAGACGTGAGTTTTTGTTGCGCTTTCGTTTCGACCAATAGCTCAGACTTGTTTAAAGGAGGCAACAGTTCTTTATGTAAGCTTTGGTTGGTGCGTTTGACAAAACCAACCAACCAAAGGTATGAATGTCAATATGAAGTATGCAAGGAGTATGCAAAATGTATCATCAGTGATCCACAAATCTCCAAACTACCAAAGTGAGCATAAAATCCATCACACTTTCTCAATCGGCCACTTGTGAGATCGGTCACAAGATTCAACCATTTAATACTCAAAACACACACGTGAAAATACATAATACACAAGTAGAAATACAGCTATTGATGGACTGTCTTCAATCACATCTGGCCATCAGAGTGTGGGTAGCCCTGGGTCAAGAGATTAAGCTTTTCGATGTCCAGCAAGTATATAGACCGACAGACTCATTAGTGGATTAGGTCAATGCTCTGGCGTACACACACTAGAGGCTGCAATCTCACGGCCAGGCTGCATGCTGTCACACCTCCTCTACAATACTTTGCTGCTAACACATATGGATACGGTTATTAGGACAGTTAAAAACCTTATTTTCAAGAGTAAACGAATAAGTTAATCTGAAGCAAACTCTACAAAATGTGATAATATTATGAAATTCTGTCTCGGATAAACCCATTTGAAAGGTTGCCATAACTTGATGACACAGCTCAACACAAGGATGTGTTGGCTATAATAAAACATACAGAAGACAAAACATAACGCGAGTACACAGACTAAGTTTGGTAAGGATAAAAACACTGAAGTTAGAATACAAACACTATGCTCAGTAAGAATATTGACACCATGTTCAGAAGAAATAACACTTTTTACTTTTGGTGAGTAGAAAGATTAGCAGACCACTTTTCAGAATATGCCATTTGCACACAACGTGCCAGACACGCACACGCCTGCCTTATCTTACCTTGCTTTGTTTGCTGTGAGCCACAGACCTACTTTGAACCACCCCTCTGTCCGCTCCTCTTCTACCCATCCCTATAATCAACCACGGGTCTGTGAGCCTTCATAAACCTCTTCAACTATAGACCTCAGCAAACCACTGGACATTAGACATGTCCACCGAGGCGACTGCACACCCCAAAAACAGGACACTTCCACTTCAAAAAGAAGGATGTACAAAAACAATAAACACCTAAAAGAAAATGTTGGTCTCCAGGGAGACCCAACGCCTGTCCTTGGTCAAGGAGGTGAAAACAACCTCTCAGAATGGTGAGTGGCTATGGAGGAGTGCCCCAAGGGGCTGGCAGAGCCCTCTCATGGGTGTGTGTCCACAAAGGATGTTTATCTTCCATTGGTAAGTGACCACGTTCTGGAGTTCCTTTCCCACACTTTGACATGGAAGGAATAGGACTCATGGAAAACTGTCACTTAATGGACAAAGATGCTTATACAACATTGTATAGAACCATACAATAAACCACCTAAAATAGCCAGAAGTCTGTTTATAATGACGTCAATATCTAAAGATAACTATAGGGATTGGGCCTTAAGGATCATCATGATACACCGATGCGTTCCTTAAGACGTTGGCCTGTCTGAGTGATTAACCATTCGCTGGCAAGCACAACGAAAAAATAATTACAGCTGCATTCTGACCCTTGCGTCTTTGACTCTTGGCTTAAACTCCAGGGCAGACTGGGACTTAACTGTGACACAATATCCATCTTTGCTGGGACCAGTAGTCAGCTATCGTATTTAAAGGACAATGGATTTAAAAATATATAAAATGAACGGCCGGAAGAAACTGAAAGCATCACCATTGTCGAGCGAAGCAAAGGCTGGGATATTTTTTTTAAGAACAAGGCATGTGAAAAAAAGGAATAATGACAAGCCATGCACAGTTGGATGCTGGAGACAGTAGCAGCTCCGTGTGTATAGTTGAATACAGCAGGAGAAAGAGACTACAATGGAAGTGACAATGTGTTGTATAGTTTACAGCAGTTATCAAACCATCAGCGCAACACAAGGAGCTAGGGGCATGTGACAGAGTAAGGTAGGCAGGAGTGTGCAAGGCAGACACACACAGATTGAAGGAGATTCGATCGACAGTGGATTTAAGCAGAAGTGGGTCAGTGCAGGCGAGGATGGGGGAGGAGACTTGGGGGAAGGCAGGCTTGGAAGGGAGGGAGGGGTGGAGGGAAAGGGAAGACTAGGTCTAGGGCCTCAACGGCTCTAATGGAAACTCAGTCAATAATCAGATTAATGTACACCAACAGTTTTGCAGCAGCCTGGTTCTATGCATTCCTGGAACTATGCTAGTAGCTAGCTAGGTGAGTTTTGTATGGGTATTAGCCACAGCAGAGCCCTATCATTACTTCGAGACAATTACTTTTTATCAAAGTAAAAAAAAAAAATCACACACATTTAAACTGTCACAGATTCTAATGAGTACGAAATGCACCATTCAGAAACACAACGTTTAAAACTGTTGACATCGGTTTACTATAATGTGACAAGATTTCTGAAATTAAAAATGGGGACATTTGTAGTTTGGCATTACATTTATCTGATGTAAATATTTCTGAAATTAAAAAAAGGGGACATATTTATTATTATTGTTTATTATATTATTATTATTATTATTATATTATTTTAATGTTGCCTATTCTTATCATTGTGAATTTAGAACTTTGGTAAAAGATTGGGCAGTATCTGCCCAATGGTTTACTAGCTCTTGCCATTGAAAAATAGTTTAATATATTTTTTTAATCATACTCTTTTTTAAACGGGGTCATTTCTGGGGACAGCTAACGCCAGGCAGGCTACCAGAAACAAGGAATGGCCCCGGAAAATGGGGACCATGTTGCTAGAGAACCCTTTCCATTGATTGGCTATGTATCGAGCTCCTAATAACTGACAGGAATTTGTTTTGGAAGCGATCCTGAATACATATGGGGATATCCAAGAACGTTGAGGACTGGAAGGGAGACTACAGATATTTATATCTGTCCTTAGTAACAGGTGTCTCTTAAATGAACACCATAAACTGAAAACTGCTTGAAAAGGCAAAAATGTGTACCCTGTGACAAATGTATACAGAAGTGATATGATGGATGAGGCTGTAAGGTGATGCCCCAGATGACAGGACAAACACAGAAAACACACATTTCAAGAAATACCCTACAAATACAGGAGAGAGGCAAACAGATTAAAGTACATCCTGATCCCATGTTCCTCTCCATACAAACCCAGTCAATTGTGTAGTACTTTTGAATTCAGAAGTGCACATGCCAAAAAATGCATACGTCGGCCAACCTTGAAAGGTTTTCTAAACCATTCCAATCTGATAAGCTTGCAGGGATGAAACACATTTTCTGTTCTTTGAAAATATGGACTATGAAATCTCACTTATTTGCAGTATGTCAGAGTCTAGTTTCACATACACTACACACTGATTAATGAATGCCCAATCCCAGTGGTTTCTATGTTCTCAGGCTCAGGAAAGAGGCGTGGTTGATTATTGTGGGTGAAACTAAAATGGCCAGGTCAGAGTTAGGATTAACTACTTTATTTAAAATACTTTGTAAACCACGGTTTCCATTTAGGTAACAGACTCACTTGAGTGTTGTGAACGTATGGAACTTCATGCGTTCCACTTCATACAACATTGCACATGAACAATTGCACACATTCATGTTACAAAACAAGACTATTTTCAACCCACATGAGATATACATGATGTGCTTCATCCCATCCCAGCAAAGACCACCTTACCTTTTCAGAGATGAAAACAGAGATGGACAGCTGTCCAAATGCAAGTAAGGGCTGTTTCTCCAAGGGCCTGAGAAAGCAATAGACAAGAGCAAGGCTAAAGAGAAGAGATTAAGAGAGAGAGAGAGAGAGAGAAATCCCTAAAAAATAGACAGAGACAGCCAGACAGAGAGAGGAAACACACCAGAGACAACAGAGGAGCTTGTTAGGAAGCCTTAAAGCCCACAGACATGCAGTTAGGATCCCACAGAACAAGACGATGCTATTGGTCCGGCAGGCTGTCAGGTGAGTAAGGCTGCAGATAGTAAGTTGGTGGCAGTTATAGGACCAGTGGCTGTTAGGTGGGACATTCTGGGGCTCGGACTGAAATGCCACACATATTAAGCGTGTAGTAAATATAATGAGGAGGCCGGAGAGACCCCGGAGCTCAGAGAAGAGGTCCGGGGAGTTACATCACACTTCTAAAATTACCTTGGAATGGTCGGGAGAGAAGGGGTCAAAGTATCCGTCAATAGGATGTCAACACACCACGAGTTGCAAGTTCATCGAGCTCTTCACTTGGCAAGCAAGGAATAGGCTTGAATATTGAGGTCTGGTCTCACAAGAATTACCAGTTCTGGCTTTCAAGTCGGCATGGCTGGACAGAAATGTTTCTCTCATTAACATATTTGTGCGGCAACACTGTGACGTGAACGCTCCAGTGAACAGAGAGCCAATAGTGAGGGAACGGATAGACCTGTTCACCTCAAACATCAACCCTTTGAAGCAGAAGGGCAGTCAATGCAGGCTGCACCATTCCCTCCAACAGCAACTTGCAATTGAAGAGTGTGGTGTGTCACTAGTAAACCTGGAGTATGTTCTGGTAGAAGATAGGACAGAATATTAAACATAAAGAGACACAATTGAGCAGTGTTCCCCTGCACAGCTATGAGTAGAGCCAGCCAAAAGGCTATCATTTCCACAACACAACTTAATTTGTCCGAAATCTACACCGGCACAAGATAAGTAAATCTGATGTGCAGCACACTAACACTGTGTCCCAGATGTTTAGCCTGAAACGTATTTCCATTATCACATGTTGTATTTGCTTCCATTTTTGCTTTCTTATGCTCGTTCTCTATTGAGTGAAATTGAAATTAAACCAGGACAATAATGGTGTTATACTATACAGCCACCAACCAAGTGTTGTGAACAAAACGGGTTAGTACTGCAATATTTGAAATACTGAATCTTATGGTTTACAATGAAGCAATCTTTAACAGTAGTTCTACATTTACCATGATAAGATTAGGCACAATCTTATCATGCATTTTCTTTTTCAGATATTTCGTTGATATATGGTTAGCCAAACTACAATTCGAATTTTGACAACCATCTATTGAATACATTTCTTCAGATTAAGAAATATTTTAAGTCATTGGAAATGTTGTACATTCTGAATACCTTGTTAATGCGGTTAGGGTCCTACATGGTGTGTGTAGAGTATTGTAATCTAGGTAACACAACTTTATTAGGTTTAGCACTAGGACAAACAATTATCAATTCTTCAAAAGTTCTTCAATTCTTCAAGAGTAAAAAGTTGCATTTTCCATAGGCCAACTCTGAGGAATTGCCAGCTGCTGATAGACTTCGAGTTTCTATTAAAAAATCCACTTGCTCCTCAGGGAAAACTGAGGGACAGCAAGAGGCAGCAGATCGGCCCCCACCCTCAACAAGGCAACAGCCAGTTCATGAACGCCCTGGCACAGAGAACCTCAACGAGTTGAACCAGATAAATATACAACGAATATGAATAATGTGTGAATGTAATGACGCCATTAACACTAATGTTTTCACTGTAGCTCGAACTTTTCCGAACGAGCTTACGTAACGTTAAACCAACCGATCGCTAAGTGGCGATTTCCGATAATGTAAATTATGCGATTGTCTCTATACACGCCTCCAGTCCTAGCAATGCAAATACGTTTCTAATTATGTAGGTAATGTTGACGCCATCAACGCGGCAACATCTAAACATATGGCTAGGCTACTTATTTTCCGTCCGCTCGAACAAGCACCTACCTGTTGCAACTTATGTTGCTTTGCTCCGTACCCGATTCTCTTCTGATGGCCCGATCCTGTTTCCTAAAAGCTCAAGGCGGGCGGTCGGTGGCACATTGGTGCGTTGGGGTGGTGAAACTCTTCGAAAGGTTCTGTGTCCCTCAAAGCCAGCACGTTGAATGTCAATGTTTACTTAGAAGTAACAGGCTCGCTTGCACTCCCATAGGCCATTACACTCCGACTCCATGCGTCCTCCAAAGATTCACTACCAGTACATACATGTTCGCCGTATAGTGTTGGTTTTGACACCAAGAACAGCAGATTTGTAATGTATTGCCTACAACAGCTTACTTTAATGTAGATCTGTATTACACTTTTGAGAGGCAAGTAGTCTTTTCGATGCTTCCTAGCTTCGTTCAGGAGAGGTCTCTGTAATCAGATGCTGCTAGCCACAATATCCATTCATCCTATTACGGGTCTTTAACCCTTCACTGTCTGTAAGCAAGCGCTCATCACATCCGCCTACACACACACGCACACACACACACGCGCGCGCACGCACGCACACGCACACCACAGATTCTCAGGCGCGCGCGCACAGACACACACACACACACACACACACACACACACACACACACACACACACACACACACACTCTTCCTCTCATAGACTATATAAATGGGTTTCCCTTCACGGACTGTCCAATTCTATTCTAGTTTAGAATTGTTTGTGCCAATGAACCATCAAAATAAGTTTTAGCAGCGCCATCTACAGGGCAACCATAATATGCTAACATCCACGCAGAATTGACAGTTGTTGTGGACAATAAAATAGCAGTAGTGAAAACAGTAAAAACATTGACCGATGAGTGGAGTGTTTATTGTTGGAAGACGCGACACAGACGGTTCCCACCAATCACAATGAGGCTAGACTTCTGGTTGTGGTCATTTGTAGTGTGCTAGCATTGATCTGAAGTTCTTCAACTCCTTGATACTTGTTGAAATTCTATAAAACATTAAATAAAAACAATTATGTGCAGTAAAGTAACATGGAACAACAATAGGAAATGTAGATCCTAAGTGGAAAAACATAAAGGGGTATGTATGTATCATATTAAATAAGAGAGAGAGAAACATGTGGAATGGAAGTAATGTGTTTTGGAAAAAGAAAATCCACATAAATTAGTTAGGTAACTCAATACTAAAGAGTGGAAAAATCAGGGCTTTGCAATGTAACAGACGGTATATGTATCCATAACCATATTGTAATGGGGTCAGAGTATCATACCTTCCAAAAGCATTAAAGATGGAGACTATTTCCTGGCGGTTCAGCTGGAAGGTGGGCCGTGGCACTTTAGATTCAGTCAGATCTTCAATCTGTCGCCTTGAAAACAGGACCTTTAGGGCAGTTCCTAATCCCTGGGTCTGTGTGTGTGTGTGTGTGTGTGTGTGTGTGTGTGTGTGTGTGTGTGTGTGTGTGTGTGTGTGTGTGTGTGTG
>JAOPJO010000034.1:3242403-3257734 GCA_027123675.1 Molva macrophthalma | reverse complement strand
TCCCTTAGTCTCTCTCTCTCCTTCAGCCTCTCTCGCTCCCTTAGTCTCTCTCTCTCCTTCAGCCTCTCTCGCTCCCTTAGTCTCTCTCTCTCCTTCAGCCTCTCTCGCTCCCTTAGTCTCTCTCTCTCCTTCAGCCTCTCTCGCTCCCTTAGTCTCTCTCTCTCCTTCAGCCTCTCTCGCTCCCTTAGTCTCTCTCTCTCCTTCAGCCTCTCTCGCTCCCTCCCTCAGTCTCTCTCTCTCTCTCCATCCCTCAGGCTCCCTACCTCAGTCTCTCTTTCTCTCTCTCTCGCCCTCCCTCAGTCTCTCACTCTCCCTCAACGTCTCTCCCTCCTTCAGTCAATCTCTCTCTCTCTCTCTCAACCCCTCTCCCTCCCTCAGTCTCTCTCTCTCTCTCTCTCCCTCCCTCAGTCTCTCGCTCTCTCCCTCAGTCTCTCTCACTCTCCCTCAGCCTCTCTCTCTATCTCTCTCTCTCTCTCTACCCCTCAATGTGTCTCTCCCTCTCAATCTCCCTTTCGACCCCTCAGTAGTCTCTTTCTCCAGCTCTCCCACCAATGGAAAAAGTGGAAAGGGAATACGCTGTTTGGGACGTGGGTCTAGTGTTGACTCTACAGCCAGAGTGCTGGTAACGGGGCCAGCCAGGGACCCAGCCAGGGACCCAGCCAGGGACCCAGCCTCATGTTTGTTTTGTACTAACAGGAGAAACGCAGAACAGGATGTTTTAAATGTTGTGACACCCAGACAAACACACACACACACACAAACACACACACACACACCCGACACACACTTACAAGGCAGCAACATACACACACTCAAACGACACACACACAGGCACACACACGCATACAACATGGCTTTCTCCAGACGTCTGTGTGTATGTGCACCTAAGTATCATGGAGCTAATACCAAGTCGGCCATTTTCTTAGAGCATCATCTGCCAATAGTCTCCTTACTTTATCTATTTTTAGAAAGAGTTCAGTCATGTGAGGAACTGATAGTGTAGGTGTGTCTAAATACTGTAGGGTGTGTGTGTGTGTGTGTGTGTGGGGGTAAGTGTAAGGGAGCAGAAATGATCTGAAACATCCCATTGTTTCCAACACAGTGGCGTGTGTCTTGTGACCACAAGTCAAACAGGAGGCAGGGTCGCTTCACACAACAACAAGGCGAGGGTTTAAAGGGCAGCCGAGAACCACCTTACGTCATGGATTTTACTCTGCGTGCGTAAGTGCGTGTATTTGTGTGTTGTCATCACCTTGTAACCTCCATGTCATGTCCCACTGACGTCACGTCTGCTATATGGCGCCCCGATGAAAAGCTGATGTTCGCAGAGCTGGGCTGGTGTCAGCGTGTGGAAGCGAAACACTGAGCCTATGAATGGATCGCGGCCGCTCATATCCAACAAGCCACGGGTGAATTCATCACGTTTCACTGTTCTCTTTCGGAACCACGGAGATGACACCATAGAGGCCGACCACACGATAGCCGTCCGCCAAGTGGGTGACATGCGCCGGCCTCTCGTAGCTCTGATGAAGGGTCTCGGGTTACCCTTTGAACCTGCGATCTACTCATGCAGATGACAACATGCACCAGACGAGCAACATGGGGTCGCGTGCTCCTGTTTGGACGTCGCAGACGGATCACTTACGGCCGCTCTTTTAGGGTCACGGCCCGACCTTCTCCGTTGATCCGTCCGCGCGTCGGTTGGACTTTCCTGTTGTGTAGTTTGTTTATCTGCTGAGCCTGTTCTCCCCGCCTGCCCTGCCTGACCTCCGCCTGAATCGCTGAGTAAGGGGCGGGGCTTGGGAGGGAGGTAGTGTTTAGTCTTCGTTTTGTTTAGCTTTCTTTGTTTCTTCTTGTTTGTGTTTAACATCAGAGTTTCCCATTGGGGATCACTTATCTCATCTTCTCTTGAGATTAGAGATGTTCCGATATTATTTTCTCCTTCCCGATTCCAATACCTACGAGATACCGAGATACCGAGTATAATATATATATTTTTTGGGATATATATTTTTTATTTATTTTAACAGCTGCATACTACTAACCCTGTATGGATGTGATTGCTATCCTTGTTGTACGGCCTGGCTCAGGTTAAACTCTATGTAAAACACAAATACATACAGCATCTAGCATTGTAGCTCCTAATACCACTCGTTCTTATCGAAGGCTTCTCTTACGAGGACAGGAACGTACAGTCGCTTCACTTACTGTCAACAAAATGTAGCAAGTCGCTTTGGATAAGCGTATTATCTAGTTTGTCGGAAAAATAAGCTATTTTTCAGTCAAACTAGATAATTTACATTCACAATTTATCATTATAATAATACATTTGTACTCTTGTAGTTTAGCGTGAGCATCCATGTTTTTCCGACTCGGTAGCTCGAACGCACGTAGGTCGGAGATGACGCGTTTCCCACTTCCGACTTCCCACCTCGACCGTTACCGAACGCAGCATAACACCGCACGTGTTTGATGTTCTCTGCCTGTGTAGTACATGAGCTCGTCACGTGATGCTATCGGATCGGCGCAGAGACTTGCGCACTCACCGATACCTGATACTGCATTACAGGCAGCATCGGAGGCATTTCCCATACTGGTATCCGTATTGGAACAACTCTACTTGAGATCCATAGATAGGTACTGTTTCTATTTAGTTCTTGTCAATGTCATGAGGACAAATACATTTTCATACCATATTATGAATTTCTTCTGAATATCTGACATCAGAATCTTGGTATCGGTGACTTCCTCTGTTGGCGATAATAACCCATTTTAGTGACGATAACGGCAGCCTTCATACAGGCTGGGGGCCAGCCACGGGGATGTACTGTGAGAGTAGAGCAGGGTTTAACCTGGCTAGCTGGAGTAAGAGTTCAGCAGCATAACTGTTGGCATCACAGAACACCCACCCCCGCTCTCTGAACAACGAATTCTGTCTCTTTGCCTCGTGTGTGTATGTGTATGTCTTGTCAGTGTTTCGGTAATGACTAATTAGTTCCTAGCATGTTCCTCTCTGTTCCTCTGTCCTACTCTTTCTTTTAATCTCATCTCTCTCCCTATCAGCCAACGCACAATCCAGAATGTGGTGGCATGATCCGCTTTCTGTTCCTCATGAGGAATCCGATGTCAGGTGCTTAATGGAAACGTGGGTCTGAGGAGGTTAGCAGCACGCAACGAGGAGCTTTTGCGGTTAGCAGGCAAGAGGCTGACACTTCGAAAAAAACTGTCTGGAAGCGAGAATACATTTGAGCTGCTTCACGTCATTTGAATACATTAAGGAGAAAATCTTTGTGTATATGTGCATCGTATCGCTTTAAGGGTACAATACCGATCGATGTTATCGTCCTCGCTCTGTTTTTCTGTCTTGTCTTAGCAATCAACCTTTGACCCGCTGTGGTTTTGCTGCGAGTCGACCTCTCTCTGGGTTGGGAAAGCTTCCGTGCGTTCAGAGGGAAGAGGAACTGCTCTGATGTCCACCACGTGACCTCTTGACCCCCCCGAGACCAGGTCAACAAGCTTGAAGTGGCTTCCTGTTCTCCAGGTGTAACGTTCCTCTCACGGCCCTCATTCAGGGAAAACAGAAATGGAAACACCTTCATGAAGTGGTCCAAACAGCAGCTGATTGGGCTCAGACTCGTCCGTCTTATTTTCACCGATACACGTGTTACGTTATACTTACTGCTTTCAGTCTATACTGTGGATCTTTTGGAGCGCACGCGAGGGAAATCCCCTTGGAGAGGGACTGTTCAGTATTACATCCTACCGGCTGGCTGCTGTTGATCCGTAAGAGGAATCGACAGATAGGGTGGAAGAGTACACCGATTGGTGAGTTGAAACCCCGAACTTCCGAATGGATCGAGCCGAGGACTGGCCTGCATTTCACTCTAGGAGCAGTTTGACTTGCGGCATGGAAGTATTAAGCAAACCGGTGTCTCAGAGGTGTGAACGTTGGGGGAAACACGTAGCTTATCTTGTCCTCCCTGACTCGTTGAGTCATTGTCAGAAGAGAAGTACGTCTTCCATTCCTGGACACCAAAGTGTGGATTTTGGAGTAAATTGATTGCAACATCAACGTCAAAAACAACTTCCCTTACATTGGTGTTCGGGACAGCCCGGCTCCTAACACAGTGTGGATTCCTATGGCTAGTCTGCACCCGGTCCACTTGTTTGGTAGAAACTTGCTGGTGCAGCACTCTTTTTATGTCGCTGCTCCAATTCTGTGTAGGCTCTGACTGTTCTCCGCCTCGTTTGAAAGCCGCTCTGGATAAACGGTTCTCTGCCAAATGAGTACATGTAAATGTTGACCTCATGTATGTTTCTTTGTTCACCTAAGTGAATCTAAGTTTTGACAAGTTTTTAGGAACGTCTGTAGAAGTTCAACACATGCGTGTCAGACGTTCAAAGCATGGTGCCATAATGTCCTCCACAGGCTTCCAGCCATAGGGGTTTCTTCTTCATTTTTTAAATGGTTGGAAGTGAGCTGTTATGTCCATGTTCTGTTTTGCAGGAGGAATGAACGATGATGTCATCACTGGAGAGGGGTGGGGTAGCTCCCTGTCTCCCATGATACATTTTACCCCAGGCCTTCCTTTTGCCAATGTGCGTGTGTGTGTCTGTGTGTGGGTGTGTTTGTGTGTGTGTGTGTGTGCGTGTGGGTGTGTGTGTGTGTGTGTGTGTGTTGTTTTTTTGTCTAGCTTTTTGAGCTCTCACGATACGATCTAATCACAATAACTCACACTACTCCTCTCCCACACGGATCGGCCCTCCGCTGGCTGGGAAGCAGGCTGGGGGCGGGTCCCACTGTGGCTTCTGATCAGCCGCCTGGCGCTGCTCCCTGGCGCCCATCAGACAGGAAGGTGGTGCAGTTAGCGTACCGCCTGGCAGAGTAAATAGACTGTGACATTGAGATATCATTGGATAAAGGGAGGAGGAGAAGGTGGTGGTGGTGGTGGTGGTGTTGGTAGGGGGAGGTGGCAGATCTATTTCCCGGTCTCACCTCCGAGGTTGAATTTAGAGCCTTGCTGCCAAATTAGTAAGAGGGCTATGGACCTGGTGACAGAATGGCCGAGGCAAAAATGGAGAACGCACACACACGCATACGTACACGCATACATCCACCTTCAAAAGCCGAAACAGGAAGTAAAGCCGTGCTAGGGTTGCATCCTCCCTCGCTATTTGTGTAACTGTCCAAAGTTTTTGACCTGGCCCGTATGTATGTATGTATAGCCCCGGGTCCGAGCTGAGAGGAATGGGCTCCTCAGGCCCCAGCGACAATAGAGCTCCGTGACCTCCCGGTTAAGTTTAGAGCTGCTGTACAGATGTACTGAAGGAAAGAGCTGGAAATACAGGGCGGGAATACCAGACTGCTCCACCTCCATCACAATGACTCTCTCTGTCTTTAACCCCAGGCGACAAGGGCAATCTTTCAAGCCACCTCTACCGTTGAACTAGCTTTCAAAAAGTTTTAAAACATTTTGGGGCGCTTCTTTCGGCATACCCAATACGCATTTATCACTCTCTCCAGGGAGGAGGACCACGAATGTATAGGATGCATCCCATACATAAACATACATGTTCACACCATATCGGGCTCATCCAGCTGTACTAAATATGCCTTCTATACTCCCTCTCTCTCACCCCCTCTCCCTCGCTCTCCCTCCCTCTCCCTCCCTCTCTCTCTCTCCAGTTGTGATCAGCCAATGGCAGGGCGAGCCCAGGGAGCTGGTCATCTCCCTGGTCCTCACCCACCTCCCACTGCTGAAGCCCGGCAACACTGAGGCGAAGACTGAGTACATGCGCCTTCTGCCTCGCATCCTGGCGCAGACCATCGAGCACGGCCGCCACTTGGAGGAGTCCCGCCAGCTGCTGTCCTACGCCCTCATCCACCCGGCCACGTCCCTGGAGGACCGCTCGGCCCTGGCGCTCTGGCTCAACCACCTGGAGGAGCGGGCCGCCGCCAGGGGCGACTCCCTGGAGCGGCCTCCGCCCGGCTCGGGGCTGTCCCACCACCACGGGCACCCCGCCCTGCAGCACCACCAGCACCAGCAGCAGCAGCACACCACGCCCCCGTCCACGCTCTCCTCGTCGGGCTCGTCCTCGTCCTCCTCCTCGTCCACCACCAACAACACCGCCTCCCTGTCGTCGTCGCTGGGGAACCTGTACTCCCTGCACCACCCGCAGCGCTACGGCTCCGACGACCGCCTCAACGGCTGGCAGGGGTCCAGGGACTCGGGGCTGGGGGGCTGGCACCCGGGCCAGCAGCAGCAGCAGCAGCAGGGGGGGGGCTGCGAGAACGGCCACCTGTCTCTCTACCCGTCCTCCTCCGTGCCCGCCACCATCAACACGGTGGGCACCGGTGGGGGGGGCAGCACCCGTGAGTATACACCAGGCTGCCGTCGTGGTGTTTGTCCGAGGCCTCGCCGCTGCTCCCTCTTGGACGCCCTCCGACGCGTGACACCTCACCCACAGGGCCACACGTAGAGACACCTTTTAATGATCCGGCAATGCCGTGGAGTTGTATTCATTTGGCCATTAGCACATGTAGGAAACGTAGCCAGCAGCAAACGTTTTATACCCAGCTGTCCCGACTGTAGCTGGTCTTTCTTTTTTTTTACATGTGAAATCAAAGAAACAGGTCAACTCTATTATCAGGGAAGGACAGACCGCCGGTCACCTTTGGGCCTGGAAGTGGCTTTGTTAAGTGGGAATGTTTTGGCTTTGTTTCTGTGGGCAGTGAACTCAGGTTGTATGTTGGGTTATAGAGGCCGTGGTGTCATGGCAACCAACAACGGAAACGCTAGAAAACTGAAAAGAGCTTAGCTAACAAGGCCTGTTTGATGTCATTTCTGCTATGATGAGCTTTCAAAGATCAGGGCTAGGTTGTTTGACTTGATTGACAGGAGCGCGAGCTTGTCTTGTTGGTAGGGAAGAGGATAGGACTTGAATAATACTTACCTTGTGTTGAGTTAATAATTTACATTCATGAATAATTCAGCATCTAAAAACGTCCAGTGAAGAAATGTATGTAAGCACTTTCATTCAAAGTGAAATATCTAAATCTAGAAGTTAAAAATGAACGACTCTTACATTTTTATTTTATCGAAAGTAAAAGCAGGCCAGAGACTTAAAAATATGAAAATATTAAATGTTAGGAGACGTGGGTTTTCCTATGCAGACGTAGCTGTTTAAAATTGAACATAACTTTGGTTGGAGCAGGATATTTCCAGAAAGGAATGTACGGGCTCTGTGTTTCTTTCTGGGGAGATGAAGGAAGCAGCTGAGGGTTTATAAATAAAGACGCATTTAAAGCTGAGCTCAATGCTCCGCAGCAAGATCCACTTTAGTTCGGACTGCCGGGGGATGCGTCCCCACACAAAAGATGTGATTTCACAACTGGTAAGCTGGAGTTACCCCCGGGTCAGGCGCGCTCACACACATGAGGCCCGCGTCTTTAAACGGCCTCCATTCAAATAAATAACACCGTTTTTACATATCTTGTGTGAGATCTATAGCCGCCGGGGCAATGTCACAGCCAGGGGAGAAACGAATCAAAGACTCAAAGACAGAAATTCCCACATCTTTGTATGTCTGACTTCGGAAGTCGCCGTTAAACATCTACCGGATGCGAAGCAGCGTCGGTAGAGCTAACCGTACGCTGGCGTCGTGACGGCGACCGACCGAACCATCCGGGCGTCCCGCTGGAAAACCAAACCCAACCTATTCTGAAGCGCCGGTGTACGCTAACACGGCTATTTAAGCGTCACAGTTGGTTCATCCCAGCTGCGCTAGACGGATCCATGCTGTCATGCGTGGGTGTGACTTTCAACCGACCATCAACCTGTAAGTTCCTCCCAGAGCCCAGGCCCTCCGCTGCCTGTAACCGCCCCCCCCCCGCCCCGCCGCCGTGGCACATGCCACCCATCCCATCCCTTGTAAGGCATCCTTTGTGGCAGACTGTATTTAGGGAAAATGGCTAATATTTAGGGACTGGAACTTGTAATGTTAGCTGGGCACCTATTTTAAACAGGGCCCGTGAAGTCCTATACATAGCTCTGACTGTAAGAGCGCCCCATATAGGAGAGGCGTACCGCGAGCTCATACCGTCTGTGGCATGGCAATATAAAGCCCTCCTTTTTGCTTTCCATCTTGTTTTTATTTTTTTATTCTGTTTACCTCCTCCGCTGCGCAGCGCCGCTGGAATATTCCATGATGCCGGAGCGACCCGGGCTCTAAAGAAAGGCCTACCTGTTGGGTGTGAGAAGTGGTTTCATACGCTTCCCTCCGACGAGCTCCCCGCCCACACCAGCACACGCACACACACTCTCCCCGCTTCAGCCTACAGCTGTGTTTTCCAGCCCTTTCAGGGATATTCCACATGCGTGTGCTCCCAAGTGCAAGATGTTTCCATCACTGATATCCACCAGGTAGATAGAGGAAGGGGAAAAAGGTTGCGGAAAAGACCGAGCTTTTCTAAAGGTACTGCGTTAAGAAGCCTAGCTGATGACAAAACATTTAACACAGAACTGATGTTGACATCATCGGTACTACCATTATTCAGAGTTCACAGATTGTTAGGTTGTCACGGTAGCGACGCTGGGCCGGGACGTCAACACATCTGTCCCAGACATGACCGTCCAACGCCGTTCATTTAAAACAGAGGAATTTAATTCAATTGTCGATTTCTCGGCCGTTTCGTTTCGTCAGCGTCATGCTGGCGCGAGGGGATCTGTGTTCATTTCTTTCCAAATGATTTTCATGTTTATTTCAAACAGATTTTTCTACCGCCACGCAACATTACATTCATTCACCCGGCGTGTGGTGGCCGCTCAGAGCTAACTCTGCACCAAGGGCAGCAGGAGGAGCCGGTCACGGCCACCTCCGCTCTACCTCTGCAGGGAGGACTCAGGGAAGCTACTGGCGGCGGCATCTGCCAACTCGCCTCACCTTAAGAGAGCTCGTATCTCTCGCCTCTGATGGAAGGCCCCTGTCATTCAAAAACGACTTGGACTTGTTTGCCTTCTGCTACTGTCTGATAGCTCGATGGCAACACTGGTCGTGTCATACCGAAGGCCAAACCCCGCCTCTCCGTGGGGGGGTAGTTGTATTTGAGTGTACGATCCCCGTAGCTCGGCAGCGTCCCGGTAGGTTAGGCCTCTCCTGCCACGGTCAAGCCCTCTCTAACCGGTTGGGCCTTCTCCTGCTTGTCTTGCAGTGTTGACGGGTGGCGTCTGTGGCGGCCAGCAGCACTCTCCCCTGAAGCGCTCGATCTCCCTGACTCCTCCCATGAGCGGCCCCGGCGGCCAATCCCTAGGCCACATCTGGCTGTCCCAAGAGGACCTGCGGGCGCCCAGGGGCCCGGCCCCGGACCACCACCACCACCACGCGCCCCTCTCCCCGCAGAGCAGCATCGCCTCCTCGGGCAGCGGGGGCAGTGAGCACCTGGAGGAGGCCTCCTCCTTCTCCTCCTTCTCCTCCTCGCTGCACCGCGCCTCCTTCCGCCTGGAGGGCGGCGGCATGAGGGGTGAGTCGGGGAGAGCCGGTCGGGGAGAGCCGGTCGGGGCGAGCCGGTCGGGGAGAGCCGGTCGGGGAGAGCCGGTCGGGGAGAGCCGGCCGTCTAGACGGACGGACGGAACCATACACGAGGGACACATGAGCTGAGAGTAGCGCGTCCCCTTCACGCCTCGGGAACACGTGACGTTGTGCGGGAGGAAGGTCGAAGAGCTGGGTAGAACTAATGATTACGGAGCGAGGAAGAGTCGGTCGAGTCCCTTTAGGTTTGGGTAAGAGGTCATTTGGGAACATGTGCGGAGTTGTTTCATCCAGGACAACAAATGTGTGAAACCTAAGATAGAATAGCGAAGGAAATGAAAAGATTTTTCCCATGCCTCCTATTCGTCACACACCGTCTCTTCCAACCGGTCTAAACATTCGACCGAAAAGACGAGATCCAGAGGGACTGAGCTGCCCCGGCGTCCTCTGTATTTGTTGCTGTGGTATGTCGGTAGACATCCAGCAGCCCTGGGGCTGTGGCCGGCCCTGGATCCAGCCGGGGGAGTCTGTCAGAGGGCACGCTGCTTGACCCCGCAGGCCCCTTTCACCATGCTCAAGTCTTTTATGTCCCCGCACTCATTTCTCTTTATGACACACTTGTGAAATTCTTCTATGTATGCGGCTCTCTCTCCCAGCGCCAACCAGAAGAGAAGCAACACGGATGCAAAACAATTATTCACGGTTATATAATGGTTGTTTTCTGTACAATCAGAAGGGGTCTGTACAACCCCTTATTCCGCTATTAATATGTCTTCCCCGCAAGTAATACATGCCCGACAAATGATGCATGTTGAGCATTCTGCGAGGGTATCATTCAACTGTAGAAGTTTGGCCAAACTATGTTAAAACCACCCCACAAAGTGCCTGCTTAGCAGCACATCCTGTTAGCCGAGAATGAAATATAAAATGTCCACATATTTCCGTTGTAGACGTAGACTCAGATTATGCATCACACACATAAGACTGTGAACAAGCACCAAATTTTGGGGCGAGTCAAAGCAGGCGAAAGGCTTAATCAGCACAACGTTGACTCTGAACTGCAGTGTGCCTCGGAGCACACCGTTCGGCATGAATCAAAAGGGCTCTTGGCATTGTTTGAGGAGGGAGTAGGAACCAGCTAAGCATTAGTAAGCACTTCAGATGAGCTGAGGCTAGCATAAGTGAATGAGGGGTCAAGCGTGTGTTGCATATAATTAATACAAACACGGATATTGGAAACTCTTCTCTAAAAGAGTTAAAGGAGCCATTAAAGGAGACAATAAAGGAGCCATTTGAGCCTCTTTCGTGTATTTATGCCCAATAATTCCATCGGCACAAAAATCCTAAGAAATCGTTTATTAAACTTTTTTATGTACATTGGTCCTGCATATTGGACCGATGTCTTTTATATACTGCATTATGTCTTCTTTACATAACGGTACGGTCCTACGCCTTCTTTTATATTACCATGGCCTGGATTATGCTCTTTAGTTGTGTCTCACTTGAGATTTCGGATGTTGTTTCTATAAAAGACATTATCTTAATGGTATTTGTGTTTATTTATGTCCTATAAATGCCTGTTCTTGATATAATTGAATATGGTTAGTGTTCTTTAAGATATCCAAATAGTACATTTGATAGGATGTAAAGTATGCTGTGGTCAGTCCCTTTATTAATTACCCACCTTTTCTAATAGTTTAATAAATGTCCTTTTCCCCATGACGTAAAATACTAAAAAGAATTTAGTTTGGTTCCCTCATCCCACAGCTGCAAATAGGACCACTGTCGTCTTCAAAACAACACTGAAAAATAAACGCTGTTTCTTGCCTACAGTACAGATTATAGGGACCACCCATCCATTTCCATTGTATACGGGCCCCTGTTTGGCAAGCCTTGCTCTGTGTGGGTCACTGGGAGCGCAGGGGCCCTGTGATTAAAGTCCCTTTTGTCCCCTGTCCCACAGACGTCCCTGCCTGGCTCAAAAGTCTGCGTCTCCATAAGTACGCCGCCCTCTTCTCCACCATGACCTACGATGAGATGATGTCATTAACAGAGCAGCAGCTCGAGTCAAAGGTTTGTACACACACACGCATGCAAACACACACACACACACACACACACACACACACTAGAGGCACTCATCTCTTGTTTAACAGTTCTTAAGAGTGTGAGAGTACAGAGTAAGACACAATGGTTCAAATAACCTCAACACCAATATATATTTATGGTTACAGCTGCCAACATTAAATCAATTTACGTATGCATAGGTTGTGGATGCCAGTTAGAAATGGCATATGCGCCACTCAAAATGCTAATTCAAGGTGGATAATCTCATCCACCTGTATAATCTAATATGATAAAATACAGTTTGTATCCTTTTGATATCATTTGTTAAAGATGGAGTTGGAGTTTGCCAGAAAGGCATTGAAGGAAATGGCTTTGCCACCTACGGGGAACGGAAGCGGGGTTTGGCATCTCCTCTGTTTCTAGGTATCTAACGGAACGTTGTATTCACTTCCTTGCCTTGTTTCCGCTCCCTGCAGCAGGTGACCAAAGGAGCCAGACACAAGATAGTCATCAGCATTCAGAAGCTCAAGGAGAGGCAGAACCTGCTGCGCTGCCTGGAGAAGGTGAGTGGATCCCTACTCCACAGGCACACAGCACTCCCCTCCTCCTCTCCTCCACAACATAACGTGATGTCTTATTGATCCTAGATGGTCATTTCGGTCATTTTCCCGTCTTCCTCTACACACGTATGAAACTCCACTACGATCTCTGCCTGCCCCGACGCGGGTCTGACCGGGTTTTATCGGGGATGGGAGACTGAAATGAACTTCTTGCCGCGGTTGAATCGCCCTAGGGTGCCCCCAAGGTGCAGGTGCAAATGTTTGCGAGCGCGTCATTAAGGGAGCGCGACATTTCTAAGAGGACAACTAACGGGAACACCTAATCCTGGAGCGGCACACTGGGACCGCAGGGGCCCGGTGCCAGACAATGGGACACGAGGAGACACACGGAGGGATGGAGACGGTCCTCTTGCTTCCTGCTTAATTCAGGCCTAACCTTTTCACCAACGCCTTTATAAAATATATGTTGTGGGGCCCCCCCCCCCCCGTCGCTGTCCCGGGGCCGGTGGGGGGTGAGGGCGGGGCACCTGTTGCTTGGGGGGGGATGTGTGGGCGGTGCCGGGTAATATGACGTAAGTGGACCCAAGTGAGGGAGAAAACACACCATGCATGTATTTTTGGAATTACTGTATTCTCTGCTCGGGCACATGGCCGTGTGGATCAGTCCCTATATACTCTGCCGTCTCTCGCTCTCTCTCTCTCGCTCCCTCGCTCTGCCTCATGTCGGCCATACCCCTTGATGTGCTGGTGTGATGTGACTTACCTCACCAATGAACACTACTAAGACTTAGTAAAATGGGTTTGTGTGGCCATGCCCTGCATTTCTCTACAAATTCTTCTTGTCAATTAGCCTACATGACAACAAGTTAAGTATATATTTGCATTGCTCAAGAGCTTTCAAAGAACCCAAGTGGGAAGAAGGAGGAAGCAGAAGGGATGTGATCCACTGTGGGTAAACATACGGATGGAATAAAAATATTCAAAACAAGCCACTTAAAAAAAAGCAGGAAAATTAAAGACCAGGACAGAAACACACATTGTGGAAAACAGGCTTTCCTGGAGGTCTCGGTTTATCGACTGTCCTAACCACCCGACCCTGTCCCTCTCTCTCTCTCTCCCTCTCTCTCTCTCTCTCTCTCTCCCTCTCTCTCTCTCCCTCACTCCCTCTCTCTCTCCCTCACTCCCTCTCTCTCCCTCTCTCTCTCTCCCTCACTCCCTCTCTCTGTCCCTCTCTCTCTCTCCCTCACTCCCTCTCTCTCCCTCTCTCTCTCTCCCTCACTCCCTCTCTCTGTCCCTCTCTCTCACTCCCTCTCTCTGTCCCTCTCTCTCTCTCCCTCACTCCCTCTCTCTGTCCCTCTCTCTCTCTCCCTCACTCCCTCTCCCTCTCTCTCTCCCCCTCTCTCTCCCTCCCTCCCTCTCCCTCTCTCTCCCTCTGTGCTCCTTCATCACCACCCCCGGCAGGATGTGCTGGAGGGGGGTAACCTGCGCGCCCCGCTGCAGGAGCTCCACCAGATGATCGGCACGCCCATCAAGGCCTACTGCGGCGGGGACAGCGACGAAGCCTCGCCACAGCGCCCTCTGCTGGGGCCCGACAGCAAGAGTGCCGCCCCTGGCTCCCACCTGGCCGGAGGGGGTGGGGGCGAGGCCGAGCCCGGGGCTAGCTCCGTTGCCGAGGGAGACCTCCCCAGCCAGTTCACACGCATCATGGGCAAAGGTAGGGCCCCTCCCTCCCTGTCCTGCTGTGGAGGGGGTGATGGCCAGCCATTTGTTTTTCCACCTAATGCCCAATCAAGGCCTTTTTAACCATATAAAGTGATACATGGTTTATAACCCATGGAATTGAGTGATAGTGTAGCCAGTCACCCTGTTATGTTGGGGACCCATAGTATGTTTCACTATAGCTACAGGACATTTCAGTGTTGAAACGTTCCCTTATCAAGGCACGGACGAGTAAAACAAAATTGCAATGCAGCCGCTGTGTGTACATGTATGAGTCGATAAGGAAAGCCATATTCCAAGGTGGTAGGGGATGATCGACCGCTGTGAATTAAGTTCAGGTTGTAGGACGATCCCCTCGCAGACTAAAATAGAGTCCTATTTTTTGCCCGTAGTTTGCACGCAGCTGCTGGTGTCAAGACCCGACGAGGAGAACATCAGCTCCTACCTGCAACTGATCGACAAGTGTGTCATCCACGAGGTAACGTTGTTTCACCACAGATCCACCGACAGTAACATCCGGCTGGCAGGTGGCAGGCAGCCGTACAGACAAGAGTTGTGAGGCAGATATGTGCTCTGTGTCCCCTGCTTTGGTACGAGGCCCATCCTAGAGATGGACGACACGGACGCACACACCAACCCTCGCTCTCGGCTGTGAGGCGAACGCTCTTTGAAAATGCTACTCTGTTGTCCCCCACTCCCTGCAGTCCTTCACCGAGACGCAGAAGAAGAGGTTGTTGTCATGGAAACAGCAGGTCCAGCGGTTGTTCCGGTCCATTCCGAGGAAAACCCTCCTTGACTTAGCTGGCTACCGTCAGCAGCGGAGGTACGCGGCAGAGCTCGTGAACGCTACATGAATCTTGTTCTACAACCCCAAGTGCATGACGTTGACATCAAAGTGCAGATGGCCGCACCCACAGGCTGCTAACAGAAGCTCTCGTTCCCCCCCCCACCCTCTCCCCCTCCCTGTTGCCTCAGCCGCGGCTTCGGCCAATCCAACTCCCTGCCCACCGCCGGGTGCGTGGGCAGCGCCGTGTCGGTCAGGAGGAGCCTGCGGCAGTTCCAGATGCCCTCCCGAAGCCTACCCGGGGCCCGTCTGGGGCCCCTGGGCAGTGGAGGCCTCCTGGGGCCCACGCCACGCAGCTCCAGCAGCACACCCACTGGGCTCAAGCAGGGCAGACAGGTGGGTGACGGGAACCAGTAGGAGAGACATGTGGGTGATGGGAACCGATAGGTGAGACAGGTGGGTGAGACAGGTGATGTAACCAGTAGGTGAGACAGGTGGGTGAGACAGGTGATGTAACCAGTAGGTGAGACAGGTGGGTGAGACAGGGGATGTAACCAGTAGGTGAGACAGGTGGGTGAGACAGGGGATGTAACCAGTAGGTGAGACAGGTGGGTGAGACAGGTGATGTAACCAGTAGGTGAGACAGGTGGGTGAGACAGGTGATGTAACCAGT
>JAOPJO010000034.1:3192277-3203138 GCA_027123675.1 Molva macrophthalma | reverse complement strand
ACACACACACACACACACACACACACACACACACACACACACACACACACACACACACACACACACACACGATGGTCCTTGTACATCAGGCACATAACGAATAAAGGACACGCAAAAGGGAGAAATACTGAGAGAAAAATCGGACCAACAAAAATAGCTTCAACTATCAGTTACGGCTTGAATATTTTCCAATAGGAATAGCAGCGGTGAAAAAAAGCCGGATTGACTCAACCCTCAACCTAACACAGCCAGCGAATACGAGTGTTGCTCCGTACTTTCATCAAAACATCCCATGTATTTAGAGAATTCAATTATTATGGAGTTACATTTTTAATCCAAGTGTAAAATAGTGTAGCGAATGACGTGGATGAGGGGAATTAAGATTAGCGGGGATGCATTCTTTAATACAGCCATGTTGAGGTTGTTTCCCCGTTCGTTTATAATTAAAAAGAGGCCACCACTCTTTCGGAGGAAGTTGGTATCCAAAACAAAAAACTGTTGCGATACAACTGCACAGCGTCATGTTATCAAAAGCAACCGATATTCACATCCCGCAGTGCAAGTAAACATTGGCTTGTGGCGCTGACTGCTATCGAGATGAACGATCAACAGATTCAACAGAAAGCTATAGTTATATGAACGTAGTTCACCACTATGGATGCAATAAGAAGACACGTAGTTCCTGCAAAGGTTCCAAATTCCGGTGCTGTGAACCGCGGCTGATATGGAGTAATCCACAACAGATTACCTTTATTTCCACGCATTCCAGGAAGCTTTCAAAGCTGTTAAAACCTGTAGCTTGTTGGTATGGAACCCAGACACCCCGACCACCAACTTCAGAATATTGTGAAGTTACCCTGGGGTCCGACCCCAGACCTCCTCACCTCTCCACACACAGCTTGCTCTCCGCGTTCCACACGGTCAGGAAACCTCCCACGCTGCCTGCTGCCAGGAACTGCCCACAGGGCGACCAGGCCACCACGTTGATGGGCTGGAGGAGGTTCACAAAACACAGTTGGAAAACCACTGCTACCAAAGGGATGTCTGGCCGCAGCCGTGGGGAAAGGAAATCACCCATCACCCTCGATTGACCTGAGCTCGATCGTTAGGATGATGGTATAGCCCACCTCACGGTGTCCAGCAAATTAAGAAAAACAGCTCACTGACATTTGAAACAAAAACATTAAACAATTATTTTTTAACAGAAATTTAAAAAAAAAAGAAATAAAAAAAGAATAGTATTAAAGTAAGTTGTAAAGTACAATTAATAATACATATATTTTTGTACATTCAGTAATCCTACTTTGTCCTCACCTGTGTCATCATGTCATCAGAGAGGGAGCTCACATGCTCCCAGGAATCTCGCTCGTACAAATGTACCTTCGTCCCCACGGGAACTGCTAAAAGCTACAAGCAACCACCGGCATTCAAACACAAACACACACGCTTAATGAAGACCTATCCGTTTAGTACTGCAATGAACTTTCAGGAGCTAAACACAGGTAGGCTTTGGATCCAACAGTGTGACGACTGACCTTGGCCGTCTTGGGTTGCCAGGCCAGTCTACACAGAGACTTGGCGTTGCTAACGTCGTTAGACTTCTGCAGCACAGACCAACTGGTCACTTTTGTCTAAATGTGAACAACGACAATGAGATTACATGGACAGCTGCTTCCAGGATAAAGAGCCTTGGTAGATGATTACATGTAGAGATTAAAACGTACTTGTTCATCAATCTTCCATACGACTACAGAGCCATCACAGCTAGCGGACGCCTGGCCAGAGAGAAACGTGATCAGCCACATTGAAGAACACAAAAAATATCTGAAATTGTTTTGATTAAATCAACTGTAAAAAGACCATGTTTAAAGGACGGAAAACAAAATGATGACGTTTGGCCTGAATAGAACACAGTAAAAGCAAACATTGTTAACTATTCAGGATGTCATATATTAGTCTTCAACATGCGTACTGAACTCCACCGTTATCATTTCTTCTGCTACCCACCAGGAATTCATCTTTAGGGTCAAAGGTGACACTGAGGACCGGGGCGTCGTGGCCCCGGAGTGTTTTCTGTTGGCTGCTGTCCGACATCTCCACCACCTTGACCATGAAGTCACTGCGCAGCAAGGGAGGCGAGGTCGGCCAAAGAGATCCAAGTAAAAGGAATACAAACCTGAGCTACAGAGTGCCCAGCCCCCCTGAGTAACGGGGTAACGCACAAAGAACATTTGTGACACGAGGAGCGACACACAAATTGTCAAATCAATGAATGGGAATTACAGAACAAAACCGATTTCCCTCCGCCCCACCGCCGGAATCCGGATCTTAGAATAGGCCCTTCAGATGTTTTTGTATTTATTTATTTTTCATAAATCAATATCACGGTAAACGTTATCTTTGTGAGAACGGCGGCATCAATCTGGCACCATGCCCCATGCTTTCATCAGTGATAAACTGCTTCAGAACAAATCAATACCGCCTGAAAACATTTACCGCCCATCAAGGTTAATCACTAACCAATCTTAAATGTCGCTCGGTTCGCATCATGGAGGAAATACACACCCACACTCTATGTGATGTATATATTTGGTAAAAAGGAAATGTATAAACTACACTCATAGCATGCCCTAGAGATAAGTGCAGAGCATAGATAATATAATAACAAAATATAAGCTACAGCACTAACAAAGGATGACCAGGTGCGTGTATGGCTTGAAAAACACTGAAGACACGTTAGTCCTCAAAGGCTAAAAGCAGGCATTGACTGTAGTCTCGGTGAAGGCCTGCCTTTTCAAAGTGATCAGATTAAATGATTGAGACAAAATGACATCTTCCCAACCGCCGGCCACGTAGACACTATAAATACCATGTTTAATCACAAGCTTTAGTGACGACGTGTACACAATCAGTTCAACTGGATCCGAGCTACGCCCACCCTAACCCTAACCTAAAAGACAAAAGAAAAGTGAATCTCTATACGTCACTGTGGATCAAAGTGTCTGCTAAATGACTAAACAGTCCATAGTAGTAGAGAGTATATTATCTACTGGGTATCTATACGCCAGCGGGTGTATTTGGAGCACCTTGAGCCGGCAGCCACCCTGGAGCCGGAGTGGTTGAAGGCCACGTGGGTGGCGTTGGTGGTGAAGCGGGTCAGTATGCCGTCCGGATCTCCGTCAGGAAAGGTATGGATCTGAACCGTGTTGTTGGAACCTGCGGTAACCAGCTTGCCCTTCTGTTAAACGAAGGGGCCAAACAAGTTCATTCATCTGCAGAAGAGGACCGTTTAGAAGGTCTTCACGAATGAATGAATACTTTGAGTTACTTGTCATGGAAAGGTCTAAACACAACAACATATTATGGATCCTAAAATGAAAAGGCGTGCCTTAAGTGCCAGAGAGTAGGCCTTATCCCCAACGTTGATGGACCTGGGGTCGTCGTCATCCAGGCTCTCCCAGATGCGAACATCTCCATCACTTCCACATGTCACGATGAACCTGAGGAAGATCACCACTCATGATTACAAGACTACACCTCCTTGCATTTAAATTAACAAAAAAAAACAAGCTAGTGTTTTTTTTAAGGTAATTTCTAATAAGTGGTATATTTGATATCCAAAGGATAACCCTGCATCAAAAAAATCGATGGCAACCATATTGTAATAACAGGTCAACATTTCAACGCTATAGCCTAGCCTTAACTGTAACATACCCAATCTATATTAGGCCTAAACCAAACACTAGGATTGGCAGAACAGAGGCAAATCCTCCTACAAGGTACTGTAGGGGCCAGCTCCATTGTTGTTTACATTTAGCATTCAGTGATTATGTCACCAGGTCTAAGACATAGATTGGAGTTATGTTACCTTGCGCAACTCAATGAAAGTATTAGGCATTGACCAATTAGATGTAAACGTATTCAAATAAGTTTATAAATCTCCCTGCACGGCCAAGTTGGAGGCCATAAGCATTCCTACATGCGTGTCTGACAGCAATCTGAAAAATACAAAAGGATATTTTTGCTTACTTTCCACTGTCATCGAAAGAGACGTCTGTGTGTCCCTCGGAGTGACCGTAGCGCATCGGCTTTCTTTCACAAGGCATTTCACACGAATGACTCGACTGTCAACAGAAAGAAAGAAACTCGCAAGTAAAGCCACTGCATTCGGTAGCTTGAGTGTAAAATGATACGCCAATAAATAGAGACCTTTCTATAACAGAACAGATGCCAACTAGTTTCATTTTGCTAGAACCGAGACGACGCAAAGGTTTAGTTAAAGGTATATTGTACATACAATACATTAAGGTGTATTATAGGCCTGAGAATACACATTTTATGAACCATACCACTGACAGTATATAGATTGTTTTAGCGGTCATTGTTAAGAAAGTGCGCCCGTAACATAGAACGTAAAACAACAGTCACAATTGTAGAACGATGCGCAATAAAATGTAACGCATGACAAAGTAAACGGAATACTTTACCTAAAATAAACGAATGCTGAATCTCCCGCGTTGTATTAAGAAACAAGGAAAGGAGCTTTGGAACTCCCGCCAGCGTCGTGATTACGTCACGACGCAAACCACACCTCTTTATGTTGATTAATTTTTTCTCCCTTTTAATAAGATATAACATATGTTCCCGTCTTTCACAGTTGAAGCTATGAGTTCAATTCGAAAAACATAACAATCTCACCTGATTACCGATGTTATTTATATGTTTTATGTTATATATGTTTTCTGAAGGAAGGAGAGTGCTGCTTTTGCAATAGTCAGACAGTCGAATAGGCCTACTGTGTCTGTAACAGATAAAAGCAGATACGTCTTGGGCTGTATTAAAAGCATATCGTCATTATGAGTTATGTAATTATTGTACTTAAGTAGCACCTAATTTATCTTAGAGGAATAGTTTGTGAATTGTCATATACGGTATAGGCCTACCAGATGGACTTCTAGGATTTTACCTTTAGGGAGTTAAGTGAATCTTATCTCCAGATAAGATTCACATTTTGTTATATCTGCAATGGTTTATTATGTAGGCTACTTGCTAGGGGAAAGGGGGACATCCAGGTCATTGAGGGTTATATCTTATACATCCATGAGGTTTATATATTACAGGAGAATTCGCCGATTGGTCCTTTGACTCCCTCCAGACAAAGACTTAATTAAAACGATCAGCTCCCCTAAAAGTTTGGATGAAGCCTGAAAAAAGTGGTTAACTTAATTTGAGAATATGAAAGTGGCTGAATAGGGTCTCTAATCATCTCTGAGGCCTTCTCTTCAAGCGTATAGGACCTAAATAAACTAGCCTCTGTACCAAGATGTTACGGCAGAACATAGGGTAGAACAACAAGATCTTTGCAAGCTTTAAAATCATTTTAACAGTAACAATGAATTATTCATAAGGCTAGGAAATAACCAACAAGGGAAGCTTGGCATTTACGTTATCTTTCCTATCCTTTCTGGCCATTCACATGAATAAAACTGAGGTCAGCGTCTAAAGTAGTCTTTTAAACATCAAATGGCCGAATGCCAATGTTATTGGGATCCAAGTAACCTATTATATGGTGTTCTCATGGCCGCATGCTATTTATTGTTTGCTAACTTCTTCCTCTTCCATATGTCAATATAAAACAGGTCTCTGGGGATGATTTGATTTGCAGGACCGGAAATATCACTTACCAGACAGCTGTCTCTCCAAAATGACAGTTATGAAATCCTCATCATATCTCTCTTTCAAAACATAAAGTAGGCCTAGGTACACACACACACGCACGCACACACACACACACACACACACACACACACACACACACACACACACACACACACACACACTCACACTTTGTCTGAATGCAAATATGCTATAATACATATTTGCAAGTCCTCTCAGATTCTTAATAGACCCTCATAAAACTGGATCACACAACCTATTAATATTTCATGCATGTGGTCCACAAAAATCAATAGGCTATGTGTAGCTCTTTTTATTCTTTTTATTGATCCAGACTGTACATTGACCAGTAGAGGGTACTGTCACAGTCAAAGGGATCAAGGCATTGTGTGCAACATAAAAAGAACTCTCACTGCAACAGAGAGATTTTCTATGAAATTCAAGAAGGATATCGACAAGGTCCAGTTTTAAAAGGCAGTTTTTTTTACAGGGGAGGATATTATACACGTTCAACCAAAGAAATGCAAACCAGGCCTCTGCTGAGTGAGTGTATTGCAGAATACGTCTATAGCAGAATAAAAGACAATTGTGGAAAACAATGAACTAAAAAAAAGGTAAATAAAACAGAAGTGAAAAATAAGAATCTACGCAACGGTTAATTAACATGTTGGTAGTATGTATATAGAAGGGTCGATATTGCTTTCCATGATGAGTAAATCCAAAGTATCTCCTCTGTGAGGAGGAAATTGTCTTTTTCATGTCCTTATCTTTAATTTCCTTCTTGGTGCTGTGGCATTTAAAAGTCTCCCTTGTAGATAGCTGGATGAATTGTTTTCAGAACAGTACTTCAGAAGGTGCATTTTCCATGCCATTAGCCTGTCTAATGACAAACACTCCACAGCACAGGCCTGGGATAACCACTAAGTGTGTCTAATCTGGAACAAGGTGTCCAAAGAAGAAGACAAGGCTCTAATACCACAGCACTAATACTGTCTGGAACGTAGTCATGCTACTGGCAGTGTTACACATTGTTATTTGAGGAATAGCTCGTAGAGATGACCTTCATAGTCCTTTATAGTGACAACCGCGGAAAAACAAGAAAAAAACACATAGGCACACTTGATCGAAAACACTTAATTTGAAAGGTGCTTTTTTTAAGGGTCGCAGATGACGTAAAAAACCGCCAAAATATTGGTACGCCAGTATCGCCATCTTGTGGAAGTAAGCAGCAGAGCACGCAGAAAAACGTCAATGGAGTGGCTTCATGAATCAAGTGAAGGATGGATGCACATACACCGAGGAGAGGAGGTCAATAATATGTATACCCACTGTACCCACACCTTAGAATAGTGACCGGAGACTAACGTTCAAATCACACCTTGCTGTTATGTTAATTATTACTTATTGAAGGAACATCAACAATGTCCTGAAATATACCTCCTATTAGGTCGTTTTCTACCAAAAGCAAACCAATCTTGACATCAAGGTTAATTCAATGAAATTCTTGATTGGCAAAAAGCATCGTCTATGGGCCCTTTTGCGCAGTTCAGTTTTTGTCACTGGGGGCCTCGACGTATCGATTAAGCCCAATAGAAGAGATAGGCTTTATGAGTTTTATAGTGTGTTTTAAAAGTGTCTTCCGCATTGTGGTTTACACAAAGCCCATCGGGAACGATCACATGGAGCACGCTCCATCGCACTTGAAGTGGTACTGTCGGAGGAAGTCCCTGAGCTGGGGGGGCAGTGGCAGGCCGTGGATACCCTGATAGGTGGTGCAGCTGCAGACCACCGCCCTGCACAGGTGCTGCAGAGAGAAGGGGAAGGTCCTGGGCAGGGGCCGGGAGAGAAGGGGCTCGAAGTAGAGGCACGAGGCCGGGTCGCTGTAGTGCCTCAGCAGGCCCGTCACGCTGGGGTCCCGGTACATACAGGGGTCGCGTCCGTCGAAGCTGAAGCGCTTGTCGCTCTGCTCGATGCGCGCGTGCAGGGAGCGGCTGTAGCGACGGAAGCTGACGGAGAAGAGGAACTCGTCCTGGGCGGAGTCGCGCAGCAGGAAGGTGCCCTCCGGCTGGCCCTCCAGCAGCGCCTCGGCCTCGAAGCGGTTCAACACCCCCCAGTAGCAGGGGCTGTTGTTGATCTGGAGGAGGTCCGGGACCAGGATGTAGTCTGTGTGTCCGCCCGCTGCCCCGTGGGGGCAGGAAGGGTCCCAGTCCTCAAGACTGCTGCTTCCGGTTCCCGAGGAGCAGCAGATGTCCTCCCAGGAAAGAGGTGTTGGAGGCGGGGAGCAGGAGGAGGATGAAGCATGGCTTTTATGGGGAGCCTCCACGCCCTTGAAGGCACTGGGATGGGATGTGTGTTTCTTGATAAGGTGCCAGCAGTGAGCCAGTTCGGACTTGGGGGAGAAGGGGCACTTGTCCTGCATGAGCTCTGAGACGTGGATCTTGCGTTTGGACCAGACCAGCACCGAGAAGGGTCTGGAGCTCCCTGGGGTGTGTGGACGGTGGTGATGGTGGTGATGGTGGGAACGGAGAGGCAGACACTGACCCACGGCGTCCTGGAACTTTTGCCGCAGGGAGCGCCGTGACATGGGTTTTCGACACGTCAGATCCACGTCGGCTTCGCCCAAAGTGCTGCAGCTGCACTTTCTTTCCCGCCGGCGTCTCGGGCACGAGGTGGAGCGCACGCCGGGGGCCTCCACCCCCTCTACCACCCGT
The DNA here is from genome assembly GCA_027123675.1 of Molva macrophthalma. Classification (NCBI taxonomy): domain Eukaryota; kingdom Metazoa; phylum Chordata; class Actinopteri; order Gadiformes; family Lotidae; genus Molva; species Molva macrophthalma. The sequence continues at coordinate 3,194,751 of JAOPJO010000034.1, read as the reverse complement.
CCGTCGAACACCTGCTCGTTTTGGGAGCTCCTTGAACGTTTCTTTCCCCGCCACACGTAACTATCGGCGCTCCAGCTGCGGAGGCCAGACTTGGGTCTGGTGTCTGAGCCCCGGGGTTTCTTCTCCGACATGTTTGCTGCTCTGCAACATAAAGGAAGTTGGAGAACATTAGACGCTCCATCACACGGCAATATGCAGACGCAAGCGTGAAGATGGGCTTGTCTTCATTGTTCGGGCTCGGCTGCTCTATCGCTCCCAGATACAGATATGCTGTATCTGGGGGAACCACACACACGGACACACACACACACACACACACACACACGCACTCACACACACATACACGCACACACACACACACACGCACACACACACACGCACACACACCTGTTCAAATATTTACAAATATTTGCAGTGTGTGTTTATCATAGCAATTTATTCAGCCAGCAATACTATTATACACAGATGACGTAAACGAGATAATGCACTTTTGAAGACATAGGCCTTCATCTTTAAATTTTTAGATTCGGGACTATATTAAAACTGCTCATACTGCCCCTAATTTAAACATAGTATAGGAGCCGTAATGGTATGTTCTGTAGTTAGATCTCAACTTTACAAGAAAGCACGTGCTCCGAATTTGACATTCCGTGGTCTTCAATACGACATCTGTTTCGATAATTCCAGCTGCACTACTCTCGGTTTTTCAAATTTCGTTTCGAGATTTCAAGATATCTACAGCCATAACATTGCTAGACTAAATTACATGGCACCATTCAATAATGTGTTAAGCATTCAATAATGTATATATTTTTATATCTTACCTGCCGAATGGTTTAAAACGGTTGCTTAATATCCATTATGACCAGTCAATTACTTCGTATAAAGTGTATATGCGCAGCGGCGGACTTGTGTGAGCAGCACCGGCGTTTTGCAGTCTGTGTTGAGGACTGTCCCGCCCCGAATATAACACCAGGTCCCTGGGGGTGCAGCTTCCTCCCCCACGGGCTCCGGGTTGGAGGAGTGGGCTAGGGTTTCAGGTTAACGATAGAGAGACATCCTTAACGCATTCAGTGACGAATTCAATAAACACAAAGACAAGATATCCTTCTTCTCCTTCTAGCCTTATGCATGCGTTGATAATTTAATTTAGGGCTATTGCTTCACTTGGCTATGTGCATTGGAATCATTCGCAGTAGGCCTATCTGAATAGGTCCGTTTTATCCGCTATAAAACCACTAGTGGTAAGAAGATAGGACTACTTATTGAACCATTCATCACCGAATAGTAAAAGAACCACGCATTTAAAAAGCCCTACTTATTGATTGGATGATCGATGTGTTTCCCGGCTCTTGTCTACATCCGGACATTGTCAATTTCATTGACAACTAAAACTTCTAAGGACTGCTTAACTAATTTCGTACAATTTGTCAAACTCCTACAAGCACAATACTTATCCAGTTTTAAAATAGCTGTTTTTACTTCTTTCTAGAGATGTTTATCCAGGCTCAAGAGTCATGAAGAAAGAAGGCTACATCGGATATATAAGCTATTATTCCAAGGGTCCTTTGTGTCTCTGTGTGTTTGCAGCTTAAATAGATAAAAGGAAATGCAATCAATAAATCCCCTGCAGGTAATGTAGTCACACTCACTTCCTCTAAACTAAATATTTAATGCTCTTTACATTTTCACACCCTGCATGAGCTCCATCTGAGTGCATGGGTTACCCCACTGGTGTCTGATAAGGGTTTGAGAGAAAAACTATAAAACAAGGCATAAGAAAAACAATCAATAGCCTATTATTTTGTGTGGCAATTAGGCATTAGGCAATACAAATCCCCCAACGAATACATAAGTTGTTGGTGGAAAAAACGTAATGGACACAAAAATGGAAAAAGAAAAAAACGAATTCCCTTTTGCACACAAACTACCCCTCCAGCCTTGGCTAACCCACAGCCACACCGCGGTCTGAGGCGAGCTGCACCGCCCCAAAGGTCAGAAGATTAAACTTGGAGTAAACCTGGTATATTATCTTCATTGCGCATGTATCTTTTTCTTAAATGCATTAACAGATACAATCAATGAACGTATTTTGTTAATACCCAGGCGGTTCCTTATTTTTTTTTTGCAACAAACACTTTTACTGTTTGTTGCTCGTAAAAGTAAAAATATTTGTGGGTGTGCGGTATAGCGTTGCTAGGACATGTCTTATTTTGGCAGCGATGTGAGACCTAATCAATCCTTCAAGCTGTTTGAGTGTATCACGGCAGCACACAGAGACAACCAGCCAGAGAACTCAGGTCTGGTGAGCATTACAGCGCCATCGATCTGACCGGCAGCGCATCTAGCAGTAGTATGGTGCTCATAAATAATGAATGCATTCCCTATTAATGGATTGTTCGGTATTATGATTTGTGTTTTTATGGTGAGTGCTGCTGTTATAGTTGGATCTGCGGGGGCATGGGGAGCTGGGG
>JAOPJO010000034.1:3106013-3122101 GCA_027123675.1 Molva macrophthalma | reverse complement strand
ACACACACACACACACACACACACACACACACACACACACACACACACACACACACACACACACACACACACACTCCGCTGGACAAATCATTGGCACTCCAGGACTGTTTCTACACTCGAGTCTGTCCACGGTAATGAGAACAGGTTATATATTATGCATTGTTTTTAAAAGGGATCTAGTGCTTTGTGAATCCAAATGTCCAACTATAATACATACTATAATACACAAGTTTTTTACTTTTGAGCAAATGCATTGTCCTTTAACAGTGTGAGACTCGCATTATGCATTTGAGGGTTTGATTAAATATTTTTGGTTCTGGATGGCTCAGTGGCACAACTACTAATGCACAGATCATGTGATCAATTCCCTCTCTTTTTCAACCAATTGTCGTGTCTCCCTTCACGCTCCTGTCTCCAGGTACAACATGTTTTTCAAAAACCCAGCCTTTCTCAGTTTGGGCTGATAGTCTGTGCTTAAGGGAGCGGCAACCTAATGATTGCATTAAGAAGGATTAAGTAACATTAGCTCTTCCACATAACAAATACTGTGTTATGTGGAAGACCTGGAGGAGGATACAACAAGCTGATGAAATAATTGATCATTTAGAATTTCTAAACAGTTGTAGGCAAGATCTTTGCACTCATCACAACCTTGACCGGTACACTGCACTTATGTCAGCTTTTTACAAAACCGTGACCACCACACTTACCTTCGTGGGCTCTTCCGCCGTCCAGACCTTCACCGTGTTGACATGCTTGTTGATCTGCCGCTTGACGGCCTGTTCGATGGGGGTGTTGAACTTCATGAAGGTGACGTAGCAGACGTAGCCCATCACCAGCATGACGCTCTCCCACCACATGATGACATTGTCCAGGAAGAAGGCGATGAGCATGACCAGGTCCAGGATGTAGAAGGAGACGTCGCGGAACAGGGGCCACCACGTCAGGTGCAGCATCTCCCGCGAGAAGATGGCGCACATGCCGATCACAAACAGGATGTTGAAAACGGCCGAGCCCACGATGGTGCCGATGCCCACATTGCTGTGGGAGATGAACACGCCGATCAGGGAGGTGAAGAGCTCCGGGGCGGAGCCTCCGGCGGCCATGAAGGTCGCCCCGGCGACGTCGTCCGAGATTTCTAGCTTGTTGGTGATGACCTCCAGCGTGGGGACGAAAAACTCGTCACACACGATGGCCAGGGCCACGAACATGTAGACCATGCCGATGACATGAAGGGCCACCCAGCCCCGCTGTCGCTGCTCCACGGAGAAGATGTCCTCCGGGTAATCGCCCTTCCTGTGCGGAGTGTCGAAGGTTGTTGGCGTTAGACCCGTCGCGACGGCGGAGACGACCGTGCTCGTCGACGGCAAACGTTCGGTGGGCTGAAGTATGGGAGGTGCCGGCTCCACGTAGACACACTGTTCAATATCCGTCCTGTTGACGGTTATCATCAGCGGAGCTTCCTGAGTTCTGAGATGCTCTGGTGGAACGGTAGCCATCTCTGTGAGGTTGGGGGCCGTTACCTCCCGTATGTGTAACCTCTGACTGGGGACCTCTTCCTCCTCGGAGGATCGTGGCTCTGACAGCTTGGCCTTGAGAGTCAGTGTGTAGAGGCAGCATAGCAGCACACCTGAGATGAAGAACAGGACGCGACTCCACTGCAGTCTCCTCCTTTGAGGCAAATGCATGTTAATGGCCCTTGCGCTCATTACTCCAAACGGGAATCACGGCAGAATCCGCATTGTTTTTCTGTGACGGTTCTACCCCCATGGTTTGGTAGGAAAGCATAGCGGATGGAGGAGATATAGGCCTACACATAAACATTGTGTGTTTCATATTTAGAGGGCAGAATTGAAGAGGCTTTCAGAACCTAAAGGGAGAGTAAAAGAGCATATGTATAGTATGCTACACAGGAGGGTCGCATTTTAACCTTTAAAGGTAAACATTGTAGTATAATAGGCAAATTTACATAAATATTGCACAAATGAGTCACAAGTGCTGCAAAAATCCACACACCTAATAGTCATACAATTAGGAGAAAGGGGCATGAAGGCACCCACCTGTTGCTATGGCTACAGAATCACAGACGATTGGGGTTTCGTCAACACAAGTATGTTGAAGGAAGGCTTCGTTGCAAGGGAATATTTGGTTTTAACGTCGAAAAAAGAAAAGTTTGTATTAAAATTACAACGTAAGCACTCCTCCTCGATACATTAAATCATATGCAAGGATGCTCAGAGACCATGATGATATTCGCGCCGACAGATGACTAGATGGGAAGTTATCGTTAAATGAGAAACGACAACCGATCATCAATTTGTCTAAGTATACTTTCGCCGAATGAGAACAGTGCGGCCTACCATGCAAAATCTGCAACAGTTAGTATCGATGTATAATAATTCCATAAAGACGCATCTTACCTTATAGCCGAGTGGTGGTTCCAGCTGTAGGGATTGGTAGATGCTGACTCTGGTTTTTGGGCGCACGACATGTAAAGTCTTCAATGAGGCTCAGCATAATGCCTGCAGTCTTGTAAGAGGATTTATAGAAACACCTCTCACCTTCCCTTTTAAAAAAGCCCTTCATTGACACTGCATCATTCAAATACAGTCGCCCGTCGTGTTATGGTTCAGTGCGTTAATAGAGAAGTGTTTGGGCAGAGTAGTTATAGGAAGGCTGACAGGCGGGGTTTGGTTTGTTCCACTTCTAATTGTAGTTGATTCCACTCATTCGTAATTGCAACAGTAAAGTCATTTTGACTTTGGCGGGGGCTAATTGCGTTATTTATACATTTGGCATAGGGCAGCGTCATATAGATTTTTCCATTTTTCACTGACAAAATAATAACCTAAATCGCATTATTGTCAAAGAATAGTGGGCATTAATGTAATTTCCTTTCTATCATTCTGCGTTATGCCAGAGACAGGGAGCCTAAAACAACTTAGAAGAGTTCAAGTAGGCTATCATTCTGCTTTATTTAAATAGTAAGAAGAGACATTACAAACAAAAATTAAAAACGTAAAATGTTGACAATCGTGTGTATGAGGTGTTATTGTGGCTCATTGTGAATCTTCAAGTAGCATTTAGCCTATTCGGGCAAGACTCTTAACATATCTTCCAAAAGACATTAACACCCATAAAATACAATAGGCTAAGCCAATAAGAAACAGAATTCAGTTATCACAATTCAAGCTTCATTATATAAATACCGTTACACATTATTTCCCAAAAAACCGAGGCCTATATCAAATGTCATGATGGACGTTGACATTCAAATAATGTATTTAACATTTGTTTTATTTAATATAGGTAAACTAGGGAATTGTACAAATATGTAATCATTATCACAATAATAATAATAATCAAAAGCACCACTTTTTATCACTCAATAAAATGTATCACTCAATAACTGGAAACTGGGGTTGTCATTTAATGTGATAATAGCATTTAGTCACTCAAATTAAATAAATTATGAGTGGGGATTGGCAGGATTTGATATAGAGTTTACTTACACGACCCCTAGTGGAATAGTAAGGTACCAGCCACTTCACTACGTGGTAGGCGAAGATGTATATAGTCAACGTGTTTGATAGTCAACGTGTTTGACAGTCGGTGTATGAAGTTCAAAAGGCAGTCAGGGGAGGCACACAATAATAATAATTAAAAAGAAACAAAAGAAACAGGACAGAGAAGGGCCATTCTGTCTTTGAGCAGAAGATATTTAAATGTTTTGCCCAGCGTGGACACGCCAATACTGGCTAGTTAGCTTTCCTCTTCCTGGAGCGGAAGCGTCTTTTCCTCTGCTTGTAGAGGTGTCGGAAATTAACGAAAAGACCTGGGGAGAATGACAAAAAAAAGAACACAGGGTGAGTCTTTTTTTCACTGTCTATGACTTCCTGCACAAAGCAGGTTTTGGAGGCATGTGGTTGGTAGGTTGATAGAGTGAGCACAACGGAGAGCAAGAGGCCCACTTACCCAGGAACATGATGACCAGGTAGAGCTGCAAGGTGTAGGAGAAGCTCAGGGATTGGCCCAGGGCCTTGGGGAGGGGCAGGCTGTAGAGACGCGTCTCATCAAAGACCGGCATGGCTTGGATCACCGCCACCGCTGGAGATTCGCACAAAACAAATGTGCAACGTTTACATGACATTGATTGAACATCATGACACCATGGCAGCTTGAAAAGACAAATGAGAACATAAAAAAAACATAATGAGCCACTGGAAATACAAAATAACGGTTGGAGAGCAACAACAAACATTTTACGTCTCTGCCCCCCTTCATGGCAAGTGGGGAAAAGGCCACCACTCCCACTTCATGAGATAGTGGGTGTTTCACAACTAACTAACAAATGATCCCTCAAAAGGTCAAGGAGGGGATATGCTTAGTACCTTAGTTCTAGGCTAAATGTCCTTCAGACCAAGTCGGAATTTCACAGATTTAAAAAGGGCACGTGGAAAAAAATGTTTTAACACGTGGCCTTTGCACCGTCAACCACACTAGTACTGCGGTGGTCATTATGTCAATTGGAGCCTGGGGTATTTTTCAATTTGATCAGTTAAAATGGCCGATCCATAGATAGGCCTATATAATACCACGTGACCGTGTATTATACAGTTATGTTTAGTTTCTAAACATAACTGTTTAGAAACATACACAACGGACGCCATGTTTTTACACAGGTAAAAAAATGGCAGTCGTTTTTATTTTTTAAGGATGGGGTGTACCTCCTTATCCCATAATTAATCATGGGATTGACAAATGAATCACCACTGCTACTATTCTCCATTGCTTGATGTAGTTAGGTCAGTTATTTTCTTTCTTCTCTATTGCATCAGACTAGGTCTGAAAGGTACGGATCTGCAATAATCGGATTCAGGTTTTAATGGATCTGAAAAATCTGACTTGGTGTGCAAATTCTTTTTTTTATTACCAACTTGCAACAGCTGAGCAGAAGAGGCATGGAAGCTAACCTACCTTCTGCTACGACTCCCATAGGGTAGAGGGGAATCCAGATGGTGTATCTCAGCCAGGTTAACAGCTTCCACTCGGTGTCAATACAGGCCAGCATGTAGAAGGGGTACCTGCAGAATAAGAGATTACACACAATTGCATTAACAGGGGGCACTATGGTTAGTTAAATTGTGTGAATTATTATATATTTTTTTGTATTTCCCAGATTGATTGACATTGACATCCCCTTGTCCAATTGTAGCTCTGCCAAACAACACCGTAATGCGCTGGACAAGCAAATTTCCTTAAAATGAATCGGTGGGCCGTTGTCATTTACCGTAGCCATGGCAACCAATGTAAACTGATACCACAACATTGAAAAATACACCCGGAGAGAGGGAGAGTAAGCAGAAGGGAGGACCTGAAGATCTCGATGGTGCTCCACAGGTAGAACACAAAGAAGACCACAGACTTATTTTGCATCTGCTCCAGACTACCAAAGATGACAAAGAGAATAACGTTTCTGCCTGTCACCTGTTGAAAGGAATGAGTCATTAGAAGTGAACAATACCATTACTTTCCAAAATACCATATTTTTTTAAATCCGTAATATATGACGTATGGAAATATCAGTAATACCTGCAGCATAGATGGAAAGAATCCAGTCTTAACAAGTCCCAACAAAGGGTTAATGATCTCGATCACCGCCATCATCTGGCAAAAATACATCATATCAGCCGTGGTGTGGAATGTGTCATAGAATGAATCTGAGACGAGAGAAGCAGAGAATGTGATGGATAGACAGGTGGACAGAGTTGGAGAAATAAAACAGGTGAGATTGCGACTAAGCCAGGCAGATATAATTAGACAGCATAATGTGGGACCCAATCTCTAAAAATCATTTGCAATACAAATCAGCATCTGTTAGCCGTTTTTCCGGTTTCTATTATTCAAATGTGTTTCAATAAATGGCCTCTCAGCACAAGGCTTGATATGTAGCGTTATGCATCTCCCTTCACTTTTTTTAATGTCCTGCATTCATCACCCAACAATGTTGCAGCACTGTCCCGTTGCTCTGTCAGCCACTTTGTATATGCATTAATATGCAAAAGTTGACTGTGAACAATGGTAATGTTCTTTCTCTCCTTTTAATTACATGAAGTTACAAGAGACTCTGTTACATCAGAGTCAATACACTCCTTTTTATGATAAATACCATTATTAATATGCTATTATAGCTACGAACGTATACACAAATACACCAGCATTGGCCGATTTTTTTCTTCTTCAATAAATAGCACAACATTTTTTTTTTAGTATTATTGGCCATTTACACACATTGACTGACATTACGAGTGCATTTTGGCTGATATATATGGCCGCATTCCTGCTACATAGACCCTACTGCACATTAATGTGCAACAGAAGCGCTTAACACAAACCTTGACCCAGTATGAAGAGTCGAACTGTCATGTTGACAAAAATCCATGAGAAGCCCAAGAACTGCACCAGGTTGTACATGAATAAATAGCCTTTCTTCAGACCAAGGTAGGCTGAGGGATAAGAGCATAAATCAGGTGAGTATTTCTAATGACAATCTAGCTGCATGATAAAATGGCAAATGGATTGTATAGCCAAACAACTGCAATACAACATACAGCACAAGAACATAACTCACGGTCTTTTCGAATTCTTGACTCAACACTTATTTTGTTTATCCTCTGCTCTTCCTAAAAGTCAAGACAAGGGAAAACATAAGAGCATCCATGAGAAATGGTGGTCCTATTAACAGTATAACTACTGGATCTTTGTTGAAAATCAATCTGGTTATCTGATTCTCATTGAGATGATAAAGGGAAACCGATCGCCCTCCTTCCTCCAACTATACAATTTTTATCTGAGGAAAATATATCTTTGTTACTTCCAAACCCTGAAGCTTCCCCTTACCTTTGCTTGAAGCTCCTTCTCTGCGTCGGACTCATCCTGCCAGCGGTCAAAGTCGGGGGCCAGAAACAGGGGCTTCTTCTCCTGCCGTGTCAGCCTAGACCACCAGAGGTCCTCCTTCTTCAGTATCTTGATGTTCACCTGGCGCTGGGTCGATTTGTGGTAAACCTAGTGGGGAGGGGGAATGCGGTGTATAAAAACGTTGAGGATTGACGTTGCCTGCTATACAAACGAAGCAATAATTACGACACTTGCATCCAGTTCCATATGCAGTTTACATTTGATGTAAAAACATTCGGAATTCAACGTACATATTGTATTTCAATATACCATGTATCTAAGCTAGTGTTCGCATTCATAATGAACACAGGACAGTGGATCAGTGGTGTATTGTTTTTTTTTTAGGTGGATGCTAACTTAGTTGAAAATGAAAGGCTACCATTCAGTTCATAATTGTTAAATTATGAACTGTAATTGTTTGAATTGATGAAAAAACATAACAGACTTGCTACCTTAGGCTGGACTGGCTCCAAGAACTCCAAAGAAAACTCATAGTCGTTATCGCCTTTAGCTCCATGGCCCTGGGCTGTTGGACATGGGTAAGCGTTTGTCAGAATTTGTTGTCATTTTTCAATATACAGTCTCTGTAATGCTTGTGTGCACATTTGTTTGTGTAAACATGTTTGTGTAACCGCTTCAAAGCATTGTGCATGATGTGTTTTCCTCCTGTGTCACTTGCATGATGCGTTTCTCTCCTATGTCACTTAAATAATTTAATGTAATTCAATACCTTTAAAATGAAGGGTGTTTTCTTGCAGGGCGATGTCAAGATTCTAAAAACAAAATGATTATAACTTTAGAACAGGGGTTACTGGGTTGCGTTTTAAAATACAATACAAGGGATATCTTCGAAATAAACATTTGTAGGGAATTATCGCTCCACCTTTTGATAGTGAACTGTAAACAGGAACCAAAGCCACAATTACAATTCATTGAATATTTATGAGTCATTAGAACAACATACGTGGGACGAGATGAGAGATATCTGGGCTCTAAATAAATTGAATTTGCACCAGAAATTAACATAGAAATGCAAAGGATATAAATAAGGAATATTTTAACAGATCACTGGCGATCTTTGGTGAATTTGTTCGTGGGGCAATTCAAGACAATCGTTGTTTCCAATGAATGCATAACGTGACAACTCGCCAGACATCACTGAATCTTACCTTAGCATCGCAGAGTTCAACGCGTAGATAAATATCCCCGTGACGCTGTGCCCAATACACATGTGGTGTGAGGGTTTGCATTGTGGACATTTTTTGAATAAGTGTACATAACAAGTAAAGCCGACATAAAACAATAAACACAGGACCTTATGCAGCAGTACTGCGATTCACAAGAACACGACGAAGACTTCCTGGTATTTCCGGGAGGAGGGCCTATCTCCAATTACAGGATTTTGAAACTTCAAATTAAAAGCCTCAAATTGAGATAGCTATGTAAAATATACTCATTGTATACTACTAAACGCCCATGTAAATGTTGGTTTTTCTTAGCCATCCGTTACTCTTCAAATAGACGTTTTTGGTGTTTTATAACCACATATAGGCCCAGCCACTTAGCATGGCGAGAGCCATCCCTTAAGCTCAATGAGACTTTTACCTGGTTAAATAAAACTTTAATAAATAATAATAAAAAAAATCCCTTCCACGAAAAGTATTATATTTGTACTACGTATAACCAGGCTATCCGTAACTGGCTCCATATGGTGGCGCAATTGAATTATGAAAGACTACCTTCTATGACCTATGCGATTACTATCTGCATGATTAGACGGGTTACATGTAAGGATGTGACAATGGTGTATAGCTAGGTTAAGGCTTGATCTATGTTTACAGATAAAGGTATTTCAAAATAATACCGTTAATTCATTATTGTGGGACGTAGTCATAGACCACACACCACAGTGCCCAATAGGCATGTGTCCTGCCAAGGTACTTTTTGATGTATTATTTTGCAAAAACTCGTTTATAAATCTACAAGATTAAAACGACAAATTAAACATGCTGCTACTTTTTATTTACTGAGATATGAAGTGTGCCCCTGGCCGCGGGAGCGCGCATGCATTCAGCAAAGGAACAGCTACATTGCTTTCGATTTCACGTAGTAAATAAAAAATAGAGGATTGTGGATTGTTTAATAAACGTTTTAGTCTTGTAGTTTTATCAACGACGTTTTTTGCAAAGTAAAACATGGCTCATCCATCAAAATAAATCCTTTTATTCGGCCAGGGACACACTCAGAGGGTGAGTATTTCTAACCCAAGGTACTCCCACATTTACCTATCTTCAAGAGAACATTATAGATGCAAATTGTAACGCCCCCTTAACGCTTAGGCTCCAAAGTTCAATAAGTTACGATGTCCTAGCTTCTGCAATACGTTGAAAATAACGTAACCAGTCTTTATAGTGGTTTCATGTTTATCTTAATTTTAGGTTAGCAGACCGGGGATTTTGTCACTGGAAAGATGGAACAAACAATCGGTAACACGAAGAAGGAAATACCCGGAAACTCTGTTCAACAAAAAGTTCAACATAACAGAAATCAGATCATCTATGTAACGTACATCATTGTTGCACTGGACATTACATGGCTGTTTGTGCAAATAGCTGTTACTCCTGTAAGTGTTATGTCCTCGACTTAGGTTAGACAATGTCGATATGATCGCTGATAACAATATGTTGTCGCATATATGACAACACATTGGGCCGTTTTATTAAGTGTGTCAATGGTAAATACAAATGTCTGGCTGCACAGCTCACACATTGCAAAATATGAACGGGTTTGGACAGAAACGTAAATCTGTTGATCTGTTTAGGTAAACAACGCACAGAGTTGTTTACCTCGTGACACCGAGAAAAGCAAACAATTGGGTTTACAATTTTATGTTTATGTTTAATTCTTCAGTATTTGGCCAAGAAACTTGACTTTGACACCTTATGGTTTGGCTATTTGCAAACAACCGTTGGTGTTGTTCAGCTGCTTGGTGGACCAATTTGTGGAAGGTAAGTAGGCTAATAACTACAATACATTATGTAAGGAATATTTTGCTACTGATGACAGCATTCGTAAACATAGGGGTTGTATAAAACCATAAGAAGGATGGTGGTGTTTTTGTCATTTTTGATTATTTCTATTGATGAATGCAATTCTATGTCATTGGCAGATTTGCAGATGTCTTTGGGGCTCGGGCGGCCTTGTCTCTCTCCTGTGTTGCCTCGATAGTTTTTTTTGTATTACTGGCAATTGCAGATACCCCGGCCATGCTATTCATGCATAAACTGCCTGTATTTTTCATGCACGTGCTACCTGGTAAGTGCAAGTTTCCTTTTCTTCATGGTTTTCTTTCATCCATAAAGAACCTCCAACCCCCAATTCATGGTTTCATCTAAAAAGAAAATGATAGCAAGATTAGCAAACCATGTTTGCCATGTTTCCTTTCTAGGGTCACAGATGGTGGTGGCAGACCTCACAGAACCAGAGCATCGTGCGAATGCTCTCGCCAAACTAGGTATATGTTTTGGCATTGGCATGATCGCTGGCTCCACAATTGGGGGAAATCTAAACACAATGTATGGGTGAGTTTGAGTGGGAATTTCCTTATTGATATTCCATATCAATTCACTGATGCTGATCCTTTCCAGTCACCATGAAATCAGAGATATGTATATATTATATTATTTTCAAATTTATTTTCATAAAATCTCAGAGGGAGAGCAGGTTGTCTGGAAACTGGAGGGTTGTTTGATGAAGTACTGAGGTTACTTTGCGCAAGGCACTTGACCCCTAACTGCCCCTGAGGAGCTGGTAGTTGGCTTGCAAGGCAGTTGGACTCGTAACAGCTCATTTTAACCCTGTCCTTTATCTGTTCTTAGAAGCCTTGTACAGATTTATTTGTATTCATTTATTTTCATATTATTATTATTTTTTTATGTTTTCACAGGGAATCCTTAACTTCATATGTTGGTGCATTTGGGTGCTCCTTCACTTTATTGTTGGTTGTAATGTTTATCCCAAAAAGCACTAAAGTACAAGCTCCATCTACTAGCATTAACCGTAAGAACCTGCCCCTAATATATATATAATATATCCATTATTATGTTTGTTTTATTAAACACTTATAATGTATGTGGTTCCTGTTGAGTGTTTATTGTTGCATCTCCCCAGGTGAGAACAGTGAGAGGAATAAGTCTATATTTAGTCTGGCAGAGATCACCAGACTTCTGAAGTTTCCTGGTATTACTAGAATATTCCTCATTAAGATCATATCAGGATTACCATCAGGTGAGATCCATGTAACGGATGTTGTTTAAACTTATGGTCAGTAAACAAACAACTAGTCTGACCCAATGTGTTGCCTTTACCCGTCAAGCTCCCTCACATCCATTTGCAATTGGATGTGTGGTTGCAGCCAGCCATTGGTCCTTCAAGTTACTATAAATAAACGTCATGGCTATACCCACCATGAACACAAATGCTCTTTATATTCTTACTCTGTGTCCCTGTTGCACGCTTGCAATTAAACAACGTACATTTACATGTGTAACTATTGTAACTATATGTAGCTATTCTATAGCAATGCTCTGCTGTCATTCCAATACTCCTATATAGTCATCTTTTTAGCCTTTTTATTATTTGTAGATTTGTATCGTACTTGAACATTAATGGCAACCCAAAACATGTATTTTCCCATGCTCAGGTATCTTCCAGGTGATGTTCAGCATCATTTCAATGAACTTCTTTAAATTGGAACCTGCACAAACGGGCTACCTGATGGCCTACTTTGGCATAGCGCAAATGGTAAGTGCAAAATAGGTTTTGAAAAATAACACGCATATCACATCATTTTATATTTGAACCTGTGATCCTTTGTTTTTGAAAATGACTATGTTGTGGGGGGGAAAAAGAAAACCCCCCTCTTGGTATAACAAGCCAGACCACGTAGCCATCAGATTAGACTTTGTGTGAACTGGAACTCAGAATGTAGCTGTGCATATGCTAGTAGTTCCTTATTGTTGTGTCTACTTCAGGTTATTCAGGGCTTAGTGATTGGCCGGGTAACGACCAGATATTCAGATGGCTCGCTACTTCTACTCTCCATTGGAGTCTCTGCTTTGGTGGGACTTGCCCAGGTAGGAAGACATGCACGCACGCACGCATGTACGCATTCACGCACACACACACTTGCAGACAATTTCCTTTTCATGTATCTCCCACTGTATCATCTGCAGGCAGCCATGCAGAATGTGTTCCACTTCTGCTTAATCGTCTTCCCGATGATGTTCTCTCTCAGCCTGTTCAACGCCATCACAGACAGCATGCTCACTAACTCGGTTCCCTCTTCTGATACTGGTAAGATCTCGTGTTGTTCAGGGGGTTCCAGGAGGATTTCTTGTATTCGTTTGAACGGCATCATGTTGTTATTGGCACAGTTGTAGTCGTCTGCTTCCAAACAAATTGCTCCTGTGTGGGGCTTCTCTAGGCTCTAGTGTCCCAATAGTTATAATAAATGAATCCAGTCCAGCTATGTAAACATCAGAAATAACACCAATGACTTAAATTAGCTGTCTGGCATTTTTTATTTAAGTTAAAGATTTGGATGCATGAATATGCAAGTAATCCTGCTTAAAACAAAAGGGCTGTGTGTAATCTGTATGTAATCTAGTTGTATATATTATGCAGTATCCACCCCATGCATCACCATGTATGTCATGCAGTAGCGGAACCATCTACCCTGAAGCGCAGTTGTCCAACTGATTCCTGCTCCGTTTACAGGCACTATGATGGGATTGTGTGCCTCTTCACAGTCTCTGCTTCGAACCATTGCTCCAACCTTTGGTGGCTTCCTCTATGAGAAGTATGGCGTGCCCTCCTTTGGTCTGATCCAGTGTGCCGTGAACAGTATTTTGGTTGTATACCTCCTTCAATATGGCCTCAAAAAGCAGGAAACCAAACAGGAATGATGACTTCTTCAAAAAGGCTATTCCTCCTGGGCAATTACCTTTTTAAACTGAAAACAACAAAATAAATGGATTTAGGACAACTGGACAAATGTTCAAATCTGGGCGAACAGGGTTGTTTCATCTACTTTCACTTCATATTTGTTTTGACCAATGAAGGTTTCAAATCAACACCATGTAGACTGACCACTGTACAAATACACTTATTATAATCCCCTTTTGAAAGCTCATCCACTTAAATTGCAAATTTAAGCAAATTTACTTAAATTGCAAATTTAAGTGGATGGAGGAATCTCTGTAACGTCACACAAAACAAGGCGGAACTCCGTCCTTTCAGTTCCTGGTTTCCGGCCCAGGCTCTGTGCCTTCTCCTCCCAGAAGCTCTGCTATAAGGTAGTAGGACTGCTGGATAAGAGATTATAGGTCACCTGATATGGGTCACATTATAATTTGTCATATTCTGTGACATTCTTTTGTACTCTAAATGTATAGTGAATGCATATTTATTCGTCAAACCCCTCCTCTGGGACTTTAGACCTAGGCAGATTTTTAAAATAGACTTCACATCAATTTTATCTATTATATCTTTCTATAGCAATTTATGCAACCTGTTGTTTTATGATTTATTTAGAATTTGTTTAATTATGAGGAAACCCACTAGATGGCAGCAACTGTACTGTATTTGCTGAAAGGAATGTGCCCACTGAGATCATTTTAAGATTGTTAATTTATACATAAGAATGAAAAATCTCCATATACTCACTATGATATAAAATAATACTTTTTATCAACATGGGTGTGTTTCCTTTTGTTCTAGAAAGCAGACATTGTAGTCTATGCTGAAGTTTCCAAGTTATGGTAAATCATACAGTTTTGCTACTACTTCAATAAGACCTGTCCTGCGCTACATTATACATGTGACAATCCAAGAGTTATATATGACAACACGTCCTAAATATAATACAAAATTCCTAAATCCCGAAATGCAAAAACGCACAAACAAAAACAAAGATAATGGATATCCTTTATTCATCTTAGTGCAGTTTGTATTACCTTGTATTCATTCATAACATTTTCTTCACCATGTTGAAGTGATGTCATTTAATCTGGAGCAGGTGTCTCTTTGTATTATGACAAACAAACTGTTTTTGTTTTATTGACATATTTTAGATCCATAACAATCCCTTATAATTATTGTCTTATGCTAACAGTAGGGGGTAAATCTCTTGATAGAATTACTCTAAATCGTGATGTGTTTGTTGTTTAGGACATTTTTCTTTTTCAGGCCAAATCCAGTAGATTATTTTCTTCCTGCAACTTAATGAGAAAGCATATTTGGAAACATGGGCGGTTTGGGTCGTGTTAAAATAGCATCTTCAGCTCCATGCGGTTATCTGTTCCAACCAAAAGCTGAGGTCCCTTCACACATAATTACTAATTAACCCCTTTCAGTTATTTCTCATTAAACTGCTGCTGCCCCAAGGAAGAATAAACACTCTGTTAAACATTGTCATTGTTTGGCTAGGTTTCATGTATTTCATATGGTCATTAGGTCAGCGTTAGCAAAAAGGTAAAGCGACGTGAATTTCCACCTTCCTTGCTCTGGCTCACACAATCTCGCTCTCGTCTCTCCTGTCACCTGTAATGGCTTCAGAGAATGCGGCTGAACTCAAGCATGTGTGTGTAGGTGGGGTTGGGTCGGGGGGTGTGTGGCCACGTAGGGGTTGACATAGGAATGGGTGCCGTGTTACGGCCGGGCCCTGGAGCCAGGGGCCGTCGGCACAATGCCGCTGTTAGCGCCTGCTGACGGGGACCTTTGGGCCCTCTGAAACTTTAATGTGACTCTGCCAGCGACCTGCGCTTGCCGAGGTCAGAAATGATGAGACCGGGGCCCCCCCCACCCCCCACCGACGGGCCCCGAGGTTGCATTGCGTTGTCGTGCTGGAAACTAAACGCCGTGGTGTGGGGGCCCGGGCAGCTGGCGGGCCCCCTGCTTGGTGGCATGGGTAATGAGGCATCTGTCTGCACCAGGGCTCACGCGGGGACGGCCCTGTTGTCTCTGTGACGGAGCACAGGTGACCTATCTGATTTGTACGCAGAGGGCTGAGGACATGATCTCAGGCAGAGGAGCCCGTCATTGAATGATTTATAGTGTTTCTTTTTGTCCCGCACGCCACTGAGAATCTCTTTATCGCTTAACGATTTGCTCGGTAGCTTGCAGGGTGCATTTCGGTAATTGTCATGCAATTCCATTAAACTGAAAACCGTACTAAATGACCAAATGACCAAAATAATAATAATAAAATGTTGTATTGGATATGAGGGCAGTTATTTCTGTTCTATACAAATATGCTTCACATCTTTGTAAAAAAAAAAAAATGGATTTGCTTCCAATAGGTTTGGCAAGGCAGTTTGTTAGTCAGATGTCTTCATTAAGGTGTGTTTGACAGGGAGACTGAGTATAAATGGCTGCTGACTCCTCCGCCCCGCCCTGCTGCTGTCCATCAGAGCTTGTTCTGTTGGCCGGGGGGGAGAAAGGTGATCTTAGGTGGGTTTTGTCTCGGTGTAATCAGACAGCGTCATCATCAATCGTGAGAGGGACATTACAGCAGGTTACATGGGCCCATAGGATAATGAGTGGGGTCACAGTAAGCTGGCAAAGACGACGGCTCCAGCTCAAATTCCAGCCTTGATTACACGGCATGGGCCTTTTGTTGGCCTTGTTGTAACGTTTCAGAGCGGCGGAGGTCATGTTGTGTCATATTATGACACAAAATAAATGTTACTAGCTTCTGTCTGCTGTAAAGCTTATTTGACCTTAATACTGAAGGGGAAACATACTACAGTTTTCTACAGACTTTCGTGTATTGCTCCCATTCAATGAATCCTCTAGATAGATAGATAAATAGATAGATAGATAGATACTTTATTTATCCCGAGGGAAATTAAAGTATTCAGTAGCAGCATACAACATAGAACATACAATAAACATACATTAGACTAAAATTAAAATATAAAATTAAAATATAAAATGAACAGTAGCTACAATAAACTTTAACTTAAATTAAGATATAAAATAAAATGTAGCTGTACAGTAGCTGCAATAAACGGTGCAGACAGTAAACAGTGCAAATGAAAGTAAAACAGTACAAATGAAAGTAAAAACAG
>JAOPJO010000034.1:3066159-3082133 GCA_027123675.1 Molva macrophthalma | reverse complement strand
TCAGGCAGTCTTACCACAGACTCTCAGGCAGTCTTACCACAGACTCTCAGGCAGGCTTACCACAGACTCTCAGGCAGTCTTACCACAGACTCTCAGGCAGGCTTACCACAGACTCTCAGGCAGTCTTACCACAGACTCTCAGGCAGTCTTACCACAGACACCAGCAGTGTTATCCATGAGGCTTGTGCTGTGCTCCAGGCTGCGTGTGAACGGGGACGTGGGAATAGTAACGAATGACGTGCAGCTTTAATGATAATGATAGTGACACGGTCAGGGTGTCTGACTCCCAGCCAAAATGTGCTGGGTTCGATCCCCAATGTCAACAGCTGACCTGTAGTTATTGTTGAGCAAGATGTTTAACCCCTATCTCACTGTAATTTGCTTTAATGAATGTGTTCCTAAATTACTCAAATAAAATGATAAAAGAATGAATTGGCATTTATGTGTGAAACCAAATAAGACACACACACACACACACACACACACGTTTCGTTCCTCCCCACCCTTGACCTCCGCCCTTCCTCGGGGGCCCTCAGGGATCCAGATGCTGCAGCAGAACAGGCTGGCCATGGCAGCCCATCGGAAGAGGGTGTGCATGCGCTGGCAGCTTCTGTACACCCTGGTCAACAACGCCTCCTTGCTGGGCTCCAGGAAGCACTTCCAGGTGCAGACCTCCCCCGAGGGGGCCCTGAACGGAGCCCTGCCCCGCGGCCCCGGTAAGGAGTGCAGCACTGAAGAGGCCAGCCCTGAGCCAGTGGCTGGAGAGGCAGCAGAAGTGGAGATAGAGACCCCGGCTAACTAAAGATGCTACAATACAACACGCGGTCAGAGCTGGAGGGGCCCCTGTGGGGAGGTTTTGGAGTGGGACAGGCCCTCAGTGGGTTGACCGAGATTTAGCGGAAATAGAACAGGAGCGAAACTCAAATGAGGATGCCACGTTCTCAGCGATTTCCTCCGCTGTGTTCACAATTGATGCAACCTTTATGTGTATGACGATCATTCAAGATGTCAGATGGACTATTACAAGCAATCAATAAACACAAGGTTATGTTCTCCTTATTACATATTTATATGTTTTGAGATTATCTTAATAAAACCATAACATGTTTGGTGTCTGGATTTAGATACATATACTGCCAGGATTTATTAGATATTCTCTAATAAAGAAAATAATACATACATATATATATATATATATGTGTATATATGTGTGTGTGTGTTTACACTAGTTTATTAAAAATGTGGGAGAGAGAGATGAACTAGATAGCAAATTGATTTGCTACCCAAAAAATCATTCACTTATAATTGGTCAAAGGTTTATTAATTCAGGCACATATGGGTAACAAGTCTGAATAGATATTTCTCTGGGAACAAATATAGTGGATCACATGAAACTCATATAATGTTATGATGAGGTAACAGGCGGACCCAAACGCAGCATGCAAACACTTGGTGGGGTTCAGAAAGAGTTTATTGCCAACAGGGGTTCAAGCAGCGACAGCGGAGGGTAGGGGGACAGGTTGAGGCTCCTTCTGGGTTGGTGTGGACCAACGGCCTATCCAGAGATGGAGAAGGCTAATCGGGCTGGAGAACCAGGCTGTGGCCGGCAACAAGGCAGTGGAGGCAGGCAGGTTACTGAGCTGGTTGGCAATCTGGATCACAGAAAAGAGAAGCGGTGCACGAGGAAAAACGAGGAAAACCACAGCATGGAAACCAGAGGACGTTAGCACTGTTAGTCACGGCACGATCTGACGACGCTGAAGAGGAAAGCCAGGTCTGATGTACTGCAGAGATGATTAGATGATTTGGTTCAGATGAGCCAGTAGCTCAGGAACAGAAGAGAAGCCACCAGGTGTGGGGGGGACACAAGGAAACTGACTTCTCTTGAGGAACCATAACATATAAAGGCTCACCTTTGGAATTTGATCTCATTGTTTACATAAAGACACAAAACATTGATATTGCTAGCATTAGCCGACTGGCACACTGCCCTCTGCAGGGATACTGTATTGGCAAAACTAGGATAGGGGATCTGCTTTGGGTTAGGAGATATGCTGTCCAACAAAGGTCAATAATGTGCACATTATTTAGTACTATGCACAGGTCCATATGCTTAATAAAATACATTTTCAGTTGTTGTATGCTTCTGAATTTAAATCCAGTCTCATCAACTCTAAGAGAAAACACAACTATCTTCACGTAACATTCGCAGTTATTACAGGAACGAAAACATCCAACCACACTGTGTATTTAATACTGTTGAATTCTGATAACGATATAAAGACATAATACCTAATCCAGCATTGCCTCTACAACCGGCTAACAGAGCATATTTGAGTTTTCACTTAGGAAGCCACATAAATAAAGCACTATGGGCGGGTCAATGCACAATACACCAGGACACATAGGCAACAGTGGCGACTCAGTGACAGGGATATTTATAGTTGCTCGTGATGTTGATGGCCTCGGCTCCCAGTGGCAGCCGGTCGCTGTACTCAGAGCAGGCCTCGCAGTCCTCAGTATTGCCCCTGGACATGGAGAAGGACTCGGTGGCCTGGCTCCGCTCCTCGTCCTCCCCCCTCTCCCCTCCCCCTCTCCCCCCCCCCTCCTCTTCCTCCAGCTCGCTGCCGTTGATGTTCCTGCGGGACTCGGACGGGTAGGGGGCGTGGAGGTTGAAGTGGCCGCCCAGGTTCCTCTCCACCTGGTACTGGTCCCTGGCCTTTAGGATCAGCTTGTACGTCTTGCCGCGGTACTTGTGCACCAGGTGGTAGCAGGTGGCGCCCAGCAGGGGCACGGTGGACACCGTCAGCAGGACGATGCAGACGGAGATGATGATCAGCAGGCTCGGGGCCTCCCTCCTGGTGGTGAACACCACCTGCACGTCGCAGTCCTGCCCCGTGTAGGTGAAGCACAGGGAGTAGTTGGTGGCGGGACGGAGGTCACGGAAGACGTACGTGTTGACGCCCTGCTGGATCCCCGACCACTGAACGGCCGGGTTCTCCTGGTCGGAGGAGATGCACAGGTACAGCCCCTCCTCGCCGGTGTCCGTCTTGCCTCTGGCGATCAGGAGCGGATTGAGGCGCACCCTGGCCTCGGTTTGGGACACGCTCAGGGCGATGACGCCGAAATCAAACGTGTATTCCTTGACGTCCTCCAAGCTGCCGTTGAAGCCGTGGTTGGAGACGTACTTTGTCTTGGACGTCAAACCGCATTTGCTGGCATGGGGGGAGATCCTCTGCGTTCTCTCGTGGTTCTCAGAGTTCGTGTCAGGCGGTGGTGGAGGCGGCGGTGACGGAGGCGAGGGTGTATTGTTGGGAGTGTCTCGTCTCTCCCCGGCTGGAAGAGGAGAGGGATCCAAGACAGAGGATACGGTCACTAGTGGGTGGAGAGAAGGGTGGGTCTTGGTGGAAATGTAGGTTTGGATCCCTTTCTTAGTGGGTGTGGGTTTGGGTAAGGTCACTACCTCTATTGCCACAACGTCCTCAGCTGTACCAAATTCATTAGTGGCTGTGCAGCTGTAATTTCCGCTGTCTTTTGTACTAATGTGGAACACTACCAGGGTCCCATTACTGAAGGCTTTGAACGGTTTGTCGGCAAATGAGGAGTCCTCTGTCGATTCCGGTGAGCCGTCATCTCCAGATGTCACTACGATCGTTTCCCTTTGGCTCTTGCTGTGTATCTGCCACATGATAGCAGGCTTGGGGGTTCCTGTGAACTCACAGGTTAAGATCAATGAGGTATCCTCATAGAGATCTGTGTGATCGATATTTGGTTGAGCTGTTATGGTAACATTGGGGCCCATGCACTTAGATTGAGGCAATTTTACCAGGAGCAGTCCTTTAAATTGTTGTGGATTTTCACAAACAATTAAATTCTGCTCGGGAACCGAGACGGTGGTGGTCAGAATCCAGTCTCTGAGCCAGTCTATGTAACAATTGCATGTAAAGGGGTTGTTGTAGAGCTGCAGATGGGATATGGAAATTAAGCCATTGAACGTCCCTTGGGCTACGGTGATGAACTTGTTATTGTTGAGACGGAGGGACTCCAGGTGTTTGAGGTTGGTGAAGGCATCCCTGGGCAACATTACCATCTCATTGTTGTTCATCTTCAGCATCTGCAGGGCTGTGAGTTTCTGGAGGTCCTCCCATGGGAAATCCACCAGTTTGTTGTGGCTGATGTCAAAGTTATGCAGGTGAATCAAGGGAGCGAGGCTACCTTCTTCAATAGAAACAATCTTGTTGTGAGCAATCCACAGCGAAGTCACAGCGGTTACACTGTCGAAACTTCCTAATGCGATGAAACTGATTCGGTTGTCCGAGAGATTCAGGATGGTGACATTGGGAGGCAAATCAATTGGGATTTCAGTGAGGTCTTTGTAGGTGCACTTGGCCAAATGATGTTCTTTTCTGTCTGAGCAAATACAGGGCTCTGGGCATCCATGTCCAGTCCCAATCACAGCCACATTCCACAGGGCGATATAGAAGAGAACGTTAGAGGCTGCCATTTTCAGCATCTGTAAAAAAAACATTTCAGTGTAAGTGAATATTTTAGACCCATCAGATATGTCTAGGTGTTGACGTGATGTTGGTGCTGATATCATTTGATATAAAGTAGCCCTGTATAATTAGTATAATAAATAAATGAGTAGACTATTTAATTCAAAAGAAAAATATTATTTTTTTTCTTTGGCAAATATGTTCATAAAACATTGTACGGTGTTCCCTCCTTCTTTTGCGTGTGCTATTAAAGTAAGTAATATGAGCCATTAACACAGCAGACGCTTTCAATCAGGAAATGGGCACGAGGCGCTGTTGCGTAGTTTAAAAACAACAGGCTACGCATGATGCGTAGCCTGTTCTTGCTACAATATTGCAACGTCATTATTAGTGAGCAGGCATTCTTGGTCAAATAACTAAATTAAATACGGCTTTTTTTATAAATGGAATCCTAGAAAATATCCTTCTAATTGTAATAGTGTAAGATTGGATACCTTGAAGTCCTTGAAGGAGGTCGCGATGAAAACAAATCTTGGATTGAGAATCTACTATTTATAACGCGGTAGCTATAAATTATTATAAACAAAACGAAATGCTTTTCTTAGCCTTGTATTAAATCAAAAGACAATTCCGTGTCTTAATGTTGTCGGTCCGCAGGCTTTTCATCTTCCCAAGCCCATGTGGGCTTCGTTCATTGTGATGGTGTGAGCATCTGAAGTTTGAAATTGACTCGGTGTATTTGATCCTACATGGATAAAACATGCGCTTGCTCCCCTAATCCAAGGTTGTTCTTGGGTTTCGACTTGCCGATGATAAAGGCACAGCATGTCAGATACTTCACTCCTTCCCTTCAGAGATCAGTATTGACGTTTTCAAAACTTAAAGGGGTACGTTCATCATCATAGCAATTATAGTTCATGTGTATCCGACCACCTCTAAAGCATTATCTGATCTAGATGGATAGCTTTATTCTCTATCGAGAAAATCACTTGTTTAACTCACAGCACTGATAGTAAACGTGTAAGCAGTCATAACTCATAGTTCTTTGAAGATACATAGTTTGATGATTAGGCAGTTATTGACTGTAATAACAATGAAATCAATGGAGCCTTTCTCACTTCAACACACACTGAACTATTTTCAATACCCTTATTTTACCATTAGGGGGCAGGATAGTCTAGTCATAGCAGCGCTAGGGTATTTTACACGCAGACGTTTTGGCCAATATATTAGACATTCGCAGAAATCTCGAACTTTCTTCCATATAAAAATACTAGGGTGAATTGAGTCCATATATTACTATTGTTTCATAATTTGTTGTTGGAGGTAAACCATTCATGCAGAAGTAGAAACCACACATTTGTTGTTTCATTTCAGTATTGTGTCGTTATACTTTGCTAACCTGTCCTGAAAAAAATATATATAACTAATTATTTAAAATGGACACATGGGCAATGTGTATACCTATCACTATTCTGACTCTGCTAAGATGTCATTTGGAGTTAATTAGGCCTAATTGTATGCCTCTCTATGAGGGTTCAACATCGTTACCTTCCACCCATATTGTTTTGAATAGGCTACGTTTGAGAGGCTACTTGAAACCAACCATTTATAAACCATGTTCTCACAATAATGTTATAGAACTTAAGATTTTCAATGTTGAAAAACTGACCAAACAACAAAGTTGAGTCAATGTTCTCTGACATCATATTTTCAATGTTGAAAGAATGGCTCAATATCAATGTTGAATCAACGTTGCTATTTGTTGAAATAACAGCTCAAAATCAACATTGAATCAATATGGCTTTTTCAATACTGACAAAAAATCAATGCTTATAATAACCATGTTTTAATGTTAAATCAATGCTATATAGCTGTGGGCCAAAAGAGAATCATCCATTATCTAGATAGTATACATTTATAAACCCTATAGCTATAGTTAATCAAGTGAGTTAAATAACATGAAAGCTCCCATAGGCCTATATCTATTTCTTGAGCTAAGGTGAAAGCTGTTTAGATTTAAGGATGCATCCTCATTCTTCCAACCAGCTACTGTGCAACTAAATTGAGGCTGACATTTGCAATAACTGCCTGCATATACAATAATGATGATAACAATCACACATCATACAAATAAATTAAATTACATTTACACATATATTCATGTGTTTGTGTCTGCTTTCAGGTGCACTCCACAACAATTGGTATAGGCGTTATAGGCCAACATACCTTTCAAACATACTGGTTTGCATGTAAATGTAAATACTTTACTAGTTATTTCGTTTTTTAATTACTTTATTTAAACTTTCATTCAAGTAATTCATGAATTCAAGAAAACAACTACTGGCAGCATGTTTTGGAGACCTACTGTAATTATAATGAACCTCCAGCAGATGGCAACATAGCACCTTCTAACAGATTTTTTGCGTTCCCGCCACCTTCAACGTAACAGTGGCCTAGTGAGCTACGATTTACCTGTCAACTCATTTATTGGCATGCAACGCAAGTCTCATTGATGTCATAACAAAAGACAAGGTGGATTAAAATGGAAGCCGTTTTGATTTAACATTGACATCATCTATCAAATCCCAGTAAATGCAGCATGAGGTCTGTGTTCTCTATAAAATGTGATCGTATGATTACAGGTGACAGAAAAAGGGGAGTAAAAAAGAGTGAAAGTGTTAAAATTCACCAATCACAAAGTGATCATATGGCCATGACGCAATGTCTATCAAGCTGATCACATGACCATGTGGGCACACAAAGAGGAGGCCCCTAAAAGAGGCAGAGGGCCCCTATCAACAATCTAACCACTGAGGCTTGTATGGAAATCACATGATAGCACACCATTTAATCAAATAATCCTATACAAAATAAAATACATTTTCGGAAAAACGAACAGAAAATAAGAACAGTGCTAGTTTCAACAAAGACAGCCATTGCTAGCTTCAGGTCGTCTTGCCAATCAAATCATCCCAGCCGTTTTCCCAGCAGCCGATTTTGAACGGGAACCCATCAGTGGGTGGGGCAGTGTGTGTCCCCTGTGGTGTTCCATCAGCATAGTTTATGCTGCTGCCTCCACTTTTGACAGGTGAGGGGGGGGGGGGGCTGCTGAAAGCCCTATTTACCAGCATAATCACACACACCCATGGGCGACCGTACGCCGTGTGTACAGTACAGTAGCTCCCGGCTCTGGTTATGTACACACACGCGCGCATGCACACACATCTATATGTTTAAACACCCACACAAATGCACACACACACACACACACATTTTTCTTAAACACACACACACACACACACACCATGTTTTAAACACACACGTTTTAAACACACACACACACGTGTTTTAAACACACACAGACACAAACACACACACACACACAGACACAACACACCATCAAAAAGGAAAGCCCTGTTCATGGTTGAGTGCGGTGGAATTGAAATAGTGAAGAGTCTGCATTATGCAAATCGTGTCATGGCTGCCGTCTGCCTGGCAGCACTAGTAAATGGGAGGGTGTTTTATGATGATGTCAGAGAGTGTTAAGGCGTGGAGGACGGCCGTGGTTAATGCCTGTTCGATGTGGCCGTCCTCCTTCCGACCCGGTCCGCTTGGAGCTCCCTCCACACAGAACACGTACTTAGGCCCGCTTACAAGCCTTTCAGCATCCGCTGCTCAGAATGGGCTTAACATGGAGCAGGGAGCGTTCAAGAAGACAATGCCAAACAATGTTGGAGATTAGATAGTAAACAAGGAGAGAGACAGCAAGAGAGAGACAGAGAGAGAAAGAGACTGAGAAATGGAGAAAGAGAGACAGGAATAGAGAGAGAGAAAGAGAAGGTTACCTAATTGTTCACCTGGCAAACCTTTAAATGTATTTGTATTTACCTAATTGTTGTCTGCAGTAAACGGATAAGGTGAGATCCATGGAAATAAGGAGGGATTAATGCTGTCACAGCAACGGGTCAGACTGACTCACATAAAAAAGGAGGAAGAAGTAATTTGCTACTTACACAATAGCAGCACAAACCCAAACACACACACACACACACACCACACATACACAATCTCTCTCACTCCACGCACAAACACAATCTCACACACACACACACGGACACACACACACACACAATCTCTCACTCCACAGACACACACAATCTCACACACACACACGGACACACAGACACACACACACACACACACGCACACACACAATCTCTCACTCCACAGACACACACAATCTCACACACACATATACACATACACAGGCTTTGCTCGTGGCCTTGGCTTTGTTCTTAAGCTCTTAGCCGTTTGTCTGCTGTTTCACTGGCTCCATTTACTCCTGATTGCCTGTGACTGGTGACCTTTGAACCCAATCCACACAGGTGCCGCAGAAGGAACCATCAATACTGGCAGCAGGTTGTTTTTGCCTCTGGGCCAGTGGATAAATGATGCCCTTGGTAGAGACACACACACACACACACTCATGCTTGCGTGAGTATACAGGACACACATACAGGACACACACACACAGACACACACACACTCGAAAATGAACCAAACAAAAGCACACAGGCACACATGCACAAGAGATACAATGAAGGGGTTAAAGACGCAGAATTGGGATTCAAGTAGAGTAAGCAAATACATGTGTGTGTGTGTGTGTTTAATAGGTCATAATACATGCACGTTAATAAGAGCTGACCCCTGAAGAGACTCACGGGAACACACAAACTGATTTAAGACACACGCGCACTCGCTAGCACACACACACACACACACACACACACACACACACACAAAAACACACACACACACACACACAAAAACACACACACACACACACACACACACACACACACACACCTGTCTAATGTGAGCATCAAGAACAAATAAACTGAATTTGGTTCTGGGCTAAAACAACCAGTCTACCCGTCTGTTGGCTTGTCTGTCTGTCTCCGAATCAACCTTTCTGCCGGTCAGTGGACGTGTTTTCATCTTCTGGGCATCTATAATTCGACCTCTGTCAATACTGTCTGTGTCTATTTCTCCCTCTGCTTAAATCCTCCTCACTAAGCTTTTCTCAATTCACACATTAAACAGGAGATATGAACATATTCTCAAGGTTTTCATTTCGTTTTCCATGTTTCTAGTCCCAGGGTCTTTTAAATAACCTCC
The DNA here is from genome assembly GCA_027123675.1 of Molva macrophthalma. NCBI lineage: Eukaryota > Metazoa > Chordata > Actinopteri > Gadiformes > Lotidae > Molva > Molva macrophthalma. The sequence continues at coordinate 3,072,456 of JAOPJO010000034.1, read as the reverse complement.
ATGAGATAAAAAAAAGTAATCCTTCACGCAAGCATAAAATCCTGAAAGCATCAGATCCACTGACGAACAAAGGAGTATTATTTATTATTTATTATTTTATCTGTTGGCCTACATAATATTCAGAAATAATAAGATACTACGACTTTTCCGTTTGCTCTCATGAAAAGCCGATGTGGAACAGAAATGGCGCAATTCACATTTCATGACGAATCAAAATAGTTCATAAAAAACACTTCTGTAAATTGCAAACTTACTGCAGCTTCAGCTATGTGTTCCTGTTACTTCTGCCCTTACTGACATTTTCACTACAGTCACGACTGCCTGTGTATCTCTGCAGTGAAATACACCTTTTAACCCTTGTGCCCCCCTCACCCCACCCTCTGCTGAGTCACTGCTTGAATGATCTCTTAATGCTGAGGAACCCTAAAAGGACCTATTAGGTTTTATTTCAATGTGATGTAGTAGCCTTAGTAACACCCCTGCAGCGTGTGCTGTTGTGCCTTTGAGCAGAACTTATCTCTGGATTTAGGTTCGAAACCAACACTTGACAGTCTACCTTTTGCCGTCCTTGGGCAAGCTGCCCTAACATCACCCTGCTCCTTTATGACGGGACCTAAAGCAGATCAATGTAAGTCACTTTGGATAAAAGTGTCTGCTAAATGAGTAAATAGTTAATAGTCTTGTGTAATTGTATCTCCTTTTCAACTATAAAGTACAACTCTTCACTCTTTCTAAACTCCCCAAAAAACATTATTCATCTCCAGTTACATTATAATAGATCAATATATTATTGATATAGAGCTTGTCTACCGACCCACCCTTGTTTGCCAGCATATTCTACAGAAGTGGTTGAGTCATTCTGACAGATGGAGTCAGCTAAATACACGCTCAGCTAAACATGCTTAAAGAGTGAAGTGCTCATTACACAACAGTGTGCAGTGCTAGTTGTGTATCTCCAGGAGAGGGTTACCCCGAGACATGGTCCAGCAACAGTCACCACTCCCTGGCTAGTCCGACTCTTATCTGGAACAGCAAACAGGTGGCTTATCATGGGAGGGAGACCTTGGAAAGACTGATATACCGTCTTATATACATACAGAGAGAGTTAATAAAATAAAAATGTGTGTGTGTGTGTGTGTGTGTGTGGACTTGAAATCATGATGAATGACATAATGGATGGCAAGAGCAGGAGATGGAGAGGTAAACAAGTAAGGAAAGGATATGGGCGAAAGGGAAGGAAGTATGGAATTGATCCCATTGATCCCAGAGTTGCTCCAAAAGGCTGTTATATTACAATTAAAGTAAGTCCTCCAAACAGAGGGGATTGTGGGTAATAGGAGCGTTCATCCCGTTTTAGTAGAATGGTTTTGTGATGAAATTAAGACACCGTCACATCAAGACACACCATTTGGTTTCTTTAACTAATTATTATGAGGGTATATTAACGAGAAGACAATGACACGGTGTTATAACAGAAGTTTGGATTTTAATTGGGTTTGGTAATGATATCATGCTTTAAATAATGCTTGACTCCATACTATTAGATTTTACAATTGAATGTAACGTATTGAATCTTTGTTTGATTCTTCATCCTTCATCTAGATCTTGAATATATATGCATTTAATAAATAATATATTAGTATAGTTTTGGCAAAAAAATATATTTTCAATGCTACGGGATATTGCCAATGTACGAATTGATATAATTAGTTATAAATGTCCTACTTTCAAAGGATTGTAGGATCAAGTGGCAACATTTCCTTTATCATAATTTGTGCAGTAAGAAATACACATCATTTGGCAAAAATCTGTGGCTCAACAATCAGATGTGAAATCGCCTCACCCAGAACTTTCCACCACAGATTAGGGCGGGAAAAAGATTGGCATTGAAACCTCCAGTACTACTGCAGTGTACTGCTGCAGAGAGAGGAAGGAAAGAGATTATATGAGAGTGTGAAAGTGAGAGAAAATTAGAGAAAGCAAGGGCGAAACTACTGAAAGCAGAACAAGGTGTCGTCACATAAGCTGCCTGTGTTGGGTTTAACACAGGCTGCTATCTATTCTGCCTTGAGACGGATGGAGGATAGACTGACCATGAAAAACCTGACCATGTGTTTACTAATAGATCTAGTGTCGTTGTCTCAACAATAAGCCCTCCATCTTCACGTTCGTTTCATTGGAATATCCACCAGTGCCTTAGAGAGCGACCGAAAATATCTCCGAAAATGTTTTCCTCATTGAAATCTGAGCCACTATAACGTCTGTGTGTATTATTATTTTTCATCGCAACTACTGCGTTAAAGAATAGCTATCACTGTTGGGCGGGGTGATCACACTTAACTCCACGCCTAGAGGGATATGGTCCTTATTATATTTGAATAACAACATAAATAGACCTTCAGCTATAGCGGTGACACCTGTTAAGTCAGAAGACCTCAACAGTCTTCCACTGGTTTTCTATGCTGCCGATTTGGGAAAATGGAAGCTAATGCTATGCTAATGCTCAAATACTGTACGATACAATAAGAGCACGGATACGCGCACAATGGTACTAAAATACGAACAAAAGGGCACTTCAAATGAACATCTATTTTTAGGGGGGATTTCTATCTACCAGCAGGTAGGCAGAAAGGAACTGGGGTCAGTTCCTCTGTCATGCCATATACTCATGCGTTGGGGAAGTTCAGTGAACAACAGCTAATTCAGCTTGTGATGCCAGGTAGCTCTATTAGTTACCAATACCTACACACAACATACCAGCTGTTTCCCTTTGGTTACGGTACTTGGGTCTATGGGTTTTTTTTATATAAATGTGAAATATTTATACAGTTTCTACATATTCTCTGAATATTTACTTAAATCAATCCCACTGTAGAAGCTCCATGGTTACAGATTCTGGGGGTCGGGGGGGCTGTCCCCTCCAACTTCTGTAAAACAAGAAGTCATCCCTCCCAATATAAATGATTTCTAAATGTATGTAATTCAAAAATATATTTAATAGAAGCCGACTCCACTTAAAAAATAATTCACACATTAAACACGTTTTTGAAGGTTTTGTTTATGTCCCCCTATGTATCCTGCTCAGTGGTCTGAACCGTTCCATATACGATTGGCGCCTCTATAGCTATATTCAGAGAATGAATGGTGCTGCATTTGTGGATGTGTGGTTCATTAAAATAGGTAAATATGTATATTGATGGCCTGAAAGTGATTTATTAATATATATATATATTTTAAGCTAATGAAACTCTTGAGAAAATTCCATGCTTGTGGTCCCCCTTTTGTTGTCATGACATCTGCGCCCTTGAGTAGTTCTCTTACTAAGTGAAAAAGTATTTGGTCCCATCAGTGACACAGGCTGGCATTTCCGGTTGGAAAAAGAGAAGTCAAACTGTTTGATTATGAAACACACATTCATTCCATCATGCAACTTAAGTCTCGACTTGAGTTAAGGCTCGAGTACTTCCATGGAAGTGGAAGTGTGTCTACACCCCCACCCCCACTCATCATTTCTTAAAACTGAGACCAATTAAAGAGAGAATAGGGTGTGGGAACCAACTGCAAATAGAAGTGCTTTGTCCCACCTCGGGATCTCCCGAAGCACTTTCTGTTTGAGGCTTCACAGCTGTGTGGGCTCAAAATAGAAAACATCGTAGTTATAGTTGAGCGTTAATGCTAGACCCATTTTGGGTGAATACCGGTATGAACCGAAATGAAAACCCCCCCCAAAAAAGAAAGAAAATGAGATCAATGTTGCGTGAAGCTGCTTCAGAGGAGAAGCTCCAACCCCAAGTGACTAAACTCAGTACAGACAAACACTTTATTCACCTTAATAAATCGGTTTCTTGATAAACAGTCCTCGACCACAACAAAGTAAAAACATAAATCAAAGGTGTAAAACGTTTATCAGTTACTTATCAGTACTTTTTTTATAAAGAGAAGTTTCTATTCTTTACCCTTCACCTCCATACAACCAGAGACAGAGCCACACTCACACACTCACAAACATTCTCACCTGTCTGGCCACTTTGCGGGCCTCCCAGTAGGGCTTGGACTCCTCTACTGCCTTCCCGATCTTCTTCACCAGCTCATCCAGCTTCACGGTGGCCTCCACCAGCACCAAACGGAACTTCTGCCTGGCGCTCTGACGGGAGAACAAGAGACAGGTTGGAGTTAATAGTTCCACTACGCAATTCAAGCTTCGCCAGGAAAGCCATGATTTTGTTGAGGTCACCTTATAATTTGGCTATGATCATAGCCAAATTATAACAAAAATGATCCAAACATAAAAATAGATTTATCAAAGTCACACAAATGTAGTTGAGGACATGGAATAGTCTAAAACCGTCTTGATTGGTAAAACACATCCATCCAAATAAATTGAAATAAATACAATAATAAAGAATGAACGCAAACTACAATCTGTAGCTATCAAAGTCATATGACTAAATGACGTGCACTGTCTGTTAGCAAAACATTAGCTCCTGGCCTTTAAACTATGTGGCAGGTGTAACAACACATTATTTGCCTTTTAACTGAATGTGTGAGCACCTCCCTACTTCATTTAAAGTAAGTAAGTGAAATTAGCTCTCGGCCTTTATACTTAGGTTGACAGTACGTAAGCAACATTAGCCATTTAGTAAGAAGTAAGTTAACAACATTAGCCAAAGGTATTTACATTTATCCTAGGTCAAACTAATGTAAAAGATTATTTAAGTCTATACCAAACATGAGAACATAAAAACACAGTATTTGAAGTCATGCGTCATGTACCCAAGCAGGGTAAAGAACATCGCCATATGTTCTTATTGTAGCAGGCCAGAGATAAGGGTAAGCTGGAAAGTCATCTTACTTAATTAAATGACACAACCTTCACCCGACTACATCAGAACGCCCTCAGCAGCCTAAGAGGGAATATTACTGGAATATTTCAGGAAAATTAATGGAATATGTCATACATCATTTACCCAAGCCTTAAGTAGGTTTTTGTGCTTGACTCTAATTAAAACAAATTACCTCAGAGTTGGAAATGTCCAGAATGTCCAAACTGCTTTTTCAGTTGTTGTTTTTTTTGTTATGCTATTCTGTGAAGCTTTATCAAAAGATTTTGTCATGATTGAGTAAGACTGCAGAACTGCTTGAACCGTGTAAGTAGGGCTGTAGTCTCCAGCTCGACTTGTCGATTGGTTGGTCGACATGCTCTCGTCCGTCCAAATTCTCATTGGTTGGACAATAAAAAACTGCAGGTGCATCCCGCGACAACTTCGACGGCTACAGCATCTGGTAGCAGCAGTTAGGTTAGAAATGATTTAATATGCTGCAAATACAAGCTTTTTGTGTTTATTTATAATTAATGTAGGCTAATAAGGCTACCAGGTAGAGTGCACTAAGTGCACTGTGGCCGATTTAGTTAATCTAAAGATAATAACGTGCAGATTTTTTTTTTTTTTCGCGACCAATCAATTGGTCGAAGTGAAGTTACGATTTCAGTCGACCAAGATTTTCTTTGGTTGACTACAGCCCTACGTGTAAGACAAGGTCAGCAAGACCTTGGCAGTTAGTTGCAGGCTTGATAAGAGGATATCACATGACCTCTGTATTTACACTGAATGAAAGAACACTGTATTCGTACAACTATACATTTGGATACCACAACATCAGTTTCTTACATGAAATGTACACGTTTCATTTACAATCCAGACAGCTATAGCGTAAACGCGACTTCTCAGCCATGTTCCCAACAAATTGCTGGGTCTCTCACTGTGTCAAGTAACAAGCAATGATGCACTGTAACACAAATATAATGACAGTAATGTTGGAGTGAGTCAAACACATACACACACAGACCAGCATGTAAATCTTCCAATCCACCTCGTTCAGAAAAACTGCTAACCTTGTGTGCAGGATTTTGTTGGACTTTATCCTCTGTAAACCGCCTTCATGCTTGGCGATGTTGAGCTACATTCGTTTATTTCCACTACACAGCATCCAAAGGCCACACCATGAATCATTTTCATGAGCCAAATCCCCATGACAGCACATGCCGTTACACTGTCTGGCACACTTCTTCAGTCTTATAAATTACTTTGACGTCCCACCAACGCTCATAACCCATTTGATGCAGTTAAGTAGAGCACGATTATGTAAGAGTGAACTATTCAGAAACTAAATTATAATACAATAATAAACCACTGCACTTGCTTCGAAACATAATGCATGGATATGTACACTCACCGGCCACTTTATTAGGTACACCTGTCCAACTGCTCGTTAACGCAAATTTCTAATCAGCCAATC
>JAOPJO010000034.1:3063404-3066059 GCA_027123675.1 Molva macrophthalma | reverse complement strand
CCCCCCCCCCCCCCCCCCCCCCCCCCCCCCCCCCCCCCCCCCCCCCCCCCCCCCCCCCCCCCCCCCCCCTGTTCATAGCGATGTTCTGGTGCTGATGGTGTAATCCTAGCCGTGTGTGAGTGATGCTGTTGGAAATAACGAAATAAAGAGCAGGAGAGCCATCAGCCTCCATATCACTGAAGTACACCCACCACCGTACCTCAACACCCCCTTACCCTTAACCCCAACACCCCTTAACTCCTAAAACCCCCAACCCTGACACCAGAACACCCTAAAACCTTAACACCCTTAAGTCTCTACACTCTAAACTACATCTCCCAGATTAATGCCCTCGGCCCTTCAAACAGTGTCTTGGTTATGGAAATGTTGACAGAAGACAGACAATCACAGTTATATTGAAATTAAGTGTATTTTTTGCAGGATGATACTTTAGTGTTGGTAATTTGTCTTTTTAATTATTTAAAAGCTAGGTAAAGTCAATTCTTTATTCCAAACTTTTCAAGAGGAAAGAATATTACTGAATAATATTCTGGAGGATATAACTGGATGCAGTCCTATAATATATTACATATTATAATAATCATAAAATATCATCCATACCGACGGCGATGTTCTTTTGTAAGGGCTTATTGTAACTCACTTTGGATAAAACATCTGTTAAATGATGCAACATTATGTAATGTGATGCAATAGTATAACAACAGGAATGACATTATTATAATAATATAATTTACATACTGTATATTCATATAATTTCCAGCAAGGACCTCAGTTATAGGATGGCTGTCAATTATCAGACTTTTAATTTGGTTAAAGTCACACCAACTTCCAATGTTTTTTATATTTCAAACCAAATTATAGAAATAGACATTTAAAAAATCCAAACAGTGAAAAAAAAGGAGATAAAGACCTCAAACTAACCACTCAACCAACAAAGGAATAAAATCTTCTTAAGACATCTCCATCTCAGAGGATGACTCATCAACTTCCTTCTCCGCCAAAATAAAAGACTATGCATCCCGGGCTAAAAGCCTTTCTCTCAGTTCTACTGCGTATAAATTGCCTCATTGTAAAGTGAATTAGACGAGTCATCCCACAAATCTCCCAGCATTCAGCACTCTCTCTGTCTTTCATTGTTGGTCTTTAACGCCATCTGACTGGTTCTGCTGCCTCTGTAAACTCACTGCAGTATTTTCTCAGACATTCATCATTTAAAAAAATAAAGCTCGCCATCAAAATGTCAGTTGGGGGTTGGAGAAAAAAAGAATGTCTTTCTTTTACTAGTGATTTAGAAACCCTGGCGGAACAGCAATACAGACAGTTTTTTTTCACATCAATTACAAAATATAGCAGCAAGCAAAATCCATATTTAAAAAACTCCCATCTAAAATATCCCATTTCAGTTTATGTCAATGGTCTTTATCGATCTGCATAAGAAGGTAATCCATCTGATCAAAGCAAAATACTTTTAATATTAGCAGATATGTTCTATTATACCACTGCTACACAACAGGGATCGAACCGGCAACCTCAGGATTGAAAGAGGAACGCTCTTACCGCTAAGCTTAATATCTGCAGCCATTCGGGCGGTCCCGGTGTTATGAAGGCTTTAGGAGTGAGGTTCACCCCTGAGGACACCTGTCACTCCGTCAAACTAAGCTGGTGGAAAATTACAAAAACACACTCAAGGTCACTGTGGAAACAAACCAGTGTCCCACGGCAGGGGGGTGGGGGGTGTTGGTTTGTTTGGTGAGACTCTCTGATTGGTGGAGAGGAACGGTGGTTCCAACCCACCAGATGTATCCTTCCATTTCACAGACTGGATTGTGGCTTTGAGTTTCTCCTGCAGGTTTGAGGGGTTCAGAGGGTTCAAGCGCCGTCTGCATTAGTTCTTATCTGATTCCGGAACGTGTGAAGCCTTTCAGACAAGTCACTGTGATAAAGGGCTTTGAAAATAGTCCTGGCTTGGTTTTTACATTGGAATGGACAAATGTAAAAGCATTCAATCCTTTCTGCCGTCCGGGGAGAACAGAACACCTTCTAATAGAATATTGATGCTGATGTTATCAACGGTGTTCAGTCTTCTAGCAGCCCTCAGTCACTGGCGTTTAATAAACGCCTCGGCTCGCGTTGGACACCGATGAAACGTGACTTTCACTCCTTCTAAATAAAAGCCCCATGGCTCAATAAATACAAAGTTGCTCGGAGTCGCACTTTCTGAACCCTTTCTAAAGATGTTCATATCTTCACCATAGTCTTGCATTCATGGAATTATTCAGCACCAGAGATAAGGCTGAGGAACATTTCATATTCACAGGCTTTCTGGGATCGATAAAGTGAAGAAGCTAAAGCCACAGTTTAAACAGCAGACTTCTTCATGTCTGAAGAGACAAACCGCCAACCACCATCACTTACCCAGAGTGGGCCGTGGGGCCGCTAATCACTAGCCGCTAATTGCAAGTAGTTAAATGCTTATGCCATCAGAGACCTGACAGCAACACAAAAACTCTTTACTTTGAAAGGGGGGAGGGTTCATATAAAATAATTATTGGTCCCAAGGAAGTAGAGGAAGTGGAGGAGGAAGAGGAAGAGGATGACGAACAGGAGAAGTACCATGATAGACAGGCTCTGGAGATTACTGATGGCCGTATTAAT
>JAOPJO010000034.1:3055904-3060904 GCA_027123675.1 Molva macrophthalma | reverse complement strand
TCAATGTATTCATTTCCTCAAATGGTCAGCATTAAAACAATAGTTCAAGGCAAAACAAGTTCAAGGGTTTTATTAAAGATATAACATGTATCACCTAAACAAAAATATTGACATGCACTACTTCAAGTACAGCTCTTCCTATTTGACAGGTTCTGTGAGGCTGCCTCTGGTAAACCTACTCATTAGTACTAGCTAATCTAATGGGACGATCGAAAGTCATCAAAACTATTAAATGGCTACTGTTATTCTATACATGAGATGCCCAGAATATAAAATAATATGCAGAAACACAGAAATGTGTAGGCCTACATTGAAGCTGCACAAATAATATATAGGGCGAGTATGTTTTTCTGAATCTTCCATTATATGAATTGGACTTGTAACCTCATATACGCTTTAATTCAATATTTGTTTCGACCCAGCATGCAGTTTGTTCGATTATCAATATTGTAGGCATAAGCAGATAACGTTGTAATAGCCGAAGCCGGGTAACGACAGCGACATAATGACTTGCACATCGGGTCTTCGAAAAGTATGCTAGACACTGTAACCTTACAGTATTTCACCTAGTCGTCAACCAAGCCATGTCAAACGCTAGACGCTAGAAACGATACCTCTTGATGTTCCGCGGCCAGGGTGACTCTGGAGTATAGTCGAGTGTGTGAGTGCATGTTTGTGTGAGAGAGCGAGAGCACGCATGTAATGTAATCACGTGAAAGCTTCGACGTTTGTGCCCGTATGAATACAGACGGCTAGTATGCTCCACAGACGCCGGGGAGCGAACAACGGATGTTGACGAGGGCGGGACTGCGCAATTGCGCGCACTGCGCGTGTGCCCGCTCCTGTGCCCGCGCACGGGGGCTGTGCTCTGCTCTCTATGCTCTCTGACCCCAGTGGCAGCACCATCTCACTGCACTTCGGCTCCTCGTCTGTCAGACCGAGGCTGTTCTCTCTCTCTCTTTCTCCCTCGCCCTTGCTCGTGCTCTCTCTCTCCCTCCCCGACTGTCTGTCTGGTTTCCACATGAGCCAGCCGAGGTCCCCTAGGGTCGAAGGTTCTGCCCTACCCGCCCAGACCGCGACCCCCGACGGCCGCTAAAACCTCTCCTTCTGTTGCATGGATCTGCGTCTTTTGACAACGTAGAGGGCGACCCCGAGACTTCAGATCGGCCAAAACCAAGGTAGCTATTCACCTTTCGCTCTGCTTTGAAAATCTTTTGGCATGGAAGCGAAAAAAACATGACACAAAGCCGCGGGTTAAGAGGTGCCTTGTCATTTACGAGGAAGAGCAATAGGTTCGTGCCGCGGTCTTTTGACACTGGCCACCTTTGGTGTTTTTATTACATCGGCAAACCGCGAGCACAATCGCAGAGTTCACGGTTTCATAGACCTTTTTGTAGCTCACATTATTGAAAACAGCGGCAATACCAAAATAAAGAGGCGCATAGCCCATATCGCGCAATGCGTGATATCAGAAGGGTCAATTTATTCTCCATAGTGCTTCTGGTCGCAGGCTTTTCGGGAGTTGCATTTATTTATGAAGTTGTGTGGTTTTTCTCGCCGCTCTATGAAATGCGAAATCGCTACATTGTGTTCGCAGCGCATGAGCTCTGATCGAGGCTAAAGCATGCATAATAAAATGCATGGCCAGGGCAGGTTTAGCACGCTAGGCTAGAGCTAGTTGCTGCTACTGTAGCCATAAGGTGAGCGAGCAGCAGCCCAATGCAGTGCACACGGCTGGAGAAAAAAAAAAAATGAACCACGCTTCCCCATATTCCTCCATAGTGTTCACAGCACACTAACGCTACCGTTTAATGGCGCGTACAGAGATCAGCGTCCCGATGCTCCCGAGTTCACGTTCAGAAATTCCTCCAGAGAAAATGGAAGTGTCCACTCCACATAATGTGCCTTGTCTATCCTCATTTATCGAACGCATCTTTTTTGAGGCCCAAGTTTAAGTCGACATTCAAGAGGAATCGGCAAACTCCTCGTTACATGTCAGTCAGTATTTCAGTTGAGCTGGACAAAAAAAAAAATGTGTCTCGTGTGTCTCTCCTTTTAACCGCTACACTATAGACCGAGTATATGCGCAGACTTTAAAGTTATCGTCAAATCAAGCGTTTAGTTCGTTTATTTATTTTTGTATCAAATTTGATCAAATCAATGAGTTTATATGGCCGTGAAAACGCAGAGGACGGCTTGTATAAAAAGGCACCAGGTGTGGAGTCAGAGAGGCTCAGTGGCTCTTCTCCTATCAGTCAGGAAGGTCAGACAGGAGGAAACTGCCGGGTCGACGGAGGCAGTGGATCGCGGTGAGTGAGCTCTAAAGATACAAATACACTCCGATATGGTAGCTGTGACTTGGTTTGTTCTTTCAGTACTATGCCATACGTTATAATTTTTTTTTATTTGTGCAAGAATATGAGGTGACGTTTGACGGGTGGAATAGACAAAGCAGACCCAATTATTTGTATGTTTGTTTCTTGATCAGGGATTGTTATTACTATTATGGTGCAGCTTAGCATGATTTTTAATGCATTATCTTTTTTTACAGGCATATTCTGTTGACACAAGAATGTTACAGTAAATCTTCAGTTTGACATTCAAAATCTGTTAATTGCAGTAAGATCTTTCTTTCAAGACATTTAAAATGCATTACATTGTTGACAATTGTTTTCCCTTTAAACAATACTTAGTAAAAGTAATTGTAGATATCAAAAGCGTGCCCAATTAAGCCACTTAATATCTAACTAACATGAAAGTATCTGTGGATAATAGTGATAATTAAAGGACGAAATTTGAAACCTAAAACAAATGCCTTGTGATTTCATCATGTTCTTTATTTCAGTATGTTAAATACATTTTTTTCACTTGTTTATTGACACATTAATTTATTTCAAAACAATTTATAACACAGCGGAACACATCTGTTGTCAGACAGATTTGCTATTACTCAGAAGATCAATATTCATCATTTGTGTCGTCTACAATTTTACAAAAAAAAATACAAATATACAAATACAAATACAACCAGGATCTGAACTCAAAACCTACTTATTTGTTTAGTTGAAAATCTGTCCTTTCCTGCTATTCCTTCATGCACATTTCACTCTAGAGACATTCTTTTAAGATCCTTTTCTTGTGATCCTCAGAAACAGACTCAGGTCTGAATCCCGTTTCGCACCATTCAACATCCGTTCATCTCATTGAACTGATACACCGTGCACCCCTTCCTCCCCAGACCCAGACGCGTCGACAGGTGAAGTGGTTTCACCTGCCCGTCTCACCTCACCGCGGCGGTTCTGAAGGATGACCGCCCCAGCCGTGGGCTTCCCTTCCTGGTGAACTGGCGTCTGATGTCCAAACGGCGGAAGCATGGCTCATGGCAAATCGACGATTACAGTGGACGAATACAGCTCCAACCCCACACAGGCCTTCACACACTACAACATCAACCAGAGCCGCTTTCAACCCCCTCACGTCCACATGTGAGTACACACACGCGCACGCACGCACGCGCACACACACACACGCGCACGCACACACATAATACAGTTGCCATCAGGAGTTTTTGGTTGTTATCATGAAGTTGAAATATGTTTTTCTGAGAAGTTGTCACACGTAAGGGAGGTGAACCTGTGTGAGATCCTAGTGTTTGACCTGTACAGTACCATATTGTGACAACCATCACAATATCGTCTGGCCATTTGTTGGTAGGTAGGTGTCTGAATAGTGAAAAGTTATTTCTAAGCAGAAAACCAAATGACTTATCAGGCCTTTTTATTATTCATTTAGTAATCAAAGGTATAAATGAAATTATTTAGTATGAAAAAATGTGATAACGGATACGATAACTGATACTTTTTGTTTCCCCCAGCTGTGCCAAACACTGGAACACACTAGTTCATTAAGTTAATTCATGTGCTTCCCTTGGCCGTCATTATTTCCCTGCCAAGCATGTGAGCCGGTCAGTTTGGCTCCCACAGGTCCCTACATAGTAATTATAGGATTGTTTGGGTCGTGTTGTCGCTGCAGTGTGTGCGCACTCCGTCTGCATTAGAGTGTTCTCTTTACATATTTAGTAGCCCATTTGTTTAGCTTTGCTCTTGTCAGGTGTGGGTAATAGACCCTGCATTTTTATTGGTGGGTCAAAAAGAGCTGGGGCGAGTAAAAACACAAACCTTGCTCCAGCACATCGCAGCGCTCATTACACTCTCATCTGTAATACATGTATTTGGGTAGCTTTGGAAAGCCGATGTGGCGTTGGTAACTGAGTTGATTCGTTGAATGTTTTTACTCTGATTCCACTGCACCTCTGGCGTGCACGGGCATGCCGTCCTGGCTCTACTAGTCTCCTGTTGCCCTGTCGCCGTCTTTGCTCTAAATGTAAAATGGAGTCAGAATGTTTCAGAGTATACTTTGCACCGGTGCATCTTCACAGTTACAAGGGGGTTGTGTGCAGTCCGCTCCGCAGTGATGTGAAATGCTGTAATATGGCCCCGTGCCCGAGCCCACTTGACAAATTCACCTTTAATGCTTCCAAAGGAAGCAGAGCTGGCCCAGACACGCCAGAGTCACATTGGATCCTGAAATGAACAGATTGTAAACATGGACTTGTGCTTTTGTGCAAAAGAGAGTATAGGTGATTATTATTTATAATATCTATATATATATATATATTTGTATAATATGGGATAGAACCATGTAAGGTGATAAGAGTTTTCCCAATGGGAAGTATTTGAAATGTGTGTGTTTCTACATACTTGTCTCTTGTAGCAGGATGTGATGGTGCTGTGGTGCTGCTCTCTCTCTCCTGGTGTGTGTTTGGATAAATACATTACGCTGTTTCCTGGGCTCCACAGAGCCCTCTGTGTTTGAGCCCATCATTCTTAAACTCAGACTGGGAAACCCTGACACACACGCACGCACACACGCACGCACACACGCACACACGCACACACACACACACACACACACACACACACACACACACACACACACAC
>JAOPJO010000034.1:3000636-3013804 GCA_027123675.1 Molva macrophthalma | reverse complement strand
GTGTGTGTGTGTGTGTGTGTGTGTGTGTGTGTGTGTGTGTGTGTGTGTGTGTGTGTGTGTGTGTGTGTGTGTTCCCGAGCGGACAACAGGCCAACATTTGTCAGTTTTATTTTTTCTCTAAAGAAATTCAAATCTAGGGTCAGTCACCTGCCACCTGTTTTCTGCAGAGATGTTTACATTCTATTGTATAAGTTCAGCAGAGATGGATACCCTGAGAAACATACCATACAATACCAATATAGAAAACACATTTCTTAAACCCAGGATGGATTAAAAAAACAAAGAATGTTTTATTCATTACATCAAATAAAACAGTGTTGTAATAAATAACTAGATAATTCCAGTATCTACATTGGAAACACAATTTGAATGTGTTCTTTGTTGCCTTGTAAACAGAGTAAATAGGTTGCTATCTTTATTTCATGTGTTGTAATTTGAATGCCTTGATTCAGTAGTTGAAGGTAACAGCTTAATTAAATGATAGAGACATTTCTATCCTTTTCTGGATGGCTGCCCAGACTTAATTGGAAAAGATTAACACAGTTTATGTGTTCATTTCACTTGCCTTGTTTAGTCTAATTGCTACGCTAGATTATTCATGAAGGAAAACACCAAACAAAACACACTCGTTAATTCATTTCAACATAATGAGGCAACTTTAATTGTTTTGTTTTGAAAAGCAGCAATTAAATGAATTAAATGAAATGTTTAAAAAAATCAAAAGTGAACTGCGCTAAAGAACGATACATGTTGATGTTCTCCAAAGGGTCTCATGCTCTATTGTCTTTCCTCTGTCATGGCAATGTTCCCCAATCCAAATCCTTTGGGGCCAAAGTTTTTAGCGTAGCACACTGCAGAGATAATGAGAAAAACATGAATAACACACACAAAATCATGAACCATGTTTTATTATATCACAACTTTGTGTCATAATACACTTGGTTGTAAGGCAATGATATAACCCTTGAATGTCTACTTTCTACAAGTACTTTGTGTGTTGCTGCTTGAATTTTCGTGCGTGCGTTCACACACACATACCTTTACAGTAGAGCTCTCCATCCTTATCAGTCACTGTGGTAGACTCCAAACTCTTCCCACACAAGGCACATCGGAAACAGGTTTTATGCCAAGGCTACGCAGACAAAGAGTAAGTGACAGTGACTTTAAATGGGGTCTTTTGATTGTGGTCCCAGGGAGTATCTGTGTGAAACGCGCAGCCTCAGCCTGGGTTAAAGCAACACTGTGTTCTGCTCACCTTCCCTGCTCCCATGATCTTCTCTGCTGCATACACAGCTTTGGAACACCTGGGGCACTGGTCCGTGCTGCCAAACTTCTGCGCAAATTTGCCAGGGTTTGTGTTTGTGTTTGGAGGTCTATGTTTGGCACCACTGAAACAATACAACAAATCATCCAATATTTGTAATATTTGAAGGAATCAGAATGAATATTTAGTCAGGAAAAAAACACCAACACCTACTCTTGAGGATCCAGGTCCAAATCCTTCCTGGGGGGGTCTGAACTCAGCGCTCCCGCTCCCTGTCCGTATCCATAGCCTTTTGGCCCATATTTCTTGCCATAGCAGGACTTGCAGTAGATCTCAGACTCATGTGCTGCAACTGTTGTGCTGTCCAGTCCTTTTCTGCAGGTCACTGTGTGAAGTACACACATCAGCAACACATGAAAGATAATAATAACCTCAATCTCCAACCCCAGCCATCTACTTTTTGTCAGTCAACATGGCAGTCAGTGCCTTGTGTTTCTATTCGAGGAGATGAACAGGGGGTTTGGTGCTTAAGAGGAGCGCTCTTAAGTCAGGAGTCCATAGGTCCCTGTGGTACCATCAACTCATCAGCAGGTACAAGTCTGAAAGGGTGGACAACAAAAAATCAAGCCTGTTATGGTGTCTGTTGTCTGAGCTCTTTCAAGACCCACTCCTTCTTTGGCTCGGGCTGCTGCCTCTCCTTCACCACACCGCTGTCCCCGAGCTTTCTGCGAGGGTCCCTGGGCCTGGCCCTACTGTTGCCCTCAAAGCCTCCGCAGTGTGTACTACTGTATGTGGTCTACTCACTGCAGATGAAGCAGGTCTTATGGAAGCTCCTTCCATTGCATTGGATCTCCTCTGCGTGGTACGCAGTCTTCTCACATGCAGAGCACTTGGCACCTCCACCCCAGTTTGGCATCCTGGGAATGGGAGAGACAGGTTCTATACCATGTTGTGTTATCTTGTACATTCCATTCGGACATGCTTTATCTAATGGGAGGAATTTAGCAAATGAGGCACAGATTTCACCTCGCAACTCATCATTTTCTATAGATCTGAAGATTTATCCTCGTGAACAATCAACTGAGGACTAGAATACAAGGCTTTAGAGGTGAACCCAGTAAAGTCCAAGCACCGAACAGCACATCACGTCACGTCAAAAGTACCAAAATAATCATCACTGCTTGCGTATAATTACATATTGGCTATATGACACCTAAATACTTATATGTAACCCTTTTATTAAAAGGAGGGAGGTTCTCACCTTGAGTTCTGTTGTGTAGCGTTCTCCTATACTGGCAGGACTGGCTCCCACAGGCTGGGTTAAATACTGACCAGTTCCCCCATGCATCTCTACTGTCCACTGACAAATCCACCCTCCTAAAATAACTTGTGACGACTCAAAGCCCCCCTAGACCACCCAACGGCAGCTCCATTCCCCATTTGTTGGTCATGGACTTGCTCAGACAATGGAAACTAGGTTATCAGAGAACTCTGACAGATGCAGAGTGGAATGGAAGTGGAACTATCGGCTGGACTACAGGAAGGAAGGCGTGTGTGTATTTACTGTTCTATAAAGCAACTTGAAAGAAAATAACTTGGATGATATATGGTAGCTCAAATAGGGGTAACAAAAAAAGGCCATGAGGTGGGGCACTTTCACAGTATTTCATTTTTTTTTTATTTTCATTTTCCACTTACAATGACATTGGAAATGAAAAGATGAAAATTAAAACATTTTATAAATTAAAAATTTTAAATGCCTGATTTGGCTTACAACAAGCGTGTATAATTATCTCATTCTATGGGTTAACAGTTAACCTGTACAATGTGCAAAAACAGTAATCGTACTAGTTTTTACTGAGAAAAAAAACAAAACATACTATCTACAATACTTTATGACTGAAAAAACACTGCTCAAATGTGCTTCAGTCTACAATTTGTTCTCATTTGGCCACGTTTTTTGGAATGGCACACGTTACATTTAATGCTAATCACTTCCGACATCCATCTCATTTTTACAATCTTGCAACACTTTATTCCCCAATCACAAACAATAAACAACAACCCAGCACCATTTGGTTAAACCCTTTGAAACACAGCATCCATAGTAAAACTCACGATACATGTTATACAGGCGGTCCTGCATCATGGCAGCAACATGTATGGTATAGTGTGGAACAATGTGTGCTTGTCTCTCTCTCTGGCCATGTGGTCCACATCGTCATGACTATTTTTGAAGCAGCAGAGAGATGAGAAGTGATGGCCGAGAGAAAGCAGCCCACTACGTTACGTCGCCCTGCATAAAGATATGAAAGAATGCAGGGCTTGGATAAAAAAATGAATAAAATGTAGGACTTGAAATAAAAAAACTGTTGAAAGGTGACCTACAGGTCAGTTGGCACGGTAACCACAGAAATGAGTGGAGGAGCTGAAAAGCGGTCAAGGGGGAGAATCCTCGGCGCTGACATCCAGTTTCCTCTGAGTGATGTTGGCGGTTTTGGCGGTGGCGTGTTCGCCGTGCGTTACCATAGCAGCGAGGGGTGTTAGGGAGACCGGGGTGTGGAAGAAGCTGTGCTGAGGGTGTCCTGCACCTTTGGGTGTGGTCATCATGGGCTGAAAAATAACAAAAAAACAATGGATAAATACGTAAATCTAACTAAGCAGTACATTTCGGTAAATGTCACAATACGAGTAAGTGTGGTGGCTTGCTTTAGGAATGGTTATTTTTAAAGGCATACATTCTGCCTACAAGAAAATGCTGATGGTAATCTAACCAAGCACAATCTTTGAACTTAATCACAAAAGCATGCGGCGCTTATTTACAGCTATTGATTGGCCGACGAGGGTGCGTTACAAAAACCCATCAAAGACGGTGTGGCTAAGCAACGCACTAACAATCCACGTGTGCTTCCTAAAAATAACGTTTCACCGCTCACCTGCGACCTGATTATCAGCGTTACTATCCCCACAGATCCCCCCCCCCGCGCGCCATTGTCGAATAAAACTGAACTCACCTGCTGCATGCTAATGAAGGTGATTGGCTGCCCCGGGCCAGACTGCTGGAGGGGCGCGGAGGACATTGGCTTGACGAACACCATGCCCCTCTGCTGCACGCCCAGCAGCGGGCTGGACATGCCGGCGACCCGCTCGGGCGTCTGGTGCTGGGCGGGGCCCCCCCCTGCGGAGATGAGGCCCAGGTTCTGCAGGGTGAAGTTGAAGATGGCCGGGCTGGGAGTGGGGCTTTGCACGTGGGCCCGATAGGCGGGGGTGGTCTGCGGGGAGACGCCCGCGGGCCTGTGCAGGGGGAGGCCGGTGGGTGTTATCTCTAGGGCATGGGGAGGTCTGGAGCCTGGGAGGGGTGGAGGGAAATTAAAAACACGTTGACCATAGACGGTATAAAATGATGCTAACAGACGGCAGCCATGTTTACACGGACACTATTTACTTATGGTGTCGTCTCGTTTCTGCTGGGCCTCACACATGCCTCCGTGTGACCGTAAGTATATGTAGCTAAATTCAGATTTCTACATTTAAAACCGAATAATGTTCTTATGACTCACCTGCGGTTGGGGTGTGGAAGATGTTGTAGGTGGGAGTAGTAGACTTTTTATTCTCTCCACTTTGAACCTGCATATCTTTGTAGCCAACCAAGGAGTGCATGGGGATGAGGTAGCCTGCAGGTACCAAGGTCTGGACAGATCAACCAAACACAATTACAAACCAATAAAATAGAAATGTCCACAACACGACTCAAGACAGAGAATAGCCCTGAACACGGGACAGGACAGGACAGGACAGGACATGACATCATCATCATCATCGTGCGTCCTACGGTGGGCCGTACCTCGGTGTGGAGGTGTCCCGGGGTGAGGGGCACGGCCCGCGCTGGGACGGGGGTCAGCCCCGCCTCGCCGTCGGAGCCGGTCCCTCTGTCCTCCGTCTCCAGGAAGGTCTCCACGCTCTGCTCCAGGAACTGGTTAGCGACCGCCGCCGCGCAGCCGGGCGTGTTGAGGAACTCCGGGTCCCGGTGGAGGGCCCGGGGCGAGGGCCGGCTGGACGGCAGCCCGCCGCGACGGGCCTTTAGACGCGCATGCAGGACGCCGCTCTGCTTCGGCGAGGTGTCCTACGATTTCCAAGTGAAGAGACGCGGAGGGAAGAGGAGGAGGACGACGCGGGCGTTAGTGAACGACTAGCGTGGCGTGGCCGCTCGGATTTTCTGAACCCTTGGTAAGCCTCTAGACACAATGAGCTCGAGTCCGAAAGGGACTCATGTCTCGTGAGGAAGTTTGACCTTTTACCTTTTAAAAAGGAACAACACAAACAAAGGCATGAAATCCCTCCGTAGGCTTCCCACTCTTTTCCGCGCGCATGATGTCACTACTTCTGACGCAACAATTCTACGGAAGCCTTATGGGTCCATGCAAATATGTAATCTTAGTAATATAGAATACAAAACAATAACTTTAAATATGCAAATTAGACATTTACTAACTATGGCTCTTACAACTAGAATGAGCGTTTTCCTGTCGTTTCAATCTCCTCTGACCGCTGCAACTACACTCACTGCAGCCGCCCCCCTCAAACGCCCCCCAAGAGAAGGGGATGAACCGCACCTGGAGGCCAGCGCCGACGCGCTTGGCTTTAGACGGACTGCCCTCCTCCGCCGTGTCCGAGGACAGGCGCTTGGTCGCAGAGGGGCTGAGGTCCAGAGCCACGGAGCCGGGCTGTCCCAGGCTCTGTCCCGGGCTCTGTCCCGGGCTCTGTCCCGTCTTCTCCTCAAAGGTCATTGAGCGCACGGCGAGGCTGGTGGGCTGCGGCCTGCTGAGTGGGTTGGGCCTGAGTGTGTGCAGGAAGACGGCGTAGGGCCCGCCGCTCCTCTGCTGGGGCAGCAGCACGGGGATGAGAGGGGAGCCCTGCGCCGGGACGTAGGACATAGAGTGGGTCCCCTGCTGCGGTGGCCCGGGGGCGGGGTGGGGAGCGGGGTCCCCCGTGGGCTCCTGGGTCTGTACCGGCACCTCCTCGCGATGCCCTTTGGCTTTGCCCCGGTGCGTCTCCTGCTTGTTTGCCGTGGGCTCGCTCGCACCGGGCCGTGGCCCTTTGGCCCCGCTGTTCAACGGAAGAGATGTTTTAGAACGGATAGCGCCACCTAGCATGACCCCATGACCAGTGACTCTCAACTGGGGGGGCCACACCCCACTTATGGGGCCTTCTGAGTGGGTCGCAGTGCATATGCCAGACCTTAATCTTGAGGAAGAAGCCCATGGATTGACTTGGCAGTGTTTCAATGGCTTACTATTTCATTGACATTTTGCAGCTTTTTGTTGGCAGTTTTCCTTTTCAACGGCACATGAAGGCATTGTTGAGTACGTTAATATTGGTAAAAGCGGTTTTAATTTTTGGGTTGTGACACATGTGGGTCATGAGGCTCGTGTGAGCCATCAGTTAAGAACCACTGCCCTGGTCTCTAACTCCCCACTGTAGAGCAAACCAAACTCACCAGGACTGCTGGTCCAGCTGGATCTTGCATATTGCGGCAAGCTGGGCCATCTTGCTTGGAATGTCATGGTTGGATGAATCGCCTGTAAGTTGGTGATTAAAAAGTAAGGAACGCTGTACATGTGATGGGTATGTGTGAGTAGAACATGTGAAAAGGAAATCGCGTGTGTGTGCTTACTGAGGGCGCTCTTGGCGGGGCTGCTGGGGGCCGAGTTGATCTTGCGGCGGTCCTCCTGAATGCTCTTGGCCATCTTCATCAGCGAGGGGTGTCTTGTGAAGCCACGTTTAGTCCCCGGGGAGGAAAAGAGGTTCTTGGAGCAGTTCTCCACTGAGACGGGCTCACACACCCTGCTGGCCGTGGATGGGCGCAGAGAGGCAGAGCTCTTGGGTTCTGGGAGAGAATGGGATGTTGTGTGAATGTTGTGTGAACGTGAATACATTTGGCTACGTGCTACTGACAATAAGTTGCATATTTTTCCACAGAAAAGTGTAAAGGAGTGTTTCTTCATCTGCCAAGTCCGCTTTGATACCTTCTATTTTTGGCAACTCAACAGGGCCGATCCATTTGAAGGCCGGTTTCCTGCCTCGCTCCTCGGTCACGTGGACCTTCTCGATCAGCTTCAAGCTCCGCAGCACGTTGGCGATGTCATACAGACGCCGCACTTTGGCTGAAGTCACAAGATGAAAACAGAACGTCAACATCACATGCAAACTTTCACAGTACGACTGCCGTTGGGTACCGTCCCTAAATATGAAGTTATGTTCAAACATCACAAACACACACAACATGGATGTCTGATGTAGCTTTTACATATTGAATGTTTGCATTGCGAATAATGATCTGATCCCCTATTCCCGCCTATTATTGAAAGACCTGAACCCACTCTTGAACTTGTTCTTGTCCTGGTCGGCTGCTGGGTCCTCCCCGATCAGGATCTTGGCGGCCACCTCCAGGCTCACCACGTGAGGGTCCGACACCAGGAAGAGCATGACAAACTTCTGGCTCATCACCCTCAGGGATTTTTCTTTCCGACTGTTCACCGAGACTGGTACAGAGTCAAACAGAGCCCAAAATGAGCACAACAGATAAAGTAACAACGATGAGTGTGTGATTATCTAAGTAGAGCTTGGTGAAAGCGTCAAAAACTCACAATATCAGTGTTCTGACATGATAACGGTATAAGGAAACATTGGATACCATTATTGGTAATGCAAATATGATCATTGGCTAGGACTACATGTATGACTAGAGAATTTCACTGGTGTAAGAGTCTACCAACACCTGAAAAACAATTAGCACACAAAACCACAAAAGCACAAAAAAAAAAAGTACATTACGACTTAATGGTTAACCCACTAATAGGGAGGTGCCGATTTTCTTTATTATCGTCTTACCGGCTAAGATCAACAGTCAAACAAAATCAAAAAACCGTCAACCCAAAGATTTCTGCGTCCAACTCCTCTCTCCTTTACTCTATATAAGCGCTGTGTTCACAAGCTGCACTCACTCCTCTAAAGCAGGAGGGGGGAGAGGAGATCTTGGGGAATACATTAAGCTTGTTGTTTATCTACATCACTAGGGGAAAGCCTACTTTTTGCTTTATCCCCACGTTTTCTCTGTCAGCGCAGCTACAGTGAAGGTTACGTGACTAAAGTTCCCCTGAACAGCTAGGGGACTTCTCCACACCTTTGTGATTTTACAATCAGATTAGGTCTGGCTCTTAGACGACATGGATTGCCGTCCAGTAGCAAAAAATATTGCTACCTGTACTGTTCATGTTTATTAAATGACCAACCCGTTATTATCAGTCAGAGCTTTTTGGTATAGTTTGGCCTCGTTTAAACATTGAAATAGCCGCTATACACATTCATAATTGAAACCCTTCTAAACCCCCCCTGCCCCGATGATCGATCACAATCACCATTACGTGATCGGCACACCCCGTACCACTAACTAGTTTCTAGTTCCTCACCTGCGTTGAACTCTACCCCCGGAAGCTCCACGAACGACATCTCCTTCTGGCCCTGCTCCACGCCATCCAGGTCCACCGTCTCGTCGTTCTCCTTCTCATCCCCGTCGAAGTCAAACTCCTTCTCGGCGCAGCGCTGGCGGATCTGCTGCATCTGCAGCCGATAACGCTGGTCCTCGCCCACCTTCTTCAGGATGGCCAGGGTCTGGGCCAGCTTGGAGCGGCCGTGCCAGGTGTAGCGGTTCTTCACCAGGCGGCTCACCATGTGCAGGCTCTCCAGCACGTTCATGATGTCGTAGATGCGTCGGCGCTCCACGTCTGGGTGGTGCGACAGGTTCATGTTTACCGTTCAGCAGACACTTTAATCCAAAGCGATTTACAGTGAACGCAGATTCAGGAAATTGAGGTGGCAGGTGAAGGTGATGATCCCAATGCCCTTTGGGCATTGCAGTCAAACCCAGAACCTTTTGGCTTGGAGCTAAATACCCAACCAATACACTATTCCACTCCGAGGAAAATATGTCAACCCAACAGCTAGAAACGTATGTACTACCGTCAAAGAAAATACAAATAACTAACTCTTCATTACATAGGTACACTTACTTAGTTGAGTGGCCACATCATCCAGGCAGATGTCATGGGCCGGTTCCGGATAATCTGGGTAGCGAGCAAGGAACCTGTGGCAAAGCAGACCGAGACTCTTCTCTTTCCTGCTCAACTTCTCTGCCTCGTCACCAAGTTTGGTATCCTACAAGGTGGATTAGAAACACGGAAATTGTGATCAGTAAAAAGTAGAGAATGTGATTATTAAAAGTTGAAGTTAGTAGATGTGTTACGTCAGGATGCACTGCACTGTGGGCATCAGGTATACCTCTGATATCAGGCTCATAAATACCAAATTCTCAAAATATACGTGTAAAGAACAAACATCCAGTAGTTGCCACATGTTGTATTCCAATGCCACCAAACTACGGAGCCTTTTCATCACTGTTTCCTTAAAGTAATGGACTGGATGGGTACTCTGTATCAGACAAAACATAGTACTTTATATCCCATTAATTGTACTAGTATCTATGTGAGGTGTTATGGTTTGTTTTTGTACCTGTGTAGTGTCCGGGGCTTCACCACCCTCATGGTCTAAACAAAGCTCCTTCTCCCGGTTCCTGATGTCGGGGCTAGCCGCGCTGATCAACATTTTGAGGTTGGAGGTGGGCGTCCAGGGATCCACCGATCGCACTTCTCTCCTTTTTGTGGGCGTTGTGAGAGGGCCCATTATGTTTGCCAGCTTATCTGCCAACACTGTGCACTGACCAAGCACTTTTCTTGAGGTTTTTACTGGAGATTGTGGTACTATAAATACATCACCCTGTACGATAATGGAATAGACAAACAAATCAATGAAATACCTGTAGGAATCACCAAAGCTTAGACTTTGGACTAAAATCAATAGGATATAAATTAAGCTTAATAGATAGACTTACTGACCTTAGAAGTAGTATGAAATGTCTCATACGTTATGCTGGCCACTGTCCACCTTGGATACAAATGCAAACGTATGTTAGGTGTCATGTAACAGATTGGACACTTAAACGTTAATACACTGATTATACAGTAACATTAATGCTCTGTAGAACGCAGGGGCAATTAGAAATAATACAATAATTTCAGATGAGTTGTTATAAGTACTAATCAGTCAATAGCAACGAAAAAATAAAACTCTGGTAATGATATGTGTCTCAACTTTTGTTTTATAAACACAAGTCCATGCTAGTTTGTCGAAAGCTTAGCTTTGGAGGTCTTCAAATGAAACGATAGCTTCAGATGAATTAATACCTTTTCTTTACTGCATTATATTTTCTGGGAGACAACATCGTAATCACCCACTAGTAAAAATAGCACAAAGCCTTCGGTTTAACAAAACTCCGCCTGTGGTTGTTGAACATTTGTAGTAATAACAATTTAATCAAAAGCACTAGTTTGGGTTTGGCGGTAACTGACATTCATTTGATCAAATCGCCAAGAAAACCGGATACACGACGCGCCTAACTATGGAGATCAGCCAATAGGAACACAGCTCTCGATAAGTTAAAGGAAATGCAAAGACTGTCCCGCGCAGGTAAACATTTTTGAAATCGTGGCGGGGAATGTTTATGCTGTAGACGTAGCAAATGTATAGTCTGATACAATTGTGGCAATCTTTCAAAATGACTACAAACTATTGTCATATGTTGGCATGGTCAGTGCGTAAAAATTACGAGTAATTAAGTAAAGTGTTTGTTTCGAAAAGCAAACACTCGTATTAAGCGCCAGACTTCTTGCCAGAGCTACGAAATTAAGATGAACCTATCATCTACCCGTAAAATACATATATGTCATTATTGTAACAATAAGCGGGAATAGTAAAATCCATTACTTAAATGGATATGCCTTAACATGACTGAGCAGCAAAAAATACTATCTTCTACTGCTTAGTCCGCCAAAAAGGGCGTAATGCTCGTTTGCAATTTGCGTTAACAATATAGGAATAGACAAGAAATGCGCGCACACTTACCAGACTACACCAAATGAGTGTCCTTTTAGATGGTTATTTCCATTAATCAGACGTGGGCAAAAACGTAGTGGTCCAAGTAATTGCTATAAATGAACTATTAACAGTTGTAAATGTGCTGTATTGAAACTACACAGTCAACACCTTGGTGATCTAGGAAAACATAACATCGATATACGTGGCGGTTTTTTTGCTGCCACAAAGTTAACTTTAACATGAAACTTTAACTACTAAACCGGCTGACCACCTCGATAGATACGCAAGCAGTTGTCCCGCCTTGTGTTGGCATGCGCTGCTGCCCTCACTGACCTGGCCCGTGCACGTCCCCCTCCTAAACAGCCAACCAGACTGAGCGCTAATCTCAAAGAGGCGTGGCTACAGTTACTGTAATACTCCCCCCCCCACCCTTAGCACAAAGCAAATTAACCTCACGTGATTTATACAATGATCGTGTAGGCTTTCTAAACAATACAAAAGTTTAACCACATTGTGAAATTATCTGATTTATGTCTTATTTGTTCATATAACTAGTCACGCTGTCTGATTACATTATTTACAAACCATGTCACTCTAAATATGATATATATCACTATATGCCTCTATAACCATGATAGATATGAGGAGGCACGGGGTTTTTATCAAATTATCTAAATTAGTATTTAGTCAAATTTCCGTTTCGGCACTAGATGGCAGTACCACCCCACTTTCTAAGAGTCGTCATGGAAACAGACGGGCGCATGGAAAGATGTGGGGAGAAATCGGTGGAGCATGGGGTGCCAGTGACGTAATGTTATCGATCCGAGGGAGAGAGAGGGACCCTGCTGAAGGCTGGCGATGAGAAACATGCGCGGGCTTGCTGCTCTGCGAGGAGCTCGAGGAGAGAAGACAGCGGTCACACGAGGAGGGGGAACAGCTCGTCGTTGTAGTACGGGGTGAGTATTTACTCGTTACTAAACACATTTGGCAACATCAATGTTTCTTTATGTTTAATTGGGTTTCTGTTTGTTCTTATAAGGTGTTGTTGGGCTTACGTAGTGCGGATGATTTGGTGCAGATTTCTGGCAGGGATACTGCGAGCATTTGCTAATTGAAGTGTCCATAGTTTATGGTCCTTAGATATTTGCGAGGTTTGAATTATTACATTAGATTATGAACGCGTGTTAGCAGCGCAGCCATTTAGCACGTTGGCTGCCACCCAAAAGTTTGACTAATAAAGTTGTGATTTTAATTATTCAAATTAGTCAACGTGTGGTTGAATGATCGTTTTATGACATATATCCTACTGCCAATAGTAAGCCCTTAATTTATAGATGTCCATAAAGTCCAATGTCTTATTTAACTCTCTTTGAGCATCTTTTATTAATTCAACATTTTCTTGTACACACGCACGCGTTCAACCCGTCCCACCTCTTCGATGCCAGATTTAACTTTGGAATTCTGAAGCCACACCAGCAGTCTGTTCCTGTTTAAACGTGACATATTTTTTTTTACCCTTTTGTACAATTGGATACTTCTTGGAAACACAATATAACAACTATTTATACTCGACGGGAAACACATTTTTTTGGATCACATTTTTTGAGGGATGGAAACAAGGATGACCAAGATCCTCTCCGTGATGACGCCTTCAGGAGACCCAGACGGCAGGATAATCCCCCGTTCCCATCCTCTCGCCTGATGCTGGCATCCGGCCACCCTCCAGGGACCACAGACTGTACTGCCATCTCAGTAGAGATGATTTGATTGATAGTAAACTTTTATTTGCGGCAGAGGTTCTATTGGCGCCCCCGGCGCGGGGGGGGGGGGCCGGGGCGGGGGGGGGCGGGGGGGGGGGGGGCGGGGGGGGGGGGGGGGGGGGGGGGGGGGGGGGGGGGGGGGGGGGGGGGGGGG
>JAOPJO010000034.1:2774499-2784709 GCA_027123675.1 Molva macrophthalma | reverse complement strand
CCTCCTTACCCCTCCCCCCTCCTCCCCCTCCGCCTATACCTCTGCAACCTGCCACTCCAGCTAACACCACAACCCCCCGGTGCTGGGGGAGAGGGAGTAGGGGTACTGCCACCTTCCTCCCCCCCACCAAAAGCCCCTAATACGTTTGAGCGTTAACTAGAAACTTAAACTGAGCAAAGTAGGAGGGGTGGGGGGGGGGGGGATTCCGATTAGCACACTCCTCACAGCCACAGGGCTCATGCTGCTATTTACAATACATGTACGTACACAATTACCTTGTCAAGCGAAGTAACTTATATTCAGCGTGAACAACATTTGTATTTCTCAGGTGAACCGATGAACCACTATCTCCTGTGATCTCACTGTGTGTGTAATCATAGAAATCCAATCCTCTGTACTCATTATTATTTTATTCACTCAGAGATCGTTTGATATCTTATCAGCCCTTGATGGAAACACTTGCGCTTCATGTGCTCATCAGCGTTACAATCCTCAGGGTTGGGTTTGGTTTGTGTTTGTTTCAGATCTGTCCCCAGAACCACCATATTAAAAGACATACGTTAAGGACAGACCATTTGGGACAAAGAACAAAGGTTAATGAATGCACAAAAACACAGTAAAAGAGGCAAGAGGATCGTACTAGGGCAGTGCATAACATGATTAATTAATGCCTCATGAATTTTGCTGAATCTTTCTGCATCGTTGGTGTTGGTCATGAATGCATTGCTTCAAATCAACTTTACAGTTAACTTTCATACCATCTTGCATTTGAATCTTTCAAAAGATGCGTAGCTAAGTCTCATAGTTCAACCTCAAGTTCTACATTGATTTAATACAACAGGGCAAGTCAGGGCAGCATGGCATCCCAGCCCCTGTGACCGCACCTGTTCATTATGTGGAGGCAAGATGGATGACTAGAAACACAAAACACAATCATGGCAAATGTAAAGGCTATGCTCAATCGCACTAAGCCTTCAGATTTGAGGACAGTGGTGTTGGAAAACTACAACAGCAAGGTAGTCTGCAACACAACAATGCGACAAAACAGTTCCCACAAAGTTCCCATCATAGATTTTCTGAAAGAGGATAAACGCTTCAGATCTGTAGTCTAGTGGAACATTTGTGTGTGTACTTTCTTTTCACTCAGCGCGGGTTCCTAAATCGCCATCCTTTTGGAAACAGGGACTCACCCTCCTTTCAGTGCTGGTCCTGGTCTTAGTCAATGGATTCATTTTGAAATGAATTGTCTTACTTCCATCTTCTCATAATTGCAGTCAATTAAAAAATGTTCAGCCATTGGAGAAAAGCAAAACAACAAAAAACAAATAAGATAAAAAGGAAATAATCATAATTCTACTGTGTTCCTGTTCTTGCCATCTGAGTAAATTGGGCGCCAACACCTACGGTGTCTGGTGTTTGCATTAACAGGAGAAGAGGACACTAATTATTATCACCTTGGCAACCATGTGAAAGCAACAGCCCATATCTCATTTAAGCATGCTTTTAATTGGAAGCAGGGGAATAACTGCACATTATGAGAATTATCAGCACAGGAATCACTCATGCCATAAATGTAACCATTTATTTCATGAAATGGTAATGCAATATAGTTTGGCGGCATGGTTCCACTCTTTTCTGGTGCTCCCTGCTGTAGGATTTAAAGCATGACATACAGACGTCAGACACAGAATACCAACAGCATAATGTTTGACAACAGGGGGCACTATACAATCCCCCATGGGGTACATCATATATCTCAAACCATTGTGTAGGTTATTTACAATACAGAGCGGAACCACAGCAGGTGGAGGCTGGGGTGGTGGTGGGCGAAGTTCTGCTCAGCACACTCAAGTTCGCAGAGTGAGTGTTCGAGACGGAAGTTCTTCAATTGACCGCCTTTCAGTGTACGTGCGTTTGATTGGACCGCGTTAGCCGTCAGCTGATAGGCAGCGTATGACCAGAGTGTCCCGCCAGAACTAGCTATGCCCATTTGTACAACACTCAGAGAAACCTAATACATGTAAAGCGTTCGTATCATCATGATGATCATCATCATCGCCACAGCATTTTCCCTCCATTTCCTCTTTCCGTAAGCCGAGGTGGATGTGGATATAGTGGTGATAGAGAGATAATATTCCTCAGGTTTCTTTGCTTAGTTGGTTTGTATTTTATTTTCAAGTCAACCTGAGCTTATGATGCCGTCCCGGCCCAAGTCCAACCCAACACAAAGGTCAGAGAGATTACCAGAATAACGCCAAGCTGTCAGCCCCTTCGTTTCCCCCATCGGCAGCCGGGACTGCCATTCAGTTCCTTTTTGATTTCCATAGGGCGTTATCAACGTGCGCAGACAAACACGCCTCTGGACACAGTTGGACGGACCTACAATCAATCAGCGCAACGAAATGTGGGCCACATCAGCAGCAGCCATCTTGGTTGTTATGAAAATGCCTCACCGGCGCTCCCGTAGGGCTCCTCTGTACATCATCGTATCAAACCCGCCCCGTATTAGATAAACGCTTGTGATTGGCCCGAAGCGGGTCTTCTGAAATCTGTCTGAACGGGAGGAGGACCAGACCCATGTGGGTCCCAGGCTTGATCAGATACCGTTTACTGCAAAAGAATATCCTCAATTCACTTCCGTACTATTCTCTTAATGTGCGTATGCCCACTGCAACATTCATGGTTACATAATACATTCATGCAATATATGCATACACACACAAACAAAACATTCTCCTGAATGACCACACAGTCATACTGTGAACCTTGTGGTTGGCCAATCGATGGCCACTTAAAGAGTCTCAAGTTGTCTCAAGGTCAATCTCGACATAAGCACTATTGACCTGTTTGTTGTTCATGTAATTGAGAGGTATTTATTGAAAAAAATCCCCTATTAATGCATTATGACTGGCGAGTAAACAAAGTGGCCCTTGCAAAATTTTGGCCTCAGGTGTTTCCATCAATAAGTCATGAGAAATGGCTATCAATGCACTGTTTGATAGCTTTGGGGCAAAAACTGGCTGTCAGGTTTGAACAAAAGCAGCTCTCTGTGAAGAAGCAGTGAAAAGAGGAATCTTTTTCTCTCGCCCTCTCTCTCTCTCTCTACTTCCACCTCTGACAGTTTGGAGGCCATGTTGTGTATGAAATATATTTTTTAATATTTACCTCCCCTTCAACACCATCCTCGGATTACTAACCGTAATCATAGCTCTATCTTTTGCCTATTAGTTGGGAACATCATCGCTTGGGATGATGATGTTGTGATCACATCCTGGCATGCGGGAACAAGAGGTGATGCTATCGCACTTTTCACTCTTGGCTAATGGCCACTTGTGTTGTGTGTCAGAGCTCTCCTCGTGAAGAATCTACTGTAGCCTTGGGTATCTGACCCCCTGAATTAACAGAGCCACCGGACCATTATCTGCGCTTCAGGGCTTGCAGTTCCTCTGATTTGCTCGCTTGTCTGCTCGGCGGCTAATGATCAGTTTAGAGAGAAACGTGGTGATTGGGAACTTTTAAACACATTTCCTGAATGCCAGCTGTGATGGTCATTTCTATTGTGGAATAGATTAGACTCGGGCTGCTTATCGTTGTTATTAAACGTAATGAATGTAATGGATCTCACCTGTGTTTTTTCATTGTTGTATTTAGCAATGCGCTATTGACTACCAATCAAGATCAGATGCAATCTGTATAACCACTTACTAACCCTGGCTTTAGTTTCCATATCTCTCCCTGCTTTTTGACCTCTGTTAACCTCTAAATACTTTTCTAGGGGCGTACATCTACCTGATAATGATGCCTTTTCACGCAATGGACGCACTGGAATCTGCTGCCTTTATTCTGCTTATGGTTTTAATACATCATGTCAATGTTATAATTCCAATTTCATAAACCTTCACAACAAGGTCGTCCAATTTGAATGAATGCAATAACTTGTTGGGTTTAGTTTAGAATGACAAAGATACAACACATTGCCTTCCAATATGTCTTTGAAGTACTTTGAAAGATTGTATTGGATTTTAATGCTGTGCTATGAAGATGGAGGAGCTATTGATGCTGGAGCTATTGGTGCTGCTACATTTTTGGATAATTCTGAGAAGAGCAGTTGTGCCTTTGTACAGTATATTATTTTCCCCAGAAGATGAGCTTAGTGAAATAAATAAAGCTCTTCTGGATGAACATACCAAGAAATGCTGACATACAAATACCAAAAAATGATGTCTAAGTGCCAACTCATCAGCTAACAATTTGTGGCTCATATATAGCTGCGTGCTAACTTATGAGGTTATTGTGGCGCACACTTCAGTGATTTTGTGTTCATTTTTGCATTGATGGAAACAACTACATCTGACAAAGGTCACATTTTCTCATTTCCTTGTTTCTTATCTTGGCATCTGCAAGGTTTCAGACAAACAGAAGATTTGTGCAACCATGTTGGGTGTATATAGCTAGATGTGACAGATGGCAGGAAAGACTTTTTTTCATGAGTATACATAGTTGTACAGAACATGACAACTTAAAGTTAACCTCTATAATCTTATGTTTAATAATAATAATTGTTATTGTATATTTTATATTTTATATAAAGTAGAGTATTTTGGGCTTCAATATGTGGACGAATAAAGTTTTAAAGCTTCCATCCGGACATTTGTTGGGTTAGGATCTCTGAACTTCAAGTTGTTTGTACATTTGCTTCCTTTTTTTTCTGATTAATTGGACATTGTTTGTCTCTGCATTCACTGGACTAACATTTATTGTAATATGAAAGTTTGGTGTATTTATTGTCCACCTTATTGGGGGTTCTTAGATTGACTTTAAATGACCGGGATCTTTCAATTTGGAATTCAAAGTGCTATGATATTTACTCATAACAATTTAATTGAAGTAGAACTTCATTTTCAGATAAGTGATTTATTTTGAAGAGAAATGTGGGTGTTACAGTTCATAGAAGCTTACAATTTTCACACACGGCGTGGAATCACTTTTAAAACTTTAAATGAGGAAAATATTCACTTAGTTTGACCTAAATCCCTTTTCTCTTTTTCTTTTTTATAGTTTGGGAAGTCTGGCCACTCAAGCCAGAAGCCAGACCCAGCCACAAGCAAAGCA
This sequence comes from Molva macrophthalma, assembly GCA_027123675.1. Lineage (NCBI taxonomy): Eukaryota > Metazoa > Chordata > Actinopteri > Gadiformes > Lotidae > Molva > Molva macrophthalma. The sequence continues at coordinate 2,779,597 of JAOPJO010000034.1, read as the reverse complement.
TTGTCATCATTTTGGACTCATTGTCTAGTTTATCCTGAACTTATTTTATCTTATTTCATTGTACAATAAATAAATGCAAAGCACTTCAAGCTGAGAATTCAGTAAAAAAGGTGCTATAGAAAGGGGTGTTGTATTGTTGTATTCATATGATAATATTACTACCATGTCATTCCATTATGCTGGGAATTAACCAATTAATTAACCCTTGCATAAGTTAACCCTTACATAAATAGTGAGTGACTGAATCCTAAGATAAACTTCCCTTTTCTTTTAGCAATTAATAATACTTTTCAGGAAGCAATGAACTACGCATGCGACTGTAGATCATTGTGATATATTAACTCTGACACGTGGGCCATATTTTCATTAATTAAACATGGCTGCGTGATAATTCCTTCAGCAAGAGAGCTCCCTCTAACCCCAGACCATGGGCATGCACAATATATTTTTGTCACATAATTTAATTAGAAAATGATAAATGCCTGGCAGCGTGTCTATGCATCTGCAAAAGGTCATGGGTGGCCTACTCCTTGGCTTATTACAAAACACGTTTTAATTCAGCAAGCATTTCTAATGGTCATTTCCCGATCATTTCTTTATCGGGACATTCTGTAAAGCACAGATTGCACATGTTTCTTTCACATGCTTAAGATTAGTCCATGGAGATGAATGAAGAACTGGTCCATAACAACACTTTGCTGATAAAGTTGTAAAAATAAGTTGTTTTAATGTCAATGTCTCAGTACAGTGACCACTAACAACACACTGCATGTTTCACGTGAGTTGTGTTCATTTGAATTCCAACAGGTTCTTTCTTCTCGCAGTGCAAACATTTTTACAAATATCAACTTCCCATGCAGAAGGGATAATCATTTAAAATATTTGTAATATATTATAATTTTCTGTCATGATAGTTTAGGTAAAATCATGAGTATTAATCATAGTGTGTTTAATGATAATATTTGGGTTCTTCACACTTCATGGGTATGGAGGAGAATTTCGCAGCCCGACCATGAATCAAATGGTTCCTCCGTCTGTTCAAGGGATTCACAGGAATACCTAACACTATATTAGATCCCTTTGACCAGGAAACAATCTCTGGGTCACAGCAATCTCTGTCTCTGTCTCTCTCTGTCTCTGTGTCTGTCTCTGTCTCTCTCTGTCTCTGTCTCTCTCTCTGTCTGTCTCTCTCTGTCTCACTCTCTCTCTCTGTCTGTCTCTCTGTCTCTGTCTCTGTCTCTCTCTCTCTGTCTGTCTCTCTCTGTCTCTCTCTCTCTGTCTGTCTCTCTCTGTCTCTGTCTCACTTTCGTTCTCTGAATATTTTACAGGTTATATATTTCTCATCACTCTTTTCCCTCCAACCTTATGAACATCAGAGTCCCCAGAAAGGAAGGCGTATGAGAGTGGGGTGTGAGGGGCGAATGCCAAACCTGGTTTAACAGTGAAATCCTGCAACTTCAAGAGGAAGAAGTAATGTGGAAATGCAACAACGGAAGGTAATAGCGATGGAGTTGGCATTCTGCTGTTTAGTCTTACACTGAACTCTTCATAATAATTATCATTTAATTTTCTTTGCTTTCGATTTCCTCCATATATTAAATGTATGTTTATGTTTGCATTGTGGAGGAAATGGTTTCCTTAAGAACACATTCTATTAATTTATTGTCTACAGTTAATAACTTCCAGAGCAGTTGAACTCGTTGTTTGCACTGTTGATCCTGTTATCTTTTACTTGTCTAAACAAACGTCTAATTAACTCCATATACCTGCGCTAATAACACCATATAAAACCAAAGCGGTGGAGAATGTTTTCTTATGAACACATTCTACTGCTTTATTAAAGGCCTACAGTACATAAATTCCAGAGCAGCTGACCCTGTAGTTTAGACTGTTAATCCTGGTAACTTTTACTTATCCAATCAAACGTCTAATTATCTCCATATACCTGTGCTCATAAGACTATCTATAACCAATGCACCATTTGAACGTTTACAAATAAGTTAACTGATAATTAAGGTCTCTCTATCTCTTTCTTTCTCTTTCTCTTTCGTTTGTTTGTTTGTTCGTTCATTCTTTTTTCTTTCTTTCTTTCTTTCTTTCTTTCTTTCTTTCTTTCTTTCTTTCTTTCTTTCTCTGTGTGTCTATCAAATGACATAAAGGGGATGAAGTTGTGTGGGAGTGATATGCACTTAACTGTTGACAACCACTTCTACCTTGATCTCTGTGTGACCGGTACAACATCATTATTTCTATGAAATAAAACATGAAGTAGTGGAGAACAAAGTGCCTCATTCACATCCTCAGCAGTACTCACACCCAGGAGGGCGGGAGAGTAGACATTGATGGCATAATAAATGGCATTAAGGACAAGAAATAACTGAATCATTCTTTCTGTTCCTCCTACTTAACACCAGCGGTGGAACGTGATAACCAACTTGGCCATTTGGTAACATAAGTCAACGATACCAAAATCTCAATTACTTTATAATCAAACCGGATTCAAGTCGTTTTCACCAAAAAACTAGTCTCATCACAAACAAGAAGTGAGTAAGACCTTTGTCTGGAGTCGGATGAATCCACTTCCCTTCCCTCTGGTGCTCACACTGTGTACAGGACAGTAGTGTTTCAGACGCCTAACAGATTTGTGGAACACATGGAGATATGTGTTCTGTGTGCGTGCCGCTTCTTTCTGAGCTCATTATTCTGCTGTTTGGCAACGTTGTAACGCTTTGCTAATCACAAACTTCATCATGGAAAACTGCTTTCTTGTGTAATCAGTTGTGACCTTTCTGATGATTAATGTGCTCATGCTGTATGGCAGTCATTGGAGATGGCTAAAATATTATATTTAATTTGCACCCAAAGTACTCAAAATAGTTGCACAGCGTTTGTTGTGTTTTGGGATTATCTATTGCACTCTTACTAATTCCTCAGATACCTTGTTTAAAAATGTTTCCAAAGTTACTTCCTCCTAAAGTAGCATTTATTATCAAATTTCACATTAATATCACAAGACTAATTATGCAATGCACACATGCTAGTATAATGAAGTCTGTCTCAAAGCATCAGATTTGTTGTGGTGTGTGTGGGTTTGTGTGTGTGTGTGTGTGTGTGTGTGTGTGTGTTTGTGTGTGTGTGTGTGTGTGTGTGTGTGTGTGTGCTTTTGTGTGTGTGTGTGTGTGTGTGTGTGTGTGCGTGTGTGTGTCTGTGTGTGTGTGTGTGTCTGTGTGTGTGTGTGTGTCTGTGGGTGTGTGTGTGGTATCTTAAGTGCTGGTGTCTGAGCTATGTGCTCTCTGCGTTCGGTCTGTTTTCCTACTGCTTCCCTGCTCTGTTCGCCTCTGGCCCTGCTCAGCCTGTACGTACTGTACAGTACATACTGTACAGTACGTACTGTACAGTATGCACTGTACAGTATGCACTGTACAGTATGCACTGTACAGTATGTACTGTACGCACTGTACATACTGTATGTACTGTATGTTCTCCCCAGTCCGTATATACTGTACTGTATGTACTGTATATTCTGTATGTACTCCCAGTCTGTATATACTGTACTATATATACTGTATGTACTCTATGTACTGTATATACAGTATGTACTGTATGTACTGTATATACTGTATGTACTGTATATACTGTATGTACTCTATGTACTGTATATACAGTATGTAGTGTATGTACTGTATATACTGTATGTACTGTATATACTGTATGTAGTGTATATAGTGTATGTAGTGTATGTACTCTGTCCGTATGTCCTCTAACATGTATGTTGTATGTGCTGTTCCTTGGTGGACTCTACAGTCCTACCGCATACGTCTCAGTCTCAATGTTCCCCGCCCTTTCACCCTTGATGTTCTGTCCCCTCCATCCCCTCACGCTGTTCCTCTACCTCTGAACCCGGCGTCTAGCTGGGACGTCCCGCTCTTTCTGTCTCACTGGATTTGAGTTGCTTCGATTATTTTGTTCCTTTGCCACGTCATGATTTATTTTTGAGAGCGGTTCTCCGCAGGCGTCGGTGGAGAACCTGATGAAGGAGAGGATGCCCAAGAAGGGGGGTCGCTGGTGGTTCTCCTGGAGGGGTCGGAACAGCGAGTCCAACTTAGTATGTCCCGATTTAGAATCCAACCTGCAGTGTCTGTAACACAGAGCTTTACGTGTAATACCAGCACATTTACTATGGAGATGTTTATATCATATCTATTTAATAATAGAATATACTGTATATGTACAAATGTGTATATATATAGAATTATTATATGGAAATGTAGTACATATTTAAACATGTCTATAATACTAGTTCTAATAGTATGTAGATAAGCATGTTTAAAACATGTAAGCATGTATATAGTAGTATACCGTGTAATAACAGGTTTCATTGAACCTTTGACCTTCAGGAATCAGAGACAGGGTCAGGGGATGTCCCAGAAGGCATCAGGGACAGGTGACTGCTTTACTTCTCCTTTCCAATTGGTTTCCAATTGTTTTACAACTACTTGCCAATTGCTTTCCATCTGCTACATCAAACTACATCAAACACTTTGCTCTCCCACCCACGCACCGATCAGAGTGTCCTATTTAATCTGCTGTCCTCTGTGGTGGTTTTTCAGAATGAAGGAGGAGTCGTCCTCTAGTGATGACGATCACTCCTCAGCCAATCAGAGCCTGGGATCCTGTCAGCCGGAGCCCATGGCCATCTCCAGCAACGTGTGCTACAAGAAGACCCTGAGACTCACCTCAGAGCAACTGGTACACAGATCAATATCCAACACTTTAGTCTGGCTGGACGTGTCATACTTATGGGTCTTTTTCACATTTGTATTTGTCTTGTATTTCTTAAGCTGTTGTTTCTTGTGTTATTCTACATGTTTGTGTTCTATTTTACATGTTATATATTAATAATTTACTTAAATTCTGGTACTTTATTTCCCTTGTTCCCTGACTGGGATATGATCCATTCTCTACAGTTTTGTGTTTACTGTTGCAGTTTGTGCAATAGTCCCATTTTAAAAGGTGCTATAATACATGCGTGTGTGTGTGTGTGTGTGTGTGTGTGTGTGTGTGTGTGTGTGTGTGTGTGTGTGTGTGTGTGTGTGTG
>JAOPJO010000034.1:2731888-2753994 GCA_027123675.1 Molva macrophthalma | reverse complement strand
TGTAGGATTAATGGGATCACATTAGTAGCACAGTTCTCACTTTGGGACAATGGCAGTAAAGCGTACGTGTTAACCATGATGCTATTACATTAAGTACCCCCAGTGGGGAAAATCCCACTGCCTGCTTTCGGGGTGATGACAAGTGTTTTTTGTTTAGTTTTTTTTCTTCACATTTACAAGAGACAGCGATGCATCAACAGCCACGGCAGTGAAAAAGTGACGGAACCTAATATGTTTTTCCATAAAAAGCACATATTAATAGCATTGCGCTGTAGCGAATGCATGAGAGAGCAATGAACTTGGAAGAAGATAAAAGACACATTAGCGAAACATTAGTCCAACACGGAGCTCACCAACACAAAACAGCTTTTTAGAAACAAACACGAGAGTAATATGAAGGTAGAGGTGGAAATACAGTACTTTAATCCTATGTTGGGGGTATAAGAGCCTAAAAAGCTTTGTGGAACAGAGGGACCAGGAGATGTTTTAACAGAGGCCAGATTGACTGGCTCGGCAACACACCCAGTAGACCAGAATGTGGACATTATTACATGATTTATTAAAGGGAAGAGCCTAATCACATTTAAATGTAGTACTTTTCTTTTATTATCCTATTTTTTTATGACCTATTTTGACGTTTTCTGTATTTTATTCATTTAGTGAATGAATAGGTTGTTCAAGTCAATTTTTAATTACATATCATATACTTGCACTTAATGATTACCAGGGAATAAAGGAATACTTTTATTTTTTTATTTCAATCAAACATGCCAATACTAAAGCTAAAACTGTCGATAAAAGGTCCACTGGACAGTTGGCGGTAAGCAATTTCATAACCCATTACCACAGCCTTAAGCAAACCGCCTCTTCGTCCATCTCTCTCCCTGCCCCGCACAGTGCACTACTTACAGCGCACGCTCCCTTCAGCAGCCCGTAGACAGAAGGTGGGCGTCACAACTTATACCATGCGTTGGTGAAGTAGGCCTGAAATGGCCGTGGGGGTTGATATACTGGTGTCACTAGAGGCTTCTGCGTGTGCCTCCTCCAGGCACCGGATTCAAGGAGAGGTAGCAGGTCAGTGAGACATCGTGCTAAGGAACCACAATGTTTCTACGCTGCGCGGTCCACAGCGTAAGCTAATTCCAAGGTGACATCATTAAATTGTTCCTGAACCTCTTTATTCAAATAATAATTTCATTCCAGACGTGCCGCCAGCCCCCACACCTCCTTTTTATTTTGTTACTGTCTCAATCAGAAACGGAGCCGTTACACACCCTGCAGCCAGTCGAGGACAGGGTTGACTGGACTTGAAGCACGTGCTTTCATTTGATTATTTTGGCTATTAAAACATAGCCAAGAAAGTGAGTGTGTGTCTAGTGTCATTGCGAAACATGATGAATTCTTGCACCATTGCATTGCACTGGAATTTAGATATTTTCATCCAAACTCTGACTAGTAAGCAGTAGTTGGATCAACTCCAGAGCTGAATCTAGCGACCCTTACCTGCACACCCATGGGAGCAGTTTAATTTCCTAGACTAAATTGTATGTGTGTGTGTGTTTGTGTCTGTAATACACTTTGAAGCATGTCCTACTGTGTTTCAAGGAAATCTTATTTTTATTCCAGATTGGTAATGCTTATAGCTCAGCCCCTGATTGCACAAAAGTTGACTTATGTATTCCCGATAAGCAGGTCACCATAAAGTTTGGTACCACTTCACCCATAGGGGGTGCTCTCATATATCGTCTGGATGTTATTTTCTGAATCTTCTAAATAACCACTAGTGCAAAGACACCACATTTTGTATACAGTCTCTATGGCAGGGGTCACTATTTCTTTCAGGAGCCTCACATAAAGTAGGCGAAGGGCCACACATTGGACAATTGAATTTCTACATGAAACGAAGACCTGCTGAGGAGACGGGGCTTCCGTCTCAGTATTCAGGAACTTGGCGTCTTCTCTGTGGGGAAAAGCCACAATCCTTCCCCCCGTGTATGGTCCTGTTTTGAGAGGGTGTGCTGATAGGAGCGGTTATTCAGACGGTCCATGTGCTGGTGAGAGAGAGTAAATCGATGCGTTGCGTGCAGCTCTACATTGAAATACGATTGTACCCGTTTTGAAAAGAAAATAATACTTTTTAAATAGTAAAATGGCGGACGGCGTCGTTCTAAAAAATAAAAAATGATTAATGCTATAATGGGTCAAAATGTACTTTAGCGACCGTAAATATACCTTGGCCTAAGTTAAGTCTATGTGTGGAAATCACAGCATTGCGGGCTGGATTAAGATGATCCAGGTTCTGGCCCTGGGTGTTGCCATGTCTGCTGTATGGACCTGCTTACTCAGATCCTTATTTGGAATTCTGATAAAAAAAAAAAAAATGTTAGACTTATACGGAAATCAAAATGTTGCAATATAACATAATTCTGTGTCAATAGCTCCAAAAATGACGTTGCAGTGTCAATGCTAAGCTAAGTGCTAATGCTTAAAATAGCACATACAGCATTTGCTGTTAACTCATCAGTCGGATTCACAACAAAACATTTGGGGACACTTTCCTCATCGCCCCCAACTGACATGCTCCTGGAAACGGAGGGAAAAACATGGTCACTGGTGTAGGGTAGTGGGAGTGAGCTGTGAATATCGAGACATGGTCACTGGTGTAGAGTGAGCTGTGAAAACCCGAGACTGCTTGAAGTTTTAATTGTGGCTGTGATTGTGGGATATGATGTATGGCTTTAATGACTCACGCACTACTTGATAGAGCACATTAATAAAAAAGTAGGTTAAATGTAAGCACTTATTACATATTTTTGTATTACCATTCATCATTCCGGTTAGGGTCACGCAGTCAATAAAGCAATTTAAAAATAAATCTTACAATGGCAGGAATAAAGTCTACTTTTACAATGAAACACATTTCATTCAGATTGGCATATAAAGGGATTATTCAATGATTACTACTTCCTCGCTAGTTTGCTATTGCCATGCAAGACATGAGGCAGAGACCTCAGATGACCCAGTTTACAGCCCACTGTACATTTGTTTGGGGAGAAATGGAAGACGAGACCGACTGGAATGCTAGGCCTAGAAATCTATTTATTTCAACAAATCAAGGTTCCTTCGTGGCTCAGAAATCTGGAAAAGTTGTCATAAAGACGAAATATCATCCCGAGTTCAAAGACTAATGTTTCAGCAGGGAGAGAGCAGTGGGCCCTGACCACTCTGTTTCCAGCAGATAGCCGAGGGCCCAGCCCATATCCCTCCCTCTGAACTGACTGACAGGGAGAACGTGCAGTGTTTCCTCCTAACCAGGCAGGAGAATTAGCTCTTATATTTCCCCAGCAATGTTTTGTAGATACTGAATATTTGTTGGTGGATGGATGTCAAGGTTGTATTATTCCCATAGTCTCATAATTTGTGGAAAAAACATATTAGTATATTTTAAATAAAATATCCACGTATCACGGCAACTCATAAATCACAGCATCGGTTTTCGCTCATGCTTTGGCTCAAGTTCACTTGACATTTTTTTCGTTTGCCAGAAAACCTTGTGTTTTATAGACGGTTTAGACCATAAAACATAAAATGGCCTTGCTCTAGACAACATATTTCTGAGTTGCTTGTTGATTATGAGCCAGGCTACCATCTTGGGTCATCCGAAATTGTTGCGCTGTTCCAAGCTCAGAATCAGGGTGATGTATGCTTTTGACTCGCTCTACATTGCGCAACTTTCACACGTTCAACCTTTTTTTTTCCTCTGGGGATTTGTGTCGGTGTGTAATAGTTTGTGAGGCGTGTAAAATGATTCTGGTTCTGTTGGTGTTTTGTCTTTTTAAAGGCCAAATGAATTTCCCAATTTGTCTTTACCGTGACACATACCAAGTTCTTAAAATACGTGAAACAGTTTAATCCCAAATCAAAATAAGAGGGATTATGCAAAGTTTTGTCCTGACTTCTTTCCTTCTGTAGCCCAGGGTGAGTGATCGCGGCTCAGTGGCGCTCCACATGCCGATGTCAAAATGTACCAACATGCACGGCTGTGTCTGTGCTGAACATCGGCATGGCGGCAGCTCGGGCGCGTGGAGGTTCTGTGAACGGCGAGCCGCCACACACACCCATGGCAGATGGAACATGGCACCAGAATGTGGTCTAAATGTTCAGCCCTACCTATGGCACAAGTTGGGACGCGTACACTGGGGCGTTCTTTCTGATTATAAGGCCCCCCCCCCCCCATTCCGCACTACTACTAACCTGTGGGATTCATTACTACATATTAGCAAGGGGTGTTCATCTCGTGCTGGTCATTTCGAAACAAATATATGAAATGTCTCTCAAACGAAAAAGAGTTTTGCTCATATTCTACAATATACTAATTAGAATTAATTAACTAATTAATTAACTAATTAACTAATTCGAATAAGTGTGTGTGTTCTCGTGTCCGGCGCACATCGCCACAAGAGTTCTCAACTGCGCATTGCGTTATTATATTGTAACATTGCACAACAGATCAAACTAAGGTAGCCTACCTAAACAATTTAGGCTTATTCTTTTTTCAACCCGTCAAACGAAAACCGACAGCAGCCTTTGCGTTTGATACGGGGGCTGGGGCATTGTACTCAACTTGGCTGTCCTTGTAATCGTAATGCAATCTTATTAAATACCCTTTTATGCATGGTATGTGTAATGTTTTGCTCTCAATCATTAATCTTCTTATATTTGGAAGAGTGATTTGGTAAATCTCTCCCGTTACATAACACTTATGTTTAATTAGTTTGATTAGTTTGTAAGTACTCCAAGGACATTCAGCGTAGGGCCAAAGCGATTCGTATTGCTTGAGGAAATTCCCATCAACATTTTTAGCTGCGGTCTGCTGCTTGCAGAAGAGACATGTAAAAGAAGATTTGGGCAGAAGAGGAACATGACCTTGTTGCAGAGTGCCTATTGGTGACATGCAATGCATCCCTGGTCCTGTTTTACCGTGTTGTGTGGTATTACATTTCACAGTGGCTAAACTCGATCTCGGTAGACGACATAACATTGCAGGGTACCATCGCTACAGCGGGCAGAGTGTAGTTTAATAGGGAGTATTTCGTCCACTCACTCTTATCTCAGATATTAGTTGCATTCCAATATAGGAGCCATAGCTCAGGGGTTCTGTCATAGAATCACTGCAAATCGATGTCTTTACTGAGTGGAATCTGTTTATTTCACAAGAGGACGTATCCATTCTAGCCATGCTCTCAGCCATGCTCTCTATCGTGGCCCACGATAGAGACTGGAGAACATTATTCTGGGGAAAGATCAGAGCAGAGGCAAACTGCAAATGATAATAAGGGACAATATTGCTTTACAGTATTACAATATAAGTATGGAAAAAGACACCTAGAATAAATTGTACATCAATGTGAGATGTTGTTTAACGGTGTCAAAATGTTTTTTGCCTGTATTATTATTTATTCATTTCAATTTCATATTGGCAAATGTGGAATGGACTTTGAGGCCTCAGAAGTACTTTGATCAAGAGACTATCTACTGTAATTAAACTATTACCAATGCCTTCATGATTTCCCATTTGGATTGGTCTGGTCCCTGGCACTTTTAACGCTGTAGAATTGGGCAGACTCTACATCTATCCTACTATCAAATGCTAAATTGAATTGTTAAGATAATACTGAAATCAAATCCGAGCTTCAAAAGTCCTCCACGCTCCGAAAAATAGGGGGCAGCATATTACCCGAGAGTTCTGGTGACCACCCTCATTGTCTTCTAACTGGTCTGAACCATGTATTAACAAATGGATAACTTACTTAGCAAATATAATATCACCGTAACTTACATTATACAATTAGCTTGCTTTAGAAGCTATCGGTAAATAGCCAACGTTAGCATTAACAGTTTATCTACCAGTCTAGAAGAAATGTTGCAGTTCTACATCAAACTTCATCCCTTTACTCGCCAAGAGCTGTCTCCAGGGGTGGAAAGCCTCGCCAATGTATACTCTTGTTTTGCTTGTATTTCTATCATATCATTTTTCTGCCGTGACTGATAAGATGTTAGAATAAGCTTCTTCTTATTCCTTTCATGTTGGACTGAGGGCAGACTGGACGCTGCAATGTCAGGGACCTCTTGAGGTAGAAAGTGATATTACTAGGCGGAACGGGCCGGGGCTAGCTGTACAACATGCTAACTGAAGTAATTATGTCTGCAACACAATAAATACATGTCTTTGAAATAACTCCAAAACTGTTATTTCTTCACATTCTGTTATTTGTTGTTCAATTTCAATGTTTCAAATTAATAATCATATATATACGTTTCATGTTAAAAAAAACAACCTGCTTTCAGCGATTGCTGTATTGATTCTAACAACAACACTATTGATACTATGGATAGTAAAGACAATAAGAGTTTGTTGTCTTTCAAACCACAGTCCTCTATAATATATCATGCTGTCTAGTGACCATCTTGTATATATTGTGTTGTATCTCTTTGCAATCACCGTTGTTTCACCAGACATTGCGCTCTCTATGGGTGCTCTTTAATTGAATTGCCTCACATAATTAAATCAATTACCTATGCAAAAAGATACCATTGTTAGCAACTGTACAGAAATAGGCAAATCTTATTCTACTCATACATTCTGTTTGTGAAGGGAGGATGTTTTGAAGAACTGAAGTTCCCCTTCCAAAGGGCTTTATGCAAAGATGAAGTGGGTAATGCTGAAATGTGTCTCAATATCGCATACCTGCATTCAATATCCGTCTGACTGTATTATGCCATTTGAGGTCATTTAGTTTCAGATTGGCTTCCTGGCCTCAGGGGGAGGATAAATCACACTCTTCCATTAGAGATCTCACTGAGGAGTCTGCACAAGACGCTTATGTAAGAGCTGGATGTGTCAGCCCAAATAGGAAAGCATAGCGTTGCGGTGGAAAGAAACTACTGAGGCACCATGGACCCCATTCACATTAAATCGTCAGCCCTTTTTCCCGAACTCATTTGCTATGTGATTCTTACCAATCATTGACTTAAATTAGTTACATGGCTGAAGATAATGCACTGTACTTGGAAACAAAATGAGTGAAAACCAAAGTTACATTTTCACCTGACATGGACAGTGGATAATAACTGATAACTGAACTGAAACGTAAATTGATGAAGAAATACACACAGCCTGATACACAGCTTGTCAATCGTGTTGTAAGTCAATATCGGTGGCATAAGTGTTCTGGGAATACAGGCTGGGAGGTCAACACGACTTAAAACGGAATTCAAGAATTCAAGATGAATTAAATGTGTGTATACATAAATTGTGTGTCTCCGTGGCAGTGCATAACTGTCAAATATTAAGCATTATTGTAATTTTCCTTTTACTTTCTTTAAAAAATATTTTTATTCTAAAGGATGTAGTTTCAAAGTGACAAGCAATCAAAACTCCAGTTCACACAGCTGTGTGAACTGGAATAAATTAGAGATTCATGCGGGTGTAGTGTGTTTCAGTGTAAACTCTTGTGTGCATGTGTTTCTGTTTCATTGTTTCTTTGTCTTCATGGAAACACATTTAATTACAACAATCCAATTAGAGGCAATGTACACATCCAATCCAGGTCTTTCAGCACATTAGCTTCCAATGCAGGTCAAATGTATTCTAGACTTTCCACAAATCAGGCAAAGGCACCTTTTAAATAGAAAATAAACCCTTACCTTATTGACTGATGCAAGCTGAGCTGTATTTGAAGTCAAAGTTTTTTGCCAGTGCACTGCTCTTTTTTCTGTTATTCACAAGGTTGGAATTCCCCCCTAGCAGTCATATGTAAATAGAGACTTCTCATGGACCCCTGCCACAGAAATAGGACGTGTTTCACATTTGTATTTGTACCGTACATCTTTTGATGTGTGGTTTGTTTTAGTGCAGCATTAAAAAGAGAGTGAACATCGCCTCTCACGGTGTTGGTAAGATGTGTCTGGACCCTGCTGAGTGGCTCATATTATGCCTGCCTTTTGAAGTGTGACTTTCACTGTCATGGTGTTTCTCGGTACTGTGGTGGACATTCTGGGCTGCCTTTTGATAGTGTTCTCCAAAGTAGCCCAAGGTGAAAGGAAAATAATCGAATTGAATCAATAAAGTTGATTTTTCCGACCTGAGCCAACAATGCAATATAGTTCTATGTAGATGTTTTAGAACATATAAAAGAAGAGACACTAACCTCCATAGATCTCCTAACCAAACTGTAATGAGCCATTTCATTATTGTAATAATGGTCTTAATAGAAAAGAGAAAACAGGGTTCTGAGTAAGACAATAGCTATAGACTTGTTAGGACTATAAAACCAATAAGCCTGTGCCAAACGACGCCATAGTGTAGTCACTCAACAGATACCCCTGCATTTCATCAACATGCATTTCATCAACATACACCCCCAATCTAAGTATTGCCACATCCTCTAACCCTCCCCATCCCCCCAAAGACCCTCTGGAGAGGCAAAAGCAACACACTCCTTGGCTTTGGAGTCGAGGCGTTATCTGGATGTGTTTGAGCAGCGTTCCCTCAGCTACAGATTCTCTGGGGTGTGAAGGCTCTAATTGGTGGGTTGATTGGCTATGATGCCCCAACTGCCACCTTTGGCAATGTATAGCCTATGGAACCCCATTGACTTTTAGTGTCTTATTTAGTGACAAGAAACATTCTGCAGCATTATTTTCTGAAACACCACTCAGTCACACTGATCTCGTAGTGTAAGAATGTGCAAACTGAAACACCCAGCATGATAGTTTCCTATTTCCTAGTATAGTATTCCAATTAGCCATGAATAAAAGAACATTGTACTTATAATGATGCTATGTAGCATACGTGTGTTAGTTTGAAGCGGATAATTGAAACGGTTGTTGTAGATGTAAAATGAAAGATGTCTTCATGTTGTAATCAAAACACACAGACAGACAGACATGCACATATACCATGTGAAGCTGTTATATCTCATAGTATTTCTCTTACTCAGTATAGCATAGCCAGCATCGTATTCTGTTAAGCCAATTGTGTGACGCAATGTATGCCTTCCATTCCGGGAGCAGACATCTTGTCTGACAGGTGCGTGTCACTGCTCTTGGGACATTTTCCTGGAAACTGCAGGAGAAAGCAACAACCTCGACACAAATCAAATCCTATCCAAACACACATCATGAGCAGGCGGGACGCAGAGCAATACCTGCGTTAATCACTAGGGGTCCCTGATACGACGTAGGCACCAGTGTTGTCGTCAACCACAGACTCAGGTGTCAATGCTCTTCTTTACCAAAATAGTTGTTTATCTTTTGGAGTTTTGTCTTTTAGTACTATTATTGCCGTGAGGAGCCGTTCCCTTCTGATTTGCTGACTTCTATGTATCGTTGAGGGTTGGGTGGAGAAAGAGCATGCAGCTTTTGGAGCCAAACCTTGGGGGTAAATAAGTAGGTCGTGCAGTTGGTTGGTGCTGTTACATTTGTCAAAGAATTCAAAAACAAACAACTGGGACAATTGCTCCCCATCATTCTTTAAACTGTCATTTTATGAGCATCACCCCATAACCACCTTCAGGTCACATCTTTTACGAGCGCTTGACTGGAAGCCATTCACATACAAGCCATAGCCCATTCTACCCTAACAGTTGGCTGGATGGATTTGGAGATGAAAAAGAAAAACAATCTTCTGCAACAATGTTTTCCCTTCCATTAATGGATGAACACAATTGTTATTAGGCACTACCGCTCTGCAGGACCAATATAGTATTTTACAGGAAAACCACAAGCCGCAAACACTGGTTGCTGACTGGTTTGTGGTTCATCACATCGGAGTAGCTTATGCCACTGTAAAGTTATGGAGGGGATATTGCCCCACAACTCGGCAAAAGCTCTTGTCTTTGCTTGTCTTTTTTCAAGAGCCTCTTTGGGGACTACATTAATCATGATCCTGGAGAAGTGACACTCCATGAGAGTCTAGGTTCAGCTGACAGACCAAACGTAAAGTGCTGTTTCCCCCATGTGTCGTTAAAGGCCTGCCTTTGAGGGATGGACCTGGGAGTGTTCCGTTTCTGATAGCGGAAAACTGATAAGCAAAGCCAGAGAGCCACAACGCTGTTTAATCTCAACACCTGAGTTATGGCACATTTATGGACACATGAAAGATAACTTGTCTAGAGATAAACCCTTTTTCTCTTTAGCATTTCTTGTCAATGGGCTCTTCTCTGAGGCCAGGGTTTTGTTAGCGGTGGTGCTAACCTGCAAAGGTAAGCATCATTGGAGCATGAAAATGACGCGCTCCCTCCTCTAATATATGGGGGTTGAGAAACAAGGGGAGGAGACTAGATTTGCCGGCAAACAGCTCATTTAGGCATTGTGTGGTACGGTGTGGTAACACTATGATTAATGGGTGATGATAGGCTTTCAGTGCTAACAGCTGGAGACCGCTCTGCATCTCTGCTGCCTGTGTTGAGCCCACAGAAGTCAGAATGCCCGGCTCCTCTGCACACTCACCCAACGGCGGGTAGTGCACCGTGAGGAACAGGCTTCATCATATCAAGTAACCATGAACCCATCAATACATGCCTTGTATCACACTCATCCCCTTACACTGCTTTGGAAAGCCTCACATGTTTCCACTCATTAGAAACGTTTACGTGGAGAAAAGAATATTTCTGGGAAACTACATTTTATGAGGATGTAACAAATGAACAATACTGGAATTCTTGAGTGTGAAGGACAAATCATTTCCTGAAAATAACATTGACAATGATATAGTTTAATTTATATTTTATAATATAATATATTATACATGATAATATATATTGTAGTTTAAAGGGCTTGAGTGCACATATGTAACAATCCCTTCTGATTGTTGCTATATCTATTTCCAGATTGTTAAATGTTCCTATGCAAATCAAACGCATTTCCGCATCAATTCTATTATAGTTGTTTGGATCTTAGGTTTTCACTCATTTGGTTTCCAAGTACAGTGCATTATCTTTAGCCAGTCACGTGTTTTCCACTTTTTGAGCCAAGCTCGTTACGTCTAAACGACTATATCATGCTATACCATACTATACTTCACACTACAAGCCTCAGTGCTCAATTCGGATATATTGCGCAGATCCCTTTCTTTTGTTTGGCAGTTCATTATTATTTTTGAATGTGGCCAATATTAGATTCCAGTTTGAACTGGTCACAGTCCGAGCTGACCCGCACCAGCAACAGAACAGTAACAAGTAAGACGTAACACGCAGCACGCGCAGAAGTAAACATGGAGGCCAATGAAGTCAGTGTTTATTTATAAGGCGATGTGAAGTATGGTTTGCACGGTGAGGACATTTTCACACTGCTGGATGTTCTTTTTATCAACTGATCGTGTTCATTTCCAAAGCGGTTCAATTCGTTAGAACAAATATGTTATTTTAATAATGCAAAACGTGACGAATGTCGATCTAGAGTGATGTTAAAGTCACATGAATTCCGTTATGACTGAAGATAGAGGTCGCATTGCAAAAAATCATGCCTGTACCAATTTAGGACCACATATGGCCCAAATCAAAATTTAAAGGATCAGATTAAATGGGATTTGTGCTTTTCACAAAGCATATCTGAGTCACATGAGAAAAAAAATCTGATTCGGGACACCTTTGCTTGCAATTTGAACGAGGCCTTTGAATCAAGAGCATCATATACTGTAGCTCAGAGAGCAGGTGTACAGTGAGACATAGCTTGAATCCCACAGCATCTGATACTCCATATTCTAAGTGCAAAGCTTGGTTTCCCCCCGTGTATTCAATTATGGAGAGTTGTATAGAAGTTTCACCACATTTTATGTACAGGATATTAAAAATAAATGTAGTACATCTTTTTAGGAAGGAAAACATGCACACAACAGGGCTCATTTGACTGTCAACGCTCATTACAGAAAGGTGAGAGAGGATTAGGACAATGATCTGTGCAGACGTACACGCTGTATGAAGCATTCAGGGCATTGGAAGGATTGTAATGTGTTGAAGCAAGATGAGTTTTATTTAGATTGTAATGTGTTGAAGCACGATGAGTTTTATTTAGATTGTAACGTGTTGAAGCAAGATGAGGATTATTTCCACAAGACAACAGCAGTGAGTCTAAGATGTACTGCTGGATCTCCAAGGGGAAAATCAGGTGTGTTAGCCAGAAGCTAAATCTAATTCAAACTGGTGGTAAGGAATATATAAGTGTAAGTGTTTTTTTTATTCATAAATGTATTCATAAATGAATGAATAAATACATACAAAGGTAGTGTGGAAATAATCCCATAAGACCTACAGTACAGCAGAAAACATCAGAAAACATTAAAATTAGATCAACTTCACATTCAAAGCACTTTAAAAGAAAATCTGTAGCAGCAACATACGTGAAACATATGGTTAAGGCACAATTTGTCATATCAACTGGAGGCTAAGGTCAGGAAAACCTATTGGAAACCTCTGTGGGTTTGTAGTTTCCACAATCACAAGGGTTGCCAACCCCTCGTTTCCCTCTGGGATTGTATGCCTGAACATGGAAACCTTCCATCAAAATACCAATTGTTAGATTCCGCAAGGTCATGCCTATAGCATTCAATGTTGTCATGCGGAGCGTACAGGGAACAATAATCTTCATAGCTTGGCAACAATGTCTGATTTACAGAAAAACGCTAACATATTCCAATGTGCACAACGCAGTAATGTAACTTTGTTCACCAGTATGGTAGTAGTACTTTCAGTTACAATATTAAAACATATCTTGATCGTTTTTAACTCTAGAAAAGTTTAACAAAATGCAATAATTCATAAAATGGCTAATAGAAAGACAGACACAGGCACACACTTGTGCCCTCATTTATTATAAAGGCACTGTTAGATTTAATTTATCTACTCTTTGAAAATACATCATCACGACTCCTGCGGGTATAATTTCACTCCTATTCTGCCCCAGAGAGATGGAAAACTTTGGCTTCCATCTCTGTCAGGCAAGTTAAGATCCATGGAAAAAAGTCTTTCTGAGACCCCTCTTTGAGTTAAATTGTGATGGGGCTGCATTGGGCACCATTGGGGCTTGCCTATATTGCCTGATAAGGGTGAACCACTGGCACCACTTCTGAAATCCCAATGGCATGTGATGACAGGCATCAAAGTGAGCAACATTCACAATGAGTCTAAATTGGAAAGATAATCCTGTCTGCATTTATACATCTGACTGTCTTGCTCTGTCTGTGTCCTTTCTCCGTTTTCCATTCAGGTTACATACGATATAACGATATGCATTTATGGTGGATGATGGTTGACCTACCTCAGCCCTTAACAGGTTTGTACAATAAATAAATGAACAAATATAAAAAATTAACCAGAATAAATAAGTCCTTGACGAAAAAGAAAATATACATATATAGGCCTTATACAATTCTGGGCTAATAAGTAAAAGAAAGAACGCTCTATGCTCTCAAGGTCAGCGTGCAGTAAGTGTAAGTGAATCCCCCCCGTTTCAGCTCACATTTGAAGATTCAAGAAATTATATTTGGGCGGAGTGGTCTTTGAATGAGGGTTGTTATCCCCACGGTTAAGACCCACGTCAACTGTGCAATACTTTTTTTAAGCAAGTACAAGTCGTTGAGTATGAGCGTTATAATGAGTGATATTCTGTATGAAATGCACCACACAGTGCCGTTATAATATCAACGTCCCAGAAGCTCAACCCTCTTTGGAACGCAGCCATCAACACTAACCACCCGCCTGGCATAACTAGCATCCACCAGCACCACACATCATGCACGTATGAGAAGATCCACGAAGATCCACGTCGCTACTCAGAGACCGTACAAGCCCCTTTAAGGCTGGTTCATACTTTCCATGTCTGCGTGTCCAGGAGGGTCCGTGTGACGTAGATGGTGTCATCCACCCAGGGCCCCGCGGACGGTACGCGTAAAGAGCGCTGACCGCGCAGGCTCCAGATACAAAATGGACGCCTGTTTTGAAGAGGGGCTGTGCGAGGAGATCCGCCATTACCAACATTTACACAATACATCTTTGAAGGAATACAGGACACACATAGGGCGTCGAACTCCTGTCCGGAAATCGCACTAACTCTCGGAAAAGTTGAAAATGCCGTCCTTCTTTCCCAATGCGCATGCTTCTCCTTCTCCTTCTCCTTGATTTTTATGGCAAACAACGTGAGGGTGCCACCACAAAATGGAAGGGAGTGTGGATTGGGATATGCGCATGCGTGGAACGCCAGACCAACGCGGACCCTCAATCGTAGTATGAATTGAACCGCGTCCGCGCATTTAGCCGGTCAAGGACCAACGCAAAGACCTGCAGTCCTCCAAGAGCCTAGCTAAGCAACGCGTTGCCTAGCTAGGCTCTTGGCTAGCTCTGCATGGGTTGCCTAGCTCTGCATGGGTTTGTGTGAAGTCATTGCTGATTGGTCGAGCGGGGGTTGCTTTTGACCAGACACGACACATCAGCACCATGCAGACACGAGAATAAAATGAACGTACCTGGCGCAATAAAAACACTGTATTTTCAGTGATGTAAAGATCAGAAGATTTGAAAAAATCTTTTTCACATGGATATATCGCTTTTTCAACTTACTTTAAATGGAGCAGACTATGTCCTGCATTTCCGTTCCCGGCTTTGCTTGTCGGTTTATGTGCATTTGGGGTCGGAAACCCAATGCTGGCCCACTGTGTACGCGTTAAGGTGAAGTGGAAGTATAAATGCAGGCAGCTCTGAGAAGAGCCGTGCCACGCCTCTGAGAATCAACGTGGATCTTTGCGAACATGCTGTAGGCCTACACGCGTGTGCCCCCTCGCTGTACCTTTGTCTTGATGTCAAAGGGCCTCAGAGAGTTGGCAAAAGCACAGGATTTTAAACCAGTTTTTTTCTGAATGACAGTATTGTTTTTGTTAGCGATAACATGACATCTGTGTTCAAGATCGTGAAGACATAATAAGGCGTTTGAAGCAAACCAAAAACAAGATTTTGGGTTCACTTTAACTCAAAACGGATCTTGCTTTACCTTATGAAGCCGTTCAACTCCATGGTTAACAAACAGCTCCATACAACATGCAAATCCATGTTGGTATGTTGACTAAATAAGTTAATGTTTAATGACCAGCTTTGGCAATTTCCCTCAATTTAAAATGGCCAAAACGCCTTAGGGTTTTCGCAATTTCGATATCAGCCTTCGGTCTCGGATTAACCTGGCGAGTTTCCATTATGCTGTAGTGAGTTGACACGTTAAGGATGCACGCATTGTGTGATTAACACGAGCTCACCCGCATTGTTTGTTTCCCGCCCTCCCCCATGCGTCGTGTTTTGGTGTTGCTGCTGCATAACAAAATACAACTCTACAATGCACACAAACTAGATTAGCTAGGGCACGATTAATGGTTATAAAGAAGGACAGGTCCCGGAGGAGAGAGGGTTGGGTTAGCAGCATGTATAAATCCACAAGATGCTCCCAGGGAGGAAAACAGTTGGAAAAAGAGAGTGATTGAGGAGGAGCTCGACGTGGAGATTATTGGGTTCGGAGGATTCTACTTTCTGTGTTAGATGGCTTATAGCCAAACATTTATTCCTCACGACGGGCCATTTAATCTCAATTAAATTACAACAAAAGCAATTTTCCGCAGCGTTAAAGGAAGGTCCACTGGTTATTTAAATAGGCCCAATAAGTTCCACGTCTCAATATAATGCCATCTGAGATATGATTTTTACCTTACGATGTTATGATCTTATGATGTTTACCTTAATGACAGGGATTCCTGGTATCTTCCTTTCGTTTATTTTACTGACTTTATTTGGGTCGCCTTTCTCACCTCCAGAATTGGACCTTTGCATTGTGTGAAAAGGGGTAGCCTAAACAAAAGTTGCGTTCCGTACTAACCCTAATTCTGCCATGTCCATCCTCACTTTATTGATGTCGAAGATAATACAATTGTATACTGGCGTTAGGCGTGGTAGCGAGTACAATCCCATCGTAAGATAAGATCATTTGAAAGTGCACTAAAGAATCCCCTACTCCCGTTTAGTGGAACGGTCCGAACGGCTACTCTGCAACGTGGAGCACAGCTCCGAGTTTCAGTCGGATCGCAGCGGTCACTGTGGACTGCTAGTTACGCGCACGGGCATCGGGAACATCAGAGGAAACTGTACAGCAGAATAAACCACAAATGGATATTTTCGTGACTTTGATATCTCTTTTCTTCTTTACAAAACCAGGTAAGTCTGGCATGCGTTAACATTACAACTGGAATGCCGTTATTGTTTTAATACACACCTGGTCTGGTTTACCTCGCTGCCCAATTATTTGCACCTTGCGCGCAGGCATGCTATACATTTTGTTGGTCGACCGCAGTTGACTTGGGTAACGTTAGAATTAATTGTTTTTTTACACTCTTATATTACACTCAAACAATGTCGAATATAGTGCGTTGCAAATTGCAGTGTTATTTCTGCGCATAGCGTACATAGCTCATGAAGAAAACAGGTGTTGGCATCGTAAAAACACAAACCAAACAAAAATAAACGTTTATTTAATCTTCTTGCGATTCAGGAATATACTTGCTATTTCTTCTACAAATCTATAATACACATTTTATGAATAACAATGTCAATTTTCATCCCCTGTATCAACTGTAGGCTATGTGTAAAACCAATATGTTTGTATGTACTTCATCATGCCAGTTACACACTGTTGGACGTCCTTTTTCAACAGTTTTGGGTTTTGGATCAGATCAAGATTACCAGATTGATATCATCAATGAACTTGACCTGGCAAATGCCACCTATGGAATTACCCAAGTCGCGGGGCTACACAACAGCAGCAAAGCCTTCTTGTTTCGAGGTAAATAATTCATGCATATGTGTGTGTGTGTGTGTGTGTGTGTGTGTGTGTGCGCGCGCGCGCGCGCCAGAACCAGAATGCGTATCCTTGTGTAGACACACGGTGCTCTTCGTTTCATCAACTTAATATGCATGCTCGTGTTATCAATGTCACACCTTTTGATCACAGGACATCGCCAGCATCGCTCCTGATTACAATTCATTTGACCTCGATTGCCAATGTTCAATGTATCATCATCAGACAGCCTCTACCCTTCCAGGCTTATAATTGCTGTAACATTGGGACGACCGGTCTAGCTGTTAATTGGCAATGTGCTGTGTAACTTCAGCCTGTGTGTCTGGGTTGTTCACCGGTTACTTAATGCAATGCATGTACTAGGCATTGGTTATAATCATTTGGTCATAATTTCAATTGCTTTAACATTAACCTTATTAATGTAACATTGTCGTTTTGTTGCATTTACTTAAGATATGAAACGCCACAATTTTGAAAGTCCTTTGCATGCTGTGTGTGAGTGTGTGTGTATGTTTGAACACACATGGGTGCTAATGCATGCTTGGATGTGCGTGCATCCACAGGAGCTAATCGTTAATTATCTCAACCCAAAAAGAGCAAAAGGAAATGTGCCCCTAATGAAAATAATAACACAGCAGTTTCTGATTTATGAAGAGGGGAGCAAGACGGGATATAAGCAACCCAGCGTAGCAGTTGCAGTATAGCGTCAGGTTTGCACCCCTACCACAGATTGTGTGCCACTGGGTTTAGATTATTGGATTCCTGCTATTCCTTTATGTATCGATGAAAAGATAGGCGATGCACCAGTCTGCTTTGGGAGATGGCATCCCCACTTCAACCGTTACCCACCCCCTCGTACTCACCAGCCTCCGCCGCACTGACCCGACCGTGTGAAAGCAGGGGGCCTTTACCATGAGGGAGGGTTAATACTGAGCGAGCTTGAGACCCGAGTTTTCCGTCATGACCTATTTAACACTTTGCCCGCTGCCGTGTTGATTTATGGCACTGCGCAGCCCAGCGTAGTCTTTCACAGCCCTCAGGCCCAATTGGACCCCAAGTGAATTTCTTAAAACAAAAAACGTAAAAGGTGGAAAGACCAGCAAACTGGTTGTAATCGAGTGTCGATGTTTTTGGAGGGAAATATTTGTTTGCTTATGAAACATGCTATAGGCACTATGTGGACTGTAAATATTTATTTTTGTTGTGTTTTGTCTGCCACACTGTATTCTCCAGCTGTTTGATTGAGTCAGCTGTGGGGTCGGCTGTGTGTTTTAATGATTCTGTGGGGATTTTGGTCATTTGGGCGAGTAGAGAGTGATTGGATATCACTGTTTCCCCTACGATTTATTTCCAGCATCGGTGCTGAGGTGTGTATGAGGTGCACTATGTTGATGTGAGCGTGCACGGTGCTGATGTGCACGGTGCTGATGTGTGTGTGCATGGTGCTGATGTGCATGGTGCTGATGTGCACAGTGCTGATGTGAGCATGCATGGTGCTGATGTGTGTGTGCACGGTGCTGATGTGCACGGTGCTGATGTGCAATGGTGCTGATGTGAGCGTGCATGGTGCTGATGTGTGTGTGCACGGTGCTGATGTGCATGGTGCTGATGTGTGTGTGCACGGTGCTGATGTGCACAGTGCTGATGTGCAAGGTGCTGATGTGCACGGTGCTGATGTGCACGGTGCTGATGTGCACGGTGCTGCACGTGTGCACGGTGCTGCACGTGTGCACGGTGCTGCACGTGTGCACGTGCACGGTGCTGATGTGCACGGTGCTGATGTGCACGGGCGCAGAAAGGTTTTAGTGTGAGCACTGGTTTCAGTAGGGCTCTGGTGAATTCCAACAGAAATGGTCTAATACACTGTGTTATGACAATATAACGTAACAGGGAATATCCTGCAATTAAACTATGTACGTGAGCCAAATTGCTTTGGCGTTAATGTTAGCCCAATTCAGTCTGCATTTTGTAGCCATCCCATCGACTGGGTTTCAAAATACTATTGCTTCTGTTCTACACAATCAAATATGTAGGCTGCTTTTGATCAAGGGACTTTTACTGTTACTTTTTCTCTTTATGCTTCTTACATCTTAAGCCATTCATGAGATAAAGCCACCTACAGTATCATCAGTATCAGCAGACCACAATTTTGCCGTTAGTATTTTTCCACTACATTTCTCCAGTGACAATAATGACCATGTAATAATTGAGGGGGGGTCAGTAGGAGGCACCTATGATATGTATGTTAAATAAAACAAATCACATTTGCGGTGGCCGACATAAGTTCCAATTTTTAAAAAAACTGTGCATCCAGCAGACATGCTGCACCAATGCTGTATGCATATATGGGAAAAACTGGATATCTTTTTTTAATTACACCAGCAGTTTGTGTGTAGGCATCTACTTTGTGGCATGGAGTAGTCACAATAACCAGTTGAGGGAGGGGGTGACCTAGATTCTCCTAAGTTAGTATGAGCAACCTATAAACCAAATTCAAAGAGGTCCAGTTAGAGAATATTTAGGTCTGGAGCATCTTAATGTCTAACTTGCATTATGATTCAGTGCCATATATATTGAAGTAGCCTTGTAGTTGTATCAATGTCTGTATGTAGTCAACAGCTGAATGAAATCAAATAAAGAAAGGACAATTCATTTATATTTCACCTTTCAACTTATCGGGTATAAGTTGAAAGGGTATAAATATTAAGTACTACATAATAAATAAATTGTATTCTCTCATTTCAAGTAAAATAAGGACTGCATTTACAAAAAAAGCATAGTAGCCAGAGCTTTTAAAAAATGTGCATCTTAAAACAAAGTCCTTTATTTTAGAAAAGAATTATAAAAGGTAGGCTATGGTTCGAGTTTTACTTTCTTCTTTTTTGTTCACTTTATTTTCATCAACACTCTTAACTCATTTTATCAGCAATCTCAACACAATCGTAAAAAATGTACAACTTAAATGCCTAATTTCTCTCTGTCTTTCTCCCTTACATCCCACTCCCCCACTTTCTCTTGTTCAGTGAGAGAAGTGAGCTCCAGCTTATCCTGCCAGGATCTTAAATCTGGGCTGGGATGGTGTCAGGGCCATTCTCATACACAGTGGTGCTCATTGGTGAGGCTGGAACAATATTTTGCTGTTCATAGTGTTGAACGCTGCCTCACGGTCTCCCTACATATGAGATATACTGGTTTTGAACTGCCAGTGGGAAAAATGAACTGAACTGTCTATTGTGGATTTAAAGCTATTTTTGCGTTCTACCTTTCTCAATTTGGAGCGCGCCATGTTAAATTACTTTTCTCTTAAAGTCCACGCCTCGGAATGCACAAATTTGATTGGCTGAGTAGCAGCACGTGAGATGATTTACAACGCATGCAATTGGTCTGTGAGATTCCTGGGCTGTTAAACCAGTCCTGTAAAGGCTTGAAAAGCTGCTCCAGTTAAACTACAACAGCTCCGTCAAAATGTAATAATTCTCAATAATTGATCCGTTATTATAGGACGGCGTCTGGGTCCGGACCTGGAATGCGGCCCGTCTATTAGTGACCTCTGCTATAAATCAATAAAACCAGATTAACCTTGTATTTTGTTCTCAGCATCATTTCTTCTTTGAATCGTGACAGCGATATATTAGTTGATTTGAACACAGCCAACATTAATATCCCACTGACTAAATCCAAACACTGCTTTTTGTTTTAGTTAAAGCAAATTTGAGTCCACACCACGCTTTCAGATTAAGCCTTCTGTGTTCTAGTGGTGGTGGTGGAAGCAGCCTATTATTACCACTTGTCAGCATGTGTGCATTTTAAGACCTGAAATAGGTCGTGCCTAACCGGCATCCAAGCCCGAAATCACTTTCTTTCGGATGTTCTCAAATAACCCATCTCTGGTGGATCCAAAATTGTACCAAGTCCGGTAGCCATATAAATGCTCCGAAATCCGCCATTCACTTGCCTTAAAACTTTTGACAGATACTTGAAGTTGCGGTTATATGCTAGATGGAAAAGCACACTGTTGTTTTTTTTGTCCTTTCTTCAAATCCAGACGCTAACTCTGTGTTTATTTCATAGGAAGTCATAATCTTGTTGCCCAAACTAGTGACCAGATTAAGAGGCTTGGGAAACACATATGGGTGCTTAGCTGAGTGTACTATCCCTGTGTTTGCAGGGCATAGACCTCGCACAAACAGAAGACAAAGAAATAACCCCCAAATTATCAAATACGATTGTGTTTAACTGCAAATTATCCAGACAACTTTAATTGCTTGTGGTAAAAAAAAAGATTTCCCAAGGGAAGAGTTCACAAGGTGAAGCAGAGGCTGTAGTCTCTCGAAAGCAAGCCTTTTCTTTGTCTCAGTAGGCATTGGAGGTTATTTTGTTACTTAATGCACTCCATCTTGGATGCATTCTCTGGTCCTTTGAACCCCCCAGACACCCTGTTTTAGTCGTGGAATGAATAGTGCTTAAATATATATACATGCAGGTATAGCATTGACGCTAGTCGCAGCTAAGCCTTTTGGTTTATGTTTGTACTATTTATGCTTGGTTTTTGCATCTATCGGTGTACGTTTTGCAGAAAGTGAAGCATTTTCACACACCTTTTCATAACAATGCATTGCATTAGCATATATAATTACAGTATTCTGGCAATACTGCCCATGCTGCCCTAGATAGATTCATACCATAAGACAGACCCACCCTGTCAATAATCATAAACCAAAACCTAACAAAACCATGTTTAATATCACACCTTCAGATCTAAAATCAATATTTACACAATGTGATTGTTTCAGAAATGTTATCTGATTCGTATTTACCTCTGTGAAGGTGGAATTAATAATGGGTGAGTGGAAAAGACAATCACCCCAAAACTGGGGTGGCTCTTCTTTCAGACCCAACTCCTGGGTACCTGGGAAGGCAGACATTACAGGGAGCGATCCACATTTCACCACAGCCTGCTTTATTCGTCACATATCAGCAATGTGCATGTTACTCCTGTTTTAGATGGCAGGAGTATGCCAATCTTTGATATGGTTGACTGAAATGTTATCATGTTTGTGTCAGGCAATTGGGCAGGAGAAGGGTTTGGCTCCACTCAAATGGATCTGTCAGTGTTCTTATGCGGGAGATGGGTCTGCCTGTAAAAGAGGGTGAAAAGGAGCACAGTGAATGTAGGACGGATGCATAGAGCTTGCAGTGGCAGATTTCTGCTGCCTTCA
>JAOPJO010000034.1:2589917-2602802 GCA_027123675.1 Molva macrophthalma | reverse complement strand
GTGTGTGTGTGTGTGTGTGTGTGTGTGTGTGTGTGTGTGTGTGTGTGTGTGTGTGTGTGTGTGTGTGTGCGAGGGAGGAGGGCCCTTTCCAGTGTTATTATGATGTAGTCCTTCCCAGCAACCAGGGAATTGTTTGCATGCATGCCCTCTGTGCATGTATTCTGATGACTATCTGCTAATTGTTACTCTAAAGCACTCCGGCGTTCTGATAACAACGGCTACAAAGCTGTCCAGCGCAGGCTTAGCCGTTGTTTAAGGGGCTTCTTCTTCACACGCCTCTCGATTTACTGAATTCTTGCATGAGTGAGTTTGTTAGGGGCGGGATGGTACAACCAACCCTTTGGCACTTGTTTTTCACCATATTCCTCTCATCTCGTCCCCTCTTAGCCCTTGGGGCGGTGTGCCAGGAGAACGCAATTATGTGGCTCGATTGAAAAATGAAGGAAATTGACTGTTTTATCTGGCTGAGCAGATGGAGGACACCCAGTAGGAAGTGGTGGCAGAGGACTGGATGGACTTCTGAGGCGGCAGCAGGGGACGTTAAGGGAATTATGACGGGGGGGGTGATATGTTATGGACAGACGGTTTTGTTTGCCAGAATAATGAATTGATATTGATATGGCTCCGGCAACAGAGAAGTACGACCACCGGAAATGGATTCTAAGAGTGAATTAACCCTGAAAGATGGGGTTGCAGAACACTTGCTTTCAAATGCCAGACTTAAATTATGCATCTCATGCAAAAGGAAAAGCCCCGGGATGAATTTCTGCTTTCCATTAAAAATAAAAGTATTCCCAACTGTATTTAAATCAAATTAAATTGCCAAGAATTTGACTAAAAAAGAAAACGTGCCTCAGATATCGTGGTCGTAAACAAGACAGGTGGCTCGGTGCCAGGCTTTTATTTCTAAAAGCAGAACCACTGAGAGCTGTAACATGATATCCAGACTGCATCATTTGGAGAAAGAGAAAGACTCATGTGCTCAATAAGGGCTTGTGTCACGTTTCCTCTCTCTCTGAGTTCAGAGGACCAAACCGGGGGGGGGGCTCTGCTGTGGGCGAGGTTAGACCCCCTGCCGAGGGGTGGGGCGCCGCGGTTATTTGGGGGCGCTTTCAGGAGCACACAGTGCGGTCAGTTTTAATGTGACCCTGGAATGGCTGAGCCGCCGCTACGGTTCCGTTTGCGCTCGTTTGTATCCGTTTTTTCCTGCTACTTTGCCGGGCAAAATAAGAAATGGGATAAAACAGCTTCGACATCGGGTCGACTTCGAACGGACATGGTTACTAGATGTTTGCTTGAATTCTGGTCCGAAGAGCATATACAAAATGTGCTGCATGAAGTCCACAGACATTGTAACATAACATTGTATTTGAACTCCTTCATTAGAAACCGGAGGAGAAGTGATTTGTGTTCACGATAAACCCATTTCCTGCGAGCAAAGGTAAACAAAAGTCCCTGCCCTCTTGTGAGACTTAAAATAACATACCATTTCTGACCAATAAAAATGACTTCTGCGACTCTGTTGCGGCGTTGCTCTGTAACGCACACAACAAATATTTGGTCCGCTTACGTTTGTTCACCGTGAAACCCGGCAAGACTCAATTGGAAAGAAACCCCAAAACACTTTCTGATTCTGTTTCGGTTCACCCAAAACAGCTCGTCTGGATGAAGGGCACTAGAGCCCCGCATGGAGTGCCCTTTATAAAGTCATCCGCGGTGGAACACGACTTTAAGCAGACGCCTACGCTTGCCATTGGTCTGCTTTCACTCCCACCGCTTCTGGCTCCTCAGCCACCAGTTCCGAGACGTGGCGGCGGTGACCTGGTTTGGGAGGAGAGCCTGCCGAGCGACCGGAGGGCGCCGGTTTCAGACGATGCTGGTTTAGGATAGGGGGGGGGGGGTGAGGTCACGACCCACGGAGACAGAGCCTCGTTAAAGCTTGATGCTGTGGCCACCCCCCTCTGAGCTGTGGGTGAGAGATGTGATAGCGGCGTAGAGAGAGCGCAGACACTACCAGCAAGATTTTGATAAGAAACAACCCGAACTCTCTGGCCGGCTCCCTCCCGCCCTCCATATATCTGCCATTGAGAAGTGTTGCATTCACGCACCTGTGGTGGAGGCATGACTGACAGGCAAGATGGATTTCCTGAACCAATCAGGGAAGAGATGCTGATTGGTCCTTCTAAAATCGAAGTTGTCTCACGTAGAGACAGGATTGCAGTTAACCAGAAAATATATTCTCACAGAGCACTTATACATGACATTGCGAGATTGCAGTACCCACAATCGTCCTATACACACACAAATCATGAACTTCCATATAGAACACTGGTCTATCTCCACGGTTTATCTCCATAAAACCTAACACGTATTCTTTCATGCACATGTGTTTCAGAATAGCATACACATACCTATCTATAATAACGATGTTATATCCAGTCATGTGTAGCGCTGTGTCCTGTACAGTGTTCAATCTCCACTGTAGCTCCAGGAGGTTAAACCACAGTGCCGTCACAGGTGGAGTGGATCTGAGCAGAGGATGAGGACAGAGATGTCACATCGCATTATTTGACCAAGGACCTCACCAAGGACCCCGTCTGGGCTGACATTGAGCAGAGGTTCTCCACAAAGGGAAAAATGTCTGAACCCAGATAACACCCAAGGCCGTTTAGACCCAAAACTCTGACTGACGCCTGCATCTACTTGGCGTGAAGCCGGCTCCCTGAGCTGCATGTTGAAACCCACACACGTGCCAGAGCGTGTGCCGTGCATCACGTCACGTAACCTACGTCTGCGTGGGACGGGATTTTATAACATGGAAGTGTTTTGCGTTTAATATTTTTGGACAGCTTTGTAGTCTAACGACTACGGAAGAGGATTAGGGCCACATGTGATTTCCTTTTTTTTAGTTCTGAGTTTAATATCAGAATTCAGATTTTATTCTCGGAATTGTGACTTTAAACTCAGAACTCCAAAAAATGCACGTGTCCCTAATCCTCTTCCGTAAACGACAGAATTAAACATAATTTATTTTATTTTGTTAAATACTTTTTTTGAAGCACAGGTCTCTGTTGAAATGTTGGCTGAGAGTTTGTGTAGCATGTTGTATTAATGCGTGAAGCCTAAGTATCAATCAGAGACGTACGTTTTCTGAAGAAAACACGTGCTGTGGATATAACACTAAATAGCACCGGTTGACACATTGTTTTCCATACACCAAATCAAGGTACTTAATGACAAATTATCGTTTTGGCTTTCCATAGTGTGTGTGTGTGTGTGTGGAGCATATCCTGTTGATTTGAGAGATAATTAACTGAACACTAAATTATGCAGGTATTTTACTAGGAGGCCTAAACTATAATTGGGACCCATGAGTTTGCATTTTCTCTGAAACAACATGTGTGTGTGTGTGTGTGTGTGTGTGTGTGTGTGTGTGTGCTTGGTCCATGTGCACATGGGAAAGGCTTACATGCACGAGCACATTTATGGGAGCTCCGTAAGGTCTTACTGAGGAGGCTTTTCACATTGGGCACCCTAGGGTGCTCGAAGCTGCTTTTTCTCTGGCATTGCTTCCCCGTCAGCATGTGGGTCGTATTTTGAGCCGTTTTCATCTCTGCTCCCAAACGTCCTTTAATATCCCGCCCTGCTGCGAGCGGTGCCCAAGTAATACCCAGAGGTGCCTCAACACGGACGGACAGAGAGGCGGCTCCGCCGAGCTCCTTTGGGTGCAGGAGATGGGTAAGCTGGGGTGGGGTGGATGGACCAAAAATAAAAAGTCAGCCACGCGCGTCCTTAAATAATCCTGCCGGGGGCATCATGGTGGTTATTATTACCATCAGCCTTCCTAAATACATGTCCATTGGCCACTTGGTGTATACTTATTGACTTCAGAGAACGAAGCGTAGTTGTTTGATTCACTCCTCACCCTTGCCCAGGAGTGGTTATTTACGGCACATTGCTTTGCTTATCAGGAAAATCAGAACAGACTGGAGGGCCTCTCTCTGGCCGCACGGTCGGGCTGCAGAGCGAGAAGCATCGCTGTGCGTTTACGGCTACATGACCTTATTTTCTGCAGACATAAAATAAAATGTCGAGCCACACGGCTGGTGATAACCTCTATTCTAACTCTATCAGGGAGGTCATCAGTGGGATGCTGCTGTGCACAGAGTCACAGGACCGCATGTTGATTCAGCTTCAGATTGCTAGAGCTCCATTTGCTTTTGCCTGCAGGTGGGACCATGACCACACACACGTGCAAACGCACGCACACGCACACGCACACGCACACACACGCACACATACACACACACACACACACACACACATACACTGGGGCTGTAATATTTTTTGCTGCAATTTATTGAAATTTTAGATTGTGTTTACAATTGAATTACCTTACACACTCACACGCAAATGCATACATGCTCATTGCAGAGAATATCTCCAGTACAAAGATCACAAACCAAAAAGCTACAAAGTTGCTTTGGTTAGGCTGTTACTTTGTTTAAATTGGTAAAACAATTGCAATGGTCATTCCAAAAGAAATGATGATGGAGGTCGAAGGAATGTGTTCCCATCCCTGGCACCAGAGAGAAGAGGGCAGTCAACATGGCCCGATCTAGTAGCCACAGCTGTGTCATTCTCTGTATATAAGAAATGACATTATGTTTATTATGTTTCATCTGCAGCATTGAAGTTCACTGTTTCCGATTCTCTTTTGTTATTTTGTCTCAACATTAAGCACGAGGCCCGTCAACAGTTCAATCATCCACACCGTAACTTCCAACAGTAAAGGGCAGAATGAGCTACCCAAACGTTAACCAATGGATTTTTTTCTGGATTTCTTCGTAGCAAAGTCCTCCACAACGCATCAAAGTCCAGCACCCTGCCCATCTCTAACTGAACAGCCATCTGAGCTTTACCCATGGGGCTCCTCAGTTCATTTTGTATTCTGGCAAACCCTAACCATAACTCTAGCAGTCTTTAAATCCCTTATCAAACCAAACGATTGGTTTTAGGGTTTGGTTTTTGGTTCTAAGTTTGGGGTTAGGGGTTCCTATTGTTAGGGTTTTAAGGTTTAGTTTTGGTTCTAGCCTTTAACCAATAAAAACCTTTAACCAACCTTTAACCAATAAAAAACCCTAACCCCCCAAATGTATTTTCCCATTCCTTCTGCTTCCTACTCTGCTCTTTGGAATACTGTATGCTTTTCACTTCACATAGGCTCTGTTTCCTTCTTTAGTTTTTAGATTTTGTTATTTTCATATCCTTCAACGAACCAACTGCGAGAGAGAAGTGAAATAGTTAACAGAACTGATGTGGAAACAGAACAAGCAATAAAGTTCAATGAAACTGCCCCTTTTCCCATGAAAACAGTCTGCACAGTTCTGAGGTCTGCTTTAGTGTATTCAAGGTATCTGGCCAATTAGAATCCCATTTGAAACGATGGAAAAGGGATTTCGAACCACATCTCCTTGTTACTGCATATGTGCTGCACAGTGTGAATCCTATAGTATATATAGAGGTATGCACAGTGTGAATCCTATAGTATATATAGAGGTATGCACAGTGTGAATCCTATATTATATATAGAGGTATGTGTGCTGCTCTTGTGCTATTAAGTATTCAGTAACTATATTGAACAGTAACTATATTATATAAACATAATTATTCATCTGTTTATTTGTATATATTACGAGTATGTCTCTGTCAAGTGACATTTTTTCAAGGTCAAAAAGCTTTAAATAGTGAATATGAGAGAAGATGACTGCTGTTGTTACTGGAATTATATGGGATCAGTGTTCATTTTCATCATTTATTTTCCTACTAAGAAAGCTATAAGGTTTGAGTAATGGGAAACACACCAGGGCTTTTAAATGAATACACAGGGAACGCTGGCATTTAAGCAGCCACTGTGGGAATGAACACACGGCCCCACAGGAACACACTCTAAAGAGCAACATCAGAATCTCCCCTGGTTCTCCGGGGCCCGTCTGCCGACCGCTCCTTCGGCTCGTGTCGTCATGCGTCTCTGCGGAACAGTCTTGTGGACGTTACTGGCATTTCTGCTAACTGCTTTTATACAAATGGGATCTAGGGAAGAGTCTTTTTTAAATAAATATGATCCCCACCCACTCCGCCCACAGCGTCTCTGGGGAGGAAGCGTAGATGTTTGCAGACGCTGGATTGGGAGAACACAGCGTTACATTTCTCCGTCTACTTTAGTTTCAGTGTTCGCTTATGCCCGCCAATTCTGATCTGGGGAAAACAGCCAAGAAAGAGAGCAAGGGTCCTGGATATGAGTTTTAAACTCATCTGATAGGTCAGTTACTGTGAAAGGCATAAAGCTGATGGATCAAAGATGCATGGGGGAATGCCAAAGGTCACACAAGCCTGGTGTTGCCGGAGACATGCCATCACATCACCTTAATGATCACTCTCTTTTCACCCATTTCATTTCCCTCCCATTTGTCTTTGTCCTTCCCAGATGATCTATAATAGGACGGGTTCCTCTCCCCTACATCTGTCTCCTATGTCCTTCCGTGTCTCCACCTGCTCCTATATCACCTCGGCCCTTCCCTCAGTGTCCACGCAACGCTCCCTTCAATTCAGACTCAATCAGGGAGAAAATGAAAATCTCACTGGGCTGTGTTATTTATATTATTTATACATACTGATGCGTCCTTCATGTTGACACGCGCACACACACACACACGCGCGCACACACACACACAATCCCAGCTTCATCACACCCATCACAAAATGTTCTATAAATGTCTATATACCTCACGCAAGTTTGAAAAAGCTGTTGGTAATGCAGTGGGTAATGGATGCACTGAGAAACAAGAGGTTTTCCAGCAACCCTCTCCAGCAATTGACCTAATGGATCTCACCAATGCTTCTGCCACAGCTCTGGGAAGATAAAGGATGAGCAGAAGAAAGGAGAGTGAGGAGAGACTGGCTGAGGGGGTGCTGGAGGGGTGTGTGTGTGTGTGTGTGTGTGTGTGTGTGTGTCTGTGTTTATGACAGGGAACATCTCTGCGATGCTCGAGGTATAATCCCCATCGCACTCCGCTGCAGATTTCGCCCCATCTCCCGACAAGTCAAGGCTTGCAAAGTTAACAGTAAAAATTGTGATCTTCTTATATTGATGTGAAAATATATCTGAATATGTGTGTATATAAATAAGTATATAACTTTTCCTATGAAACATGAATCTTATTTGACACGCTACAATAACTCTATAAAGAGTTGCGCTATATTTATATATATATATAAAGTGCTATATTTATATATATAGCATGGATTTGTATTCATGGAAATCCATAAGTCTCTCTCTATAAAGTAAGTATGTATACAGCATGTATATCCTGGTTGTGGATGGTGGAAGGTGTTTTGTTGCGGCCAGCCTCTGCCTGCGGAACAGGCTCAGAGGTAATAACCACTGCGCTGGAGGCACAGAGGCCACAGCTGACGAATGGTAGGCTAGCAGTTGACTCCCCAGAGAGCGTCTCTGGAGCTTGTTTTGTGAGTGCATGGCAGGTCTTTGGTTGTGTACAACACACACACACGTTTTAATACAATTCGCAAACTAATTTGGTTTTTGGCTCGTGTTTCAGAAGCATCAGGTTTGTTTGTGTGCACATTTAAGGCTCTTATGACTCATACTTGTCTGTAGAGTTTAAATGCTTAATATATTAATATTCTATTCATCCTGAAACTTCTCCCTGGTTAAAAGCACAGGCCGTGGGGTTTGATAAGAACCTATTGGCACCTTTTCCCCCATCGGTTCAGTGTGTGGAGACCCCCGCTCACATCAACACTGATGGAAAGGTATGACGCACAAATCAACTGATTATAACAGAAACATACGCATGCACACAAACCTTGCACACGCATACATACACACACAAACACACAGAGCTGGTGTTTATCCCTGGGGGGGGGGGGGGGGAGGGCACATAATACATTTTGAAAGTGAGGTCCAAGCAGGGATTACTGATTTCATATTTTTCATGTTATACTGAGCACAACGCGTTGCTCTTTGCTGGGGCGCAAAAGCAAATTAACTATGCCTCAGTGGTGCAGTAAAAGTTAGGCTTTAATTAGAAAGGTTTCCTGAGGTCTCGAGGTACTTCAACTGTTCACCTGTGTATTTATGGCATACAGAATTCACAGATTACTGGGTCAGGCTTAATTTGTTTGCTTTGCCCATTGGAACGGTAAAGCTATCCATGCAAAACTCCTTGAAGCCGATTGAAAACTTTAAAGCCATATTGTTTATGGCTTTAACATGCGGGACGGCAATGAACGGTCAGGACTATCGCCACTAGCTGTCTCTAGTGTTACTGAAGAATTCTTCAAATGCAAGACAGTCCAACTTCTAAAGGACACCAAGGATGTTCAATGTGATCACCATGCAGAGCCTGGCCTGTAAACCAACAGAATGCGCCATCATTTTGGAAAGGTCCATGTCCTGCAGAGTCCACCTCCCCTTAAGCTTCTCTTGAATCAAGCATTCATCTGGAGTTTAACAACTGTGCCAAGTGGAAAAACACCCCTCGGGCAGCTGTCATGAATCAGCCAAGTGAGTCCAGACTCCAGTTCACTTTGACCCTTTTTCCCCCTCCACAGTACCTGACGTCCTTCTATTACAAATCAACTGTGGATGAATATCCCATCATATGTGATCTTTAGTTTCCCATTAAAGATAGGACTGGAATACGACCTGAGAACTAAATGAATTGATTATCGCCACTATAGAACCCATTTACCGACTGAATAGGTTTAGAAGTTTAGTTTTGGTTCAAATAGACAGAGAGGTTGTCTAATGAAGACGATCCCCCCGTCCTGGCCTTTAAAGTGAAGGGGAGCCCCGGTTTTTCTCCCCAAATCGATCACGATGAGATTTAAAAAAAAATGATGAGGGTTCTATGAAGGAGTGGAGAGGTGTTGTCACCATGGTTACGACCCACGGCAACTTTATACTGTTTTGTTTTATTTAAACTAGCACACGTTTTTGAGTAGGAGCGTTATAATGAGCATGTTGTGCAGATATTGTTCAAGAAGCTTAGCCCTCTTTCGGACACGGCCATCAACATCCACTGCTGCCCAGACGGAGCACCACACCATGACGTTAGTGTACGCCCTCAACGTCGGTCTGTCTGCGACGTCCAGACAGAACACGCCTTGGGTCCGGAGCAGAGTACAACATTCACCTGTTTTCTCTTATTTATAGTGAGTGACAAAATGGCAGATATTTGTATGTTGTAGATTATATAAGACATACTACCACATAAAAACAAATATATATATATATATAAAGATTTTGGGTTCACTGCCCCTTTAACAGTTTCCCCAGAGGAGTAGTTTGTTGACCAGTCTGCGCCCCTCTGTTCCCCTCAGTGATACCCAGCAGAGACCAGAGATCCACATCTCCACACAGGCGTCTGCTGGCAGTTGTGTGGATCTGTTTGTTGGGAGAAAATGTGACTGGAATTATTAAACTAGATAGAAAAATAGATAGAAAAAAGGGGAGTAAGGCTGGAAATATCAGAGCAGGGTGTGGGGATTGAACGTGATTATTCATTTATTAAATTGGTCCTGTAAGTGTTGTGTTGACAGCTTGTTAAAAATATTGCAGCACCTGGAAAGCAGAGGTCTGACTCTTCGCATTAAGAGAGCATCAACAGACCAGGCTGTCAGAAAACAAACCCTGAGATCAACCTTGTATCTTGGTCTACTTAATCTGTACTATTATTTTTATTTTGTTTATTTTCTCACTGTACGAAGGACTGCTGGATATAATGTTAACGTGATAAACACACTGTCGCAGTCAAGTATGTTATCCACTTGTAGTCTATACATATACAATAATACAGCGACAAGGGATGTTAAACACACACGCATCTACACTGAAGGATTCCTGCTTGCCCTTTAAATATTCAGTCTCACGGTTCCCAAAAAAAGAAGAAATCAACCAAACCAAAAATGATGATACTGCAGAAAATGCAACAAATACTGCTATTATTATGCCGGCCTCATCACACCACTAAGTGGTGTGTGTGTGTGTGTGTGTGTGTGTGTGTGTGTGTGTGTGTGTGTGATTTTGCTATAATGAACCCAACCCAACCTGGCAAATGGGTTTTTGATGGTTACAGCAGGATAATCATAATCATCATAATTCATAACAGTTTGATCACACTCAATCTGGCGTTAAGCTAGGTGTGGCCTAAAAAAAACACAACTTTCCATTTATACTGCCCTGAACTGTACGGAACGCTATAGCATGTACTTTGTGCTTTTAGTTAAATTAATTTTACAGATGGAAAACATGAACACAATTGGGATTACCGCTGCATTCCTACAGCTGAACAAAAGAGTAAAGCAGTGGTGGAGTGTAGTGTTTGTCTTTAAAAGCTACTCACAAAAAGAAAGTAAGATAAAGACATTGACTCATGTAACATTAGGGAAGCCAAGAGGCTTGGTGATGATTTGCAGCCATCCATTAGCCACGTGGAATGCAATGCTAGTTTAAGTTAACTCTGCTCTTGGAAAGACTTGAAAAGCCTTCTTCCGCGTAAAAAAATGATCAGCGAATTACATTTCAGTACATCTCATTACATTTCACCTCTAAAAGTAAACAAGCATAAAAAGTGCCAGTACATGCAGTCAGCAAAACACTTAGTGAGAATAAGATATATAAGATCTATGTACCAATGAAAACACAGAGACACAAACGCCTAAGAGACCACACAATTGCCTTTTTTGCTCTTCTGTGGAACGTAAATAGTTATTTGATTTCGAACAAACACACACCCATCCCACTCTCCCACCACTTTCACTTAACAGTGTACACTTACGTCAAATGTGTCCTAATTGCTGAGAGTGCATACGCCCAATAAGAGACAGAACACCTCTAATCGGTAGTCATGGCAGCAGCATCTGAGCGCCTCTCTCTGCAGCACAGATGGCATCAAAAAGTATCTCTGCTTAAAGTCATCCTTCACTTTAATGTTGCAGCTGCCTGGCCAATGGAGAGAACTGCAGCGACACCAGAGCTTTCCATATCTTTCCAACTCCCTCTCGATCTCTCTCTCTCTCTCTATCTCCCTCTCGATCTCTCTCTCTCTCTCTCCATCTCCCTCTCGATCTCTCTCTCTCCATCTCCCTCTCGATCTCTCGCTCTCTCCCTCCCTCCCTCCCTTTTTCACTCTGGCCACTTAAATGCAACACGCCCGCAGACTCTTGAATACCTACTCTGTATTCTGCAAACTCTGTCTAACTCTCTCTACTTTAAATTGAACAAAAACAGACTATAAGCTTTACACTGGCCGGTTGTGGAACGTTTTCAATTGACTATTTGGTCAGCAGAAATATCACTGCATTCACCAGAGCCACCGCACCTCGCCTGCCAGGCGGCTCACGATAGTGTGCCGCTTGTCGTCAAGGGGGGGCTTGGAGGTGTATCTTCGTCCTCCGCCGGTCGCCCTGTATTATTTCGAGATCTGACGGTGTGCAGAAAAACGGATCAAATGCCCACAAATCCTTCCCTCGATGCTTTAAGGACTCAAAGGACACGTTTCTTTCCGAATCCAAACTTCAAATAGTCCATTTGAATCCCTATTGGTGTTCTTTATGCGGACCGTACCACTTGCACTTTCTCTTCAGTGCAGGACACAAATGGTACGGCCCCCCCGGTGGGGTCTGATTAGAAGGATCAGAAGCTGTCAGTCCTCTGAAGAAGTGAGGTCACGGGTTGGTGAGGGTGGGTGGA
Organism: Molva macrophthalma; assembly: GCA_027123675.1. NCBI lineage: Eukaryota > Metazoa > Chordata > Actinopteri > Gadiformes > Lotidae > Molva > Molva macrophthalma. The sequence goes on along the minus strand of JAOPJO010000034.1, from coordinate 2,591,026 downwards.
TGGAAGGGGGTTCAAGAGCAGAGAGAGGCAGTGCAGGTCCCATAGGATTGTTCAACTCCACTTCCTCTTTAATGTTCTGGGTCACATTGACCCATTCCCACTTTTCTAAATGAACTGGCACTAAACACCCTGAACACCCAAGCACAGGGCTTTTAAAGATATACGGGGCAGAGTGTTCAATCCACAAATTGATTCTGGATTTCATCAGGTTACATAACAAAGAGGAAAGTTGTATAGTGTAACTCTTTAGCAGGGAAAGGGCATAACACCATAAATCTCTTGATACGACTAGGCAGAAAGAATAAAGCACTATATTAATTTTACTACACTTTGCATGCACAACAAGGAATAAGAAAACGCTGATTTCCTTTGGAATAAAAACAAACTTGCTGAGAGGGAATGGCAAACAAGTGAGAAAGATTGCACTGGAAGCAGGTGTCTGATCCTCTGAGTCACAGCATGCGTTGTTTTAGAAAGACTTGTTTACAGAGTGCTGAGTGACTAAACACTGATTGAATATTGAAAACATTTGGCTCTAAACGTCCTCTACATTATATGTATGTGCCAAAGATCATTGAGAACCTTTAGCATAATCCAAATATTTCACACATCTATTTTGTAACATAGTAAATATGGTCATGAAAAAAATATTACTTATATATATAACAATATTAAAGGAGCATGTGTAAGCAACAACTGTACTGTGTTTTTCTAAAGCCTTCACATGCAAGGAAGGCTAAAGGAAAAACCAGCGGGTCAATTAAAAGATGCCACTAACCAATCCTGCCCCAACACCTGGTCCACATCACAGCTCAGATATATCTCCCCCTCGGTCGGCCTAGGGCAGGGGAGGCGGAGGATCACTGATGGTGAACAGGAACATGGTGCAGGTCATGTGTACATCCCTGGTTCAACATAGAGGCGATGGGTCCTGCCTCTCCAGACACAAAGGGGGTAAGGATCACTCCTTCCAAAAGAGCAAAGGGGCCAACGGATGTTCTCTCTCAACTCTCTACTCGTGGACATTTTGTATGAAGGTGTGATCACTTGATGTGATGTGTTAAGGGGGTGGGGGGTTCTTGTTGTGGTAAGAGGTGGAGGTCCGGGTA
>JAOPJO010000034.1:2566927-2579107 GCA_027123675.1 Molva macrophthalma | reverse complement strand
GCAATGATTGGAATGACATACGTAATGCGTGTGCGTGTGTTTGTGTGTGTGCCTGTCTGTCTTTGTGTGTCTGTCTAGTTTGTGTGTGTGTGTGTGTGTGTGTGTGTGTTTGTGTGTGTGTGTGTGTGTGTGTGTGTGTGTGTGTATGTGTGCAATCTCACGCTCATCCTAGCACTCTCACTCTCATCCTGACACTCTCACTCTCGTCCTAGCACTCTCACTCTCATCCTAGCACTCTCACTCTCATAGCACTCACTCCCATAGCACTCACTCTCATCCTAGCACTCTCACTCTCATCCTAGCACTCTCACTCTAACCCTTGCACCCTCACTCTCATCCTAAGACTCTCACTCTCATCCTAGCACTCTCACTCTCATCCTACCACTCACTCTCATCCTAGCACTCACTCTCATCCTAGCACTCTCACTCAAGGAGTGTGTTAACATGGCCGTAAAGGAGCCACTCTTAACTTCTTGTATCGTTTTTTGTATTTATCAGTTGATGCTGCAATTTTCCAAATTCTGGAAGAGTGACTGGCAAGTGGCATGTGGACGAGAAGGAAATGATTTTGAAGAAATACACTTGCTTAACAAAGCAGGATCTCGAATATATATTGGAGGTAAGAATATGACGTTAATTAATACCTTTAAGCATAGGCTACTTAATACTTAATATTTAATAATAACCTACATTGCCGTTTGCTTTAGAAAGTGTTTGCCATTATGACATTAAAGACCACAACCTGAGCAGACAAGCAGAGACGTCAAAGGTGTACTGTTTATGACATACATAACGATGTACTATTTATACATAAATATGTGCTATTTATACATACACATGGAGGCCTACTATTTATTCGGTATTGAGCTGGATTACTGAAAAACGTGAACTTTCTAACAGTAGATCGATCATTTTAGATCGTCGCCTGAAATCAACTTATTTCTCCCAAAATATCCAAACTCATTGAATGTAAACTATTGTTACTACTGAATGTAATACTTTAATAATTTTCCCTGTTTCTGGTGGAGAATCATGACAATAACAGAGATACAGTACAATACAAGATGAATGAAGGTGTGCCACTTCCTCTGACAACCGGTTAATGCAGGCCGTCGCTTAACGCGTGTTCGCGATTACACGGGATTGTGTGCGTTTAGCGTTTACTGACCATGCATGTGGTACTTAGAGCTGTCTGTCGCGATGTTGCAGTGATGGCGTACTTGATTGCCCTAATAGCGATTGTAACATAATCGTAATACTAATGAAGTGTACTTTTTTAGGTAGTGTCAGGCAGCTGGACAAGGGGTTACCATAACCGGGGACAGGTATGTTAACACCTGGGATTGGCCTCACTCTGGTCTTTGCTGCCTCTATTGTGACTACCATTGGTGCGTAGGCCTAACCTGACTAGCTGCTCATTAATGTTTTAATTCAACTGTTTAAGTCGTCCATCCATGCTTACAATGCAGTTTTATATTCAGTTGTTTCCGTTTTCTCTAGGCTATGGTAATGTTGCTCCGACTGCAGGTGTCCGTGTGTTCTGCATACTCTGGTCTGCTTGGGATCCCATTGAGTCTCGTTTGGATTAGTGATCTGGGCTCTTTCTTTGGAGACAGAGCTAAGCGCCTATCCCAGGTCCTGATCCGGAAAGGCCTTTCAGTGGTAAGAGTCATTCCTATAGCTGCAAGTTGAGTCAAGTACCTTCAAACGTGCACACGTTGACTAAATGTACCTTATTTCCTTTGTTTTGTCAGAAAAGGTCCAGTGAATATGTACAGCCCTCTTTCTGTTATGGGGACCGCTGGTGCATCTCGTGGTGCCGCCGTTTGTGTTCATGTCTCTGGAAGGTTGGAGCTACTTGGAAGGCATCTACTTCTCGTTCATCACCCTCACCACCGTGGGCTTTGGGGACTATGTGGCGGGTAAAGTAAAGACATGTTAATCCAAACCAAATCATTTCCAACAAAACATTACCGCCCAAGTCATGAATATCATCAATTATTGTATTGCGTTGTGTTTTAATCCTCATTTAAGGTGTCAACCCTTCATTTAAGGTGAGTCGCTCCAAGAGGTGGCCGGGAGGACGACGTCTTGCTGGGGGACATCGCTGAATCTGAGCCCCTGCTGGACCTCCTCCCGGTGGAAGGTGCTGCAGAGAACCAGGACGAGTGGATCTTTGAACCGTGCAACAGTGATCCTGGTTCTCCTCATCAAGACGTTCCACAGGAGAATGTCCAGCTCCCAGCTGGTGGAGAGACACGATTCACTATATCCGTCGTGGCAGAAGGGGCGTTGATGCTGGATACAGATGACATGACCAGTATGGCGCAGATATAAAAAACACACAGATGTCGTTCATCACAAATTAACTGAGCCCTTCAGTGTCATAGTCAATGACTTGGTGAGAGTAATGAATGCTTTTCATCACATGGACTCAGTTCAGATCACATGGACCCAGTTCAGAAGGCCACTTGACTGGGCCGAAAAGCTAGCTTTTCGATGGTGCGGGTGGATGGTATTTCAACTGAGTGAGTTTAACCAATTCAATTCGGTTACACCTGCATCTTGTTTGTTTAAAAGTCTCAAATATGTTCTCTTAATCAACATCAATAGCAATGAATCATAAAAAGGTCTCTCTTCCTTATTATGTGTAACGTTTCATTATTATCAGTTATAATTGACTAATATTGTAGGTCTTTTTCTCTAATAAGTGAATGTTGGATGATATGGCATTAAGCGAACGGAATGTACAATTTATAGGCTGTTGGTGGTGAACGTGTTGCTTTATCCAGTATCCAAACGCTAGCCTAATATGTTACCGAAATCTGTTCCATTTAGTGGGTATAATCTCGTTACATGCTTTACTTTACATGCGCCCCCCCCCCCCCCAAAAAAAACAACAATTTAGGATTTGCATGATTCACATGGGTCAGGTTTTCAGGTCGGAAAATCAGGAATCCCTGACGAACAATTTACAAATCAAATCTTGAGCATGATCCGTGAGATGTAAATCATTTTATAGTTTGTGGTATTGTGCAACCCTTCATTTACGTTCAAACTAGCCTGACTTTAACTGGCCCAGCAGATACCTTGTCCAACTATGGTGTCCTCAAATCGATTAGGCTCAATGTAAAATTCACATTTTATTTGTTATACATGACCACATAGTATATTAGCAACAGCTTGGTACATACAAATGACGACAAACATAATAATTAGGTCACGTAGTTCAGAATAAGAAAAAAGGTATAAAAGATGCAGAATAAGACAGGAGTGCGTTACAACTCAGAGCCAAGATGGATTAACAGTAGAAAAACAAATAAAACTGTACAACAACTGTGCAAGTGTTGCTTTTTTGTTTTTAAAGATAACTGAGGCAGAGGGACGCATTGAGAAGCAGAATTCAGCGGTTGTTCTTCATCCTCTCCAGCCTCCTGCGGATGTCGTCCAGGCTGCTGGTGTTGCTGCCGGGGGCCGGGGCGGCAGGACTCTTGGGGGCCCGTGTGGTCTGGAGCCGAGAGAGCTGGCTGTACACCGCGTCAGAGGACAAGGACGAGGCAGCGGGGACCGTCAGCACCGGGGAATTCACCGGGCCGTCCGTGGGCTCTTCCTGTTTGAGGAGAGGTGAACTGAAGGTTGCCCAGTCGCCGAGAATCATTTACTTATGGATCGGCCACAACTTCCAAAGTGCTTTTTTCTGAAGGACAACTTGTTTTTGTCTCCATATGAATAAGAAACATCGATCCTTTAGATTTTTTATGCACTGGTTTGGCTACAGACCACTATATGGCACACATTTACAGGGCTGAAAGAGAGCAAACCCTCTGTGGCTGAAAGGTTGTTTATTTAAAATAAACGCTATTTAACAACTAGTGCAATCAAATATGGTGGAATAACCGGTGCCAAAAACAACAACACAAAAAGATAAAGTGCAGCGTCTCTCAGTTCCTCATTCATTTGTGATGGTAGATTAAATCCTTAAGGTGATCTTATGCATACACTAAATGATTTTTGAGAATCTTAGCCGTCGCAAGAGTGCACACACGTTAAGACTAGGTTATGACCGGTCGTAAAGTTTCTAATCATTTAATGGAGCCTGAACCGAAAAGGCCTGCGGACTGGTGGGCGGCGGGGGCAGAAGACATCAAACCCCACTCCGCCCCGTGTCAAACCACATCGGAATTGTGGCAACGCCATTTACCTATTTTTTTTTCAAATACCAAATTATTCGCATTGAGAAACACGCCGTTATATGCAGATAGTAAAACGTATTACTGAAACCGGGCTTCCTCACTGAAGCGACGACAGAAATGTCCTTTGAATTAGTTTGTCAATGCCGTACAATACACAAAACCCAAAGAAAAACTTAAGATTGTTGTCCTCATGCATCAATTATAACATTTCTGAGACAAGCTACGATCGACACAGCAGAGCAGTAATACCCACATGCCTTAGCTACTAGTGTTTAGGATTACTACCAAGTGACTCCAAGCCAATGGCATCATTAACCATTAGCCTTTCTGCACATGACCGTTATGGTACGGCAAGAACGTTTGTGGCGGCTGGGTTTATCCATTGGGGCCTTTGTAGTACAGGTATATAAATATAGTTTAGAGCAGATACTAGTATATCCCCAACTCAAAAGGATGGAGGATTGACGACAAAGGTATCCCAACACTAATGTACCTTCACTCTATTCTCCAGTCCAGGCATTTGGCATAGATTCTTCAGTCTCTCCTGGTAGACTGACAGCTTAAGGTCCTGTTGGTCAGAGCTGCTGTTCAGACCGAGCACACCTTAACAGAAGCACAGAAGCAACAGTTACTTGTTGGACATTATCCATTTTAAAAAACGCATATAAAAATAAATATAAATGTGTTTGATCACACGTGTGGGATTTTCCTCTTTATTTGAATGGCAAACATGTAAACAAACACACCAGTGCTGGAAAGCGTTTCCTTGTTATCCATGCCGATGTTCTGCAGGATGGCCCTCATCCTGTCCCTGTAGACAGACGGCCGTGGCTCCTCGGCGCTGCCGGGCATGGAGACTCCTAGAAGAACACACCATGAAAAACACGCACCAACAAAGAATGGGATTTGTGATGTGTGAAATGAGCATTGGTAGACAAATGTCAGCTCAAGTATGAACCCATATCCAACACCAGCCCCCCCCCCAAAACCTAGTGCGGGCTTACCCGTGGTGGGAGGCTGGTTCTCTGCTTGTCTCTCTGCGGTGATTTTGCTGAGGCCTCGCTCTATAAAACTCTGACAGGTAGGGGGCAGGTTCTTCAGGTCCTTCAGGTCCACGTCTGGGTGCGTCTGCCTGTACTCCCACAGCTCAGTGATGCCCTGCGCAGTGGGGCACGGTGGAGTGTGGGCACACAGTGTTGTTGACCAATATTAAAAACACGGCGTTAAAGATAATATAAAGAAAGTCCCACTCACTTCCTGGGCAGCTGCTTTAGAACCGATCTTCTTGAGGATTTGGCTCAGTTCTCCGTTCTCTTTGGTTTTCTGTCCCTAGGGCAGAGCATGAAGTGTTTACTCTAATGTGTTTACGCTAATATTGTATGCATATTATGCTGGTTACATTCCTCTCTCACTGGGCGTGCGTGGGGTTTACGTACCACATGTTCTTGGTTCTGGCCCATTTTACTCGCAACCGACTTGATGGCCTTCTTCAGTTGGGCCTCCAAATCGGACTCGCTACAGTCCACCAGTGTGAGGTGGTCCAGGATCTACAAACACAGACCAAGTGTCTTTTTAATACGACTTTATCAACAAAAAGCTGCACAGACCACATCTATACATTCACTTACATTACATAAAAAACGATCTGCCCGTGATCAATAACCAAATAAACTTGAAATGGGATAGTTGTTGTGCTCTGTACCAATTATCTTGGTCATTTATTCCCTGGTCGATAATACATTTAGGCTAATATTGAGGATACTTGGTCGACAGGGACGCTTGAAGTCTGGAATGGCATTATCCATTCAGGCCCTGACACACCAAACCCAAGCCAAAGAACTAGCTGCGACGAAGGCCCACTGCTGCGTCGCCTGTGTCTTGGCCAAAAAGTTGCACTAGAACACACGCACAGGCTACAGCCAACTAGCACGCATGTCCCTCTCACTCCCGCGTGGGAGGAAATAACTCTACGTGCCAGCAGGGGGTGGTAGTCGGTCATTTAAAAAAAAAAAAAAAAAAAAGGGGACACCGGAAGACCTAGGACTGCAGATATATAAAAATGTATATATTTGCATAACGTTTCTCTGTAATAACTTACAGAGCTGGCCTCTCCTGAACCACGCTGAGCAGTTGGGAGATTTCTCTCCCCAACGCCCTCCGTCCCCGATTCCACATGCTGAATCGGCCGAAAAACCGCAGACATGGGCAGATCAGGGCCAACTGTGCGGGACACCGCAGAAACGAGGGCCACAGACAGACAGGCCGACATCGTCCATGGGCCGGCCATTCAATTAAAATACAGAGCCTCACAAGAAGTTCAGCTGATTTAACAACTTTCATTGCACTCTTCAATAAAGCATAAATTGAAAAAAATAAATCTGCACTTTTTTCCCCCTGTATTGATGTAGAACAAAGCGGCAAACACAAGAGCCAATTCCTGAACAATGAGATTGGTCGAATAACGAGCAAATTAACAGAAATGTTCTGAATATATCGAGATCTCTACATCAGTAGAATGAATTAAATAACTTCAGTGCAATAAATATGTATTGTTTAATGATTGTGCCGAGTGAGCGTTCAACGAGCCAACAGTACAGCTCCAAGCTCTAATGTTGCTGTGTCCTTGAAGGCTTATTCATGGTTAAAAATCATTTTTAATGACCAGTGGAACTACTTTGATACCAAGATAATTTATCAGGATTATGCATGTCCCGAAAACAAAAAAAGCAATACTGCTGATCCCATGGCCAGCAAACTTGGAAGCAAAAATGCTGATGGTGTAATGCTCTGCATTACCAAGTACTGCCCGCAAATACAACGTTCAATGGAAAAAGGGGTTTGCCTTAAGCTATAGTCTTAATATAAATCCCAAGTATAACCTTGCAGGTACAGAAACATGTGGCTTTAGAATTGGCTGGATTAGCCAAGCTGACGTGTGTGCTGTAAGCATCTTTCGGTCTCCTCAACCAGAGCGGACTTCCTGCATTCAGCTGCCCCCATTAAATTACAGTCGCGTGGGCCAGTTGTAGACTGGGCCAGGACAATATTAATCATGTCCCAGTCTGACTGATGGTACACATGGTACCCATTTTGACTTAAATTAGAGGAACACAGTAAAATACAAATACCGCATTGTTTCTCCCAAATATAATTTTGGCCAAAAAATACAGACAATTAAAATGCAGTAAAAAGCATTTGTTGAACAAATTTAAATAACCATGCAAGTGTAATTTAATTGCGTTGAATTGTACTCGTTGGATAATCAAAGCCCAGCCGCTCTGGCGCAGGCGGTGTAATGAGCTTAGGATGCACCAGTGAAGTGGAGGTTTTGAGCGTGGCTGACCTCGGGGCCGGTGAGCCTGCACAGGGTGTGCAGCAGCGTCTTCAGCGTGCGCTGGATCATGTCGTTGGGGAGCCTCTGCTGCTTCTCTTTAGACATCATCTTCTTGAAGTTGTGTATGTCCAGCAGGATTCTGTCCAGGTTCACGTGAGAAATGGTCTGTGGCAGGAAGCGGTTTATTCTCCATAGACACTGAAAGGGGAAAACAAAAAAGACAAAAACGTTGAATGGTTCCCTTTGTTTTTCTTTCCCCTTTGCGCCCAAAAGCGAGCAGCGGTAAGACCGCAGGTTACCTTCATGACGTAGTCGGAGAAGTTGGAGGATACAGAGGATGCCAGGGCCTCCTGTAGCAGCACCAGCAGAGCGCTGCAGAGGGAAACGGGACCAATGCTTTACAACTCACCCACCATTCTGTGTTCTTTAACAATGCGTTTGCAAACGGTGGGTCGCAGCAGGAGAGCGAGAGGGTTACGGAATAATAGGTCTTCTCAAAACGATTTTTGCATTCATACATGCCTTGTCTGCTTCATTTGATCATTAGTAGGTTTGTAAAGTGCAGAGGAAATCTTAATCATCTGACTGGATTGACCTAGTGCGGAGCACACATCGCTTATTTTACTGAGGAATCCCTGCCGTCAGACGAGAGACACACACCTGAGTATGTTGGTCTGGTCGGCCTTCTGAAAGAGGTGTCTGAACAGGAAGTTGATGGAGCTGATGATCTTGGATCCCTGGCCCAGTGCCTCCACCCTGGGGTCCAGCATGGTGGTGAGCAGGGCCTCCACCAGGTCCTTCAGCACACCTGATGATGCTTCCAGGGCCAGGAACTCCACGCCCAGCAGCTGAAGGGAGGGGGGTCATGCAGAGTTTTAGTGAAGGTATTCTCACAGAATGATGACATTGAGACACTTCACAAAAAAGAAAAAACTAAAACCACGAAAGCACTAGAGCTCCATTTCCACTGGAACAGCGGCAGAGGAAGATCGGAAATGGGAAACTCCTCGCGATATGAACCTCAATGTGACAGCAATAGAACAGGGATATTGTTTGGTTTTTCAAAGCCAATACCAATGCTAGTTTGTCAAGTCACTTATTTTCACTATCCTGCTTTGAGTGTAAATGCACGTTTTGGTCTTTTTTTACAAAAAGAAAAACCCAAGAAACACATTTGTAACTTTTGTGCAAACTGTTTAGCCTAGTTTTCGTTTTTTTCTCCTTTACAGGAATTTGAACAATAATACTGCCTAAAAAGTATTGCAGTTCGGTACCCGGGGAACACCAGCGCCAGGCCTTCATTATGCCACTTGTTGCTGGTGCTTGTTTTTCCAGACAAATGTCCGTCGTATGGTTCGACTACTTCACACTGCTCACCGTGATGATGCTGCTGATGATGCAGCTGCAGAGGTTGGAGACGTCCTCCTTGGACACACGCTGGTCAGCCATGTGGGCGCTGTGGGTCAGCCGCAGCTGGAGCACCGTGGCACCGAGGAACTGGTTGACGTTGCCAACCATCACCTCGGACCTGCTGTGCTGGCGGAACACCTTGTCCATCTGGCCCAGTCACGGGGAGAAGGAAGATACAGAGGAGTGTTGTGCGGGGCGCCATTAAGAGTGCATCAAAAGAAGTCCCGGGAGCGGCTCGTGGATCAACCATGTAGGCAATATGCCTTGAAGATTCCCACCCGTGGTCCTATGCTACATGTCATTCCCTTTCTTCTTCAACCCACTTTCCTGTGTCTATCAACAGTCCTCTCCATAAATACACATAAGAAGCCCATAGAAATGTGCCTCTGATTTTAGCCCGCTTCCGGCTCATTTCTGACCAATCAGGGCATCTCTCCCTTGATAGGTTCGGGGGAATCCATCTTGCCTGTCAAACACAACAAGGCACCATCATCTCAATGGCGGAGAATCTTAGGGAGGGAGGGAACAGAGATGGGAGTTTTTTTTTTTTTTTTTACAACCATGGAGAGCAAATCAACAAGCTTGACTGATTCAGCTTTCCATTGCATCATATTCCCCACCAAATCTATACACAACCATATAATATTCACCGGCTCATCCAAACATTTGCATAATATCCCGAATGCGATCCCCGTGTGCTGGCACAGGATGCGTGCTGTACGTACCTGCGCGAGGGCCTGCATGCTGGTGCTGATGTCCCCAGAGGCGATCTTGGATATGACCATGTTGATGGTGGCAGCGGGACTTGGCCGGTGGTGCAGGCGCGGCCTAAACAAAACAAAAAGGGGTCATTAAAATAGGATTGAGATCATAATATTCAAAGCCTACAACTCTGAAAATAACCACAAGCATCAACCGCTCACAAATGTCCAAACGTCGATAAATGTGTTTTTTTGCAACTCCCCTGTGCGTTATATAAGCATATTCGGAACAAAACAAATATAATAGCAGCACACTAAAAGAGGGTATATAGAGCGTGAACAAAATTCAATGCCATTGCAAAAAGTGCAGCATTTTACAATTCAATAGAAATCCAGTTTCACAGACGATGCACTCAGCGGGGACTTTTCTCGGGCTGGCCTACTTTGGCTGGTGGAGACCCACGGGTTCCAGGTCATCCAGAACGTGCTGCACCAGGACGGGCTCTCTGACCGGCACGTCGTCGTACTCCAGCAGGTCCAGGTCCAGGCGGAACACCGCCGTGACCGCCTCCTGTTCCTGCCCCGCTGCATTCTGGGACCTCGGCTGACTGCGGGGACAGATGGGGACGCCGGTAAGAACAGACGACCGTGTGGACGCAGCAGTTCATGCCAGGATACGGGAATTAATCAAATAATACAAAAACTATGGAAAAAAGAAAAAAAAAAGAAACTATTTTCAAAGACGAATGGCAATTTACGTGAACACAATGACTGCTCCAGCACTTACGGCACCCCACGCAATATTGTGTGTAGTTTCCTCAAAGCGGGTCAGGTTTTTCTCCAAACAAATAACCTTCAAGGTGCTTTTACAAAACCAGCCGTAGCACCTAGCTGATGCATTCACCATTACAAAAACTATCTTTCTGAAGGACATTTGATTATTGGGTTTAAAGTGTCTGTTCAGAAGAGTCATTTGTCCAGGCAAATCAAACTCTAGACAAGGGCTATGAAAACGCAGCATCCGTTCGATGGCGTGCATGCTCCTCTGGGCCCGCCATGCGTTGGATGGCGTGCCCGCCATGAGTTGGATGGCGTGCATGCTCCTCCGGTGAGGCGGGCCTACCGTGGCTTGGCGGCCGCGTGGTCGTCGGCAGGCTTGCGCAGCATGCTGCCGTTGGTGTGGGACGGCAGGGTCCTGGGAGCTTTGCCGTCCTCCGCGGGCTTCGGGGTCTCTTTGGCCGAGCGCTTGATCCTCTCCTCCAGCATGCTGAGGTCCTTCTCCGACAGCTTGGGAGTGAAAGGAGCGAAACCGTGAGGCTTGATATTTACAATGCATGGCCTCCGCCTTTTTTTTCCCGGAGCCCTGCTGGTGTTGTGCCAGACAGACTGCCTTTTGGATGAAGGGCGAAGACCACTTGAGAATATGGCTGATAATTGGTCCTTAGAATAGGGTTTAAAAGCGACACCCAAAGGCCATTCAAAACAAGTTTCTTACATTATTATTTTTTTAATTGCACACTTTCTTCTCCTACTCCTCTAGACCTTTGCAGAATGTTAGGTTTTTCTTTTCAGATTGCATTTATAATTTGTGGTATCAACTGCTCTGTAGGCATATTTAATTAACCCTGCAGTGTTTCTCAGAACAGCAATACACTGGTTTTGAATAAACACCTTTCCACTGGCCAGAGAATTACTACCAACACAAAGTAAACTCAATTATTGCATTGGCATTTGATGTGGCTTTTTTGCACTTTCAAAAGACGCAAATTGGTTTTTTCGGCTTCCACACCGACGGCGATATCAAGAGTTGATATTTTCTCCGGTCGTGTGCGGGACGTCCGCTGGAGGCAAAAGAAGCCTGCCCGTGACCCATTTCAAATCCTTGGCTTACGTTGCCGATGAGCTTGTAGATCTGCTCCCCGCACACGTTGTACACCACCACGATGGTGTTCAGCGCTGCGTTGCGGACCAGCGTGTCCCTGTCGCCGATGTGCACGGCGATCTCTTTGAGCGCCTTGGCGGCCGTGGGCTGACACACCGACACGCCACACAGCGAGACGAGACAGCCCAGCTCCTCCAGACACTCTGGGGGACAAGACAACAAGGACACAAAATACATGTAGATATAAAGACCAGTGGATTGGAGATTAGAGTTTGTCACTTTTAATGGCTATAAATGAGAAAACCCGGCAGGGGAAAAAGACCCATCAAGCGATGCACATCGGGGAAATTGCAGCTCAAGTGCCTTAGATAAAGAGACAGTGAACCTCTTGGCCCCCAGATGTTTCATTCATTCAACAAGCCGTCCCCTCTAATTATACTCCAAGATAAATCCTCTACGGCGGTCACTCTCCAGGTCTCACCGGATCGCTGCTTGGAGTTCTTGGACTTGGTTCCGTCCATGATGAGGGGGAAGAGCCGGCTGGCCGGGTAAACCTTGCACAGGCTGGCCATGATAGAGCGAACGTCCTTCCTCACCACGTCCTTGGGCTCTCCCATCTTCACACACACACACACACACACACACACACACACACACACA
>JAOPJO010000034.1:2549436-2561199 GCA_027123675.1 Molva macrophthalma | reverse complement strand
GATGTCAAGCAATTGTAATTGCTTGACATCGTAAATTACTGTAATTACTTCAAATTAAAAACAAAATCTGAAGAATGACGGGAAGAAAAAAAATAGTCATGTTAACGAACATTTCTCATGTTTGAATATTTTAACAGACGGGATGAGGGTTTATAAGCAGAATATTAATGGTGTGGTCATCAGTATTAGGAAACAGTTCCACTAGTTACAGAGGCAAATTTTCAGAGTTTCACAGGGATGTTTTGATTGCTTAGACAGTATCCCTTCTTTGTTGAGCTACTGCCATTTCCCAATTTTGATCCAGGAAGAAAATAAAGCTGGGTGGACATTTTATTACCTGAAAGTTGGTCTCTTTCCAGCCTGGTTTCTTGGCCAGCATTCGGACCAAAGCCTGGCAGGGCATCTCGTCGCTGTCCATACACTCCACGGCCTAGAGGGCAAATGGGTCACGGTCAAGTTATAAATGCTTTGTTTTCCCATTGCTGACCCAAGCTTTTTGAGACAAAAGCACAATCAGGCCAAACACAATTTTCAGATTCCATGGATAGCAGTGCCGTACTATGAGAACAAGAAGTCATGATGTGGGCATGGCTAGAGCAGTTTTGCCATCCGTTGCATACCCTAGATATTTATGTTGTAAATGCAAACCTTAAAGAGCCAGTGAACCCAAAACCACTTTTTTTTTTGTTTTAAAACATGGTAATTTGTCTTATATGATCGTAATCATAGTAATCTATGCCATTTTATCACTGAAATAAGTCCCCAATTTAGAGTGAAATCCTATGTTTTTGCCAATCTCCCCAAAACACTACGGGAACGTTCCACTTTGCTGCGAACGCAGGATTCGTTCATTCGTGACGTCAGACTACCTTTTCCGAGGTAGTCTGACGTCACGACCAAGGGGCACCGGCGGCGCGGTTTGTGTGGACGTGTGGAGCTCTGTCTGGGCAGCGATTGACTGCGGTGTCCGCGAGAAAATTGGGCTTTTCGGACACTTATTGTATTACGCCACGGTGTGTGTGGATGGTGAAGCTCCGTCTGAGCAGCGATTTATTTAATGTCCTCGTCCGAGTGAGGGTTAGGCTTCCCGGACACCTATAGTATAACGCAACGGTGTGTGGCGGATTTCATATACAACATTGCTTATTATAACGCTGATAAGAGTTACACAACGACAGTGCTAAAAAAAGTATCATAAAGTTGGCGTGGGTCGTAACCATGGGGATAACACGCCTCCCTCTTTCCTAAAACTCTCAGCCCAAAACGCATTTTTTTTAAAATCTCAAAGTGTTCGAATTCCAGCTGAAACAGTGGGTTCACTGGCCCTTTAAAGATGCCATTTTGAACAATACATAACGGTAAGCGAAGATGCATTTCATTTTCCGTGACACAAGCGTGTACTGACCCATCTCTTACAAACCAACACTAAACACAATTATAATATGCTAATATGCCACTTTTACATTTCACACACACACGACCTTGAGGAACTCTTCCATGCCGGCCAGTTTCTCCTTCCAGTTGCCACTCTCCAGCTGCTGCATGCAGAGGGCTGGGAGGACAGCTGCAGCCCTCTCCTCACACACCTCCATCTTGTGGAAGAACACAGGAGAGTCACAACCAAAGCCATCTCATCTGAACCCATGTGACAGGTATTGTAGGTTCCCCCACTCACAGAGAGCTCCGTCTCGACTGCTTTGGTCTCGGCTGCCTTCTTGTTCTTCCCTCCGTCTGGCCGTTTTCCACTGGATGCAGGCTTGGCTTTCTTAGAAACCCCAGCTGCCTATGAAGACACACACACACACACACACACACACACAATTTGAAAAAAAAAAAATCAATAGTTGTATGGCGGTATTAATATATTCATGCTTTATAAAAACGTGTATTAGGACAGGAAGTGTAATGTGTAACCCAAACATGTCAGCACAGTGCAACACTTTAGCTTCATATATTTGCCCCATTGCAATTAAATATAATAACGATTAGCTTGCTTGATGTTGGAGAAACAATCACTGATGGATTTGACATTGTGCAAACTTGCTCGACATGAATAAGCGTTACCGTTGGTTATGGAGGTTCCCATAACTGGTAGGTTGTTTACCTTGGCCAGAGCCCCTCTAGCCAAGGTAAACAACCTACCAGTTAAACCTACCAGCTTTTTGGTAAGTCCAGCAGGCTTGGCAGGAGCCTGTGCCGCTGGCGGTGGATTAGAAACAGACTTCTCTTTCACTTCTCCCTCCTTCTTGGTCCCAGCCAGTCGGATCTTGTCCACGCTCTCTTTTATCTGAAGGAGAAACAAAAGGAGCTCAGGACAAATAAAAAAAAAGGCACAGAGAGCGATTGAATTGAAAAATGAATTAAATTAAACAGGATTGTAAGACATGCGTTTGGCACCAGGAGAACACAGTAACATGGAATCTAGAAGATGTGCGTGTGGAACATAGAGCATGTAAAAATGTTGCACATTTTTACATGTTGTAGTACAAGTCTTTAAAAGTTTCATAAGGAAGAAACTAAATGAAAGCTGTTCGGGAGCCGACTTTTTTTTTTTTTTAAATATAAACTCACCTTATCGAGCTTGGCTTTATCAACGTCAGCCAGGAAGGGGTTGACTGCTCTCTCGCCGACAACTTTCATTAACGTTGCCAGAACTTCAAAAGCAGCGTCTCGCACTTCAGGTGCTGAATCGTTCACTTGCTGCCAGGAGAGAGGAGATGCGACCCAGAGAGATCAACATCAATTCCCACCGATCCAAGATAATACTTGGAAACCCTTTTGCTACATCACAACTAGCCGAATACAAATTACATTTATTTTTTTCTTAAACCATGTTAGTGCTTTAAAGACCGACACAGCAATCAAGGCATTGGTGGCGAACCTTGAGCAAGGCAATACAGATGGGTTTGACCAGGGTCTTGGGCAGGCTCCCGGGGGCCGAGATAAGGATGTTTCTGGCTAGGAACAGGGAGGTCTGCTGCTTTATGGAGGGGTTTTTGTTGTCCATTACTGTGAGAACATCTTCACTCAGGCTTTGGAGAGTGGTCTGTAAATTCACAAGTGTGATGCAAATTAATGCAGATACTAACAAAATGCATGCATTAGAAGTCATCCACAGTAGACCGGTGAATCATCTCCCAATACAAAGCTTCACAGGTAATCCTGAAAATGGGCCATTACAATAAAGTTCTGCAAGAATTGCCACTGATCTGTTATAGGAGGCTTGAATTTAAGGATTGAGAATGAGTTTATATGGGGTAAATGCTATCCCTTAGAAAGAGCAGTTGGGAGGACAATTGATTTCTTTAAAACAATGCATGGGCTGGGCACTAGGTGCACCAGAAGGAATAGTGTTGTTAGCACCCAATTAGCTAGTTCCTTTAGATCAATATCTACAGACTGAACAGAAAAGTTGGCATGAAGGGAGCATCAGCCTTACTGTGAGAAACACAGCATCTATGGCTTCCTGTAGAGTTTGTACAACATGAGGTTTCTTCTCCTTAAATTTCTCCAATAACGTGGACACCACCTTGAAGGGGAGAGCAAAATAATCACAGACAGCCTATTGGTCGTACTGTCAAATTAGCAGCTGTAAAATAGGGCACAGCATGCTGCCACAAATATTCATTGTGTATTTGCTTACTTTCCTTAACCCTAAAGGAAATGCATGAACTGCAATTAAGGCTGCATGTTACATGGATTCTTTATAAATATAAATGGGGTGACATGCATTTGTTTTATAGGCCTAGTACACAGGTCATACATCGGCATGGAAATGTAAAGGATACATATGTTCCTCATCTTGCTAAAGGACAAAATGTGCTTCACTGTTGGTTACATCCCCTACTTCTGAATAAAGGGTCCTTATCGAGCGACCTGGATATTCATGAGAACTTACTAGACCAGCGTATGGCCCAAACTTCTTCCTCAGACCAGTTGCGATTCCAGCGAGGCATTTAGCACCCAGAGACACCAACAACGCATTGGCATCTTTAGCTATGACCTACACAAGGAAAATGTCCGGTTTATAATGGCGATGGAAGGAACAACACCTCAGCGCATGATGCATTACACACGTGTAGTACCTTCTTCAGTGCGCGGACTACATCCCCATACTCCCCTGCTTCTAGCTTGGGGTTTTTAGCAAGCGTCTCCAAAGCATCCAGGGCTTCTTTCCTTTCCTGCCACTTTTTGGATTCCTGTCAATAAATGCAAGAAGTTGATACAAAAGCCTCAGCACCATACAAGATCAAACCCCTCTCCACAGGGGAACTGCAGCTTACAATTTTCTCATAGAAGTCTTTGGGGAGTTTAGAGAGGATTTCCACTGGATCCAGGAGTTCGTAGGGATCCATATGTGGGACAGAGTCCTCAGCCTCACCTAAAACAGAACACATTAGCTGATGCAGATTGTGTATTAAACCTTGGGTTGACTCACATTTAGCTTAAGATTTCAGCTCATATTGATTATGATGATAAAAATAAAACATACTATTTCCGTGCATATCATCCGCATCGTCTACTGGGGATTCCACATGTTTCTGCTGATGCTGCTGCTGGGAGCGGAGGAAGCGCCGTGGTCTGGGAGCTCCTGGGGCCACCTTGGCCCACTCCTCCTCCAGCTCTTTCAGCTGAGAGGGTAAAAACAGAACCATTACACATCTGGGCCAAAGATTAACTTAATGCATGTAGAAATAGGCATACTACACACAGGACAAAATGTATGTTCACATCCCAACTACTGGGCATAGGAAATCCAATCCCAGGCTGGGCATTGCCTCCTTGTTTACTTGTTTAGTCATGGTTTGCAATGAGAATAGCCCCCGAAGCTCAAGTCTCAAAACAATGTTTTAGGAATCAGACGTGGGAGTGTGCGTGGATGAGGGCTGGTCTTGGCAGCCTCACCAGGCCGAGTCCAATCGGACTCGGCCTGGGCGCCAGTGTAGCACTGTGCATGCTAGGTAGGGTGGTGGTGTTGATGAAGTTTATTGTAAGGTTGGCAGATGATACATGGCCTGGTGCTCCATGTGGCCATGTAGGAGGTCTCTCTGAGTGCATGTGGTGATGGCTGGTTTAACATGTGCACACTGATTACAGGTCTGCAGCCTCACCCGGCCCCAGAGTCCAATCAGACTCGGCCAGGCGAGGCTGCTTAAACCAGCCATCATCCACACGCACTCCCACATCAGATGTCATTTTTTTGGTTTAAATACAAAAAGTGCTGACCTGTACAGCATTCAGGGTCTGAAGTGAAGGTCGTAATGCATCTCTGATCCATCTGTAGACTTCTACAGCCAACAGCCTTGCTTCATCTCGCACAGCCTTGTCTCTGGACTCAAACAGCTTCGGCAAGACCTTAACTATGGGCTTCAACGTTACCGTTTTGCCTCCAAATTCACTAGGGTAAAACAGATCAAGATCACACTGACATTAACACAAAAGAATTCCATCACGATTTTTGTATTTAACAGTTTGACTAAAATATAATTCACTGCTCAAATCAACATGCCCCTCAGGCTCACCAGAGTGATTTCCGAATGGTTTCTACGCAGGCCAGGACAATTTTGGGATTCTTGTTGTCGATGCCCTTGATAAGCTCCTCCTGAACAGTGTCCGCCTTCTCTATCTCGATGTACATGAGGCAGATCTCAAAACCCAGCTCTCTGGCCCGGGCCTTGGCTTGGTTAAAAACCTTCAACACCACACCACTCACCACCTCACCCGCCGTCCTATAGGGAAAATTAAAATCAATGATATCATTACCACAGAAAACACAATTGGAGGACATGGTTATTAGAGTTGATCGAATGAGTTATACTGCGTGGGGACTTTACCTATTAGCTATGTGTGCATTCTCGACAAAAGCCAGGACAGCCTCTAGTCCTTTCAGTTGGGCCACAGCGTTAGAGTCCGTCACAAACTTCTTTATAAGTCCCAAGAACTTGCCCCATTCTGAGCTCTTGTCGTCTTCGATCCTTTGAAAAAGTTTTAGAGCTTCCTCGTAGCCAGTTAACCTAGATTTCCATGCCTGCACAATATGTTATATGG
Source organism: Molva macrophthalma (assembly GCA_027123675.1). Taxonomy (NCBI): domain Eukaryota; kingdom Metazoa; phylum Chordata; class Actinopteri; order Gadiformes; family Lotidae; genus Molva; species Molva macrophthalma. The sequence goes on along the minus strand of JAOPJO010000034.1, from coordinate 2,555,151 downwards.
TTAAATTGGATACTTAATTCTGCATTTGTTTAATTCAAGTTTTTGCATTCAGGTTCCAGCGGGTGCTGTCATTTGAGGCATGTCAAACGTTTACCTTGTGTTCACATTTCTTGTCGACAGGCAACTTCATCCACTCGCTATCATCCTCCATGATTGTTTATTTGCAAGTCGTGTTTCACTGTAACGATAGAATGGAGCATACATGGCTAGGATAATTACGTCCCAAATAAACAGTGGGCTGCAAAAAGATAAGTAACGTTATCTTGCGCAATTGTAGAAAACAATACAACTCTTTAATATATAAGCTCATTTAATGCTTGCGTTATGCGACAAAATGCACTGCAAAGCTTAATGAAGCATACCAACTGTTACTAGCTACATTAGCATAGCAAACACTTGCTATAACGTTGTTTGAACGTCAGATCGTTTAGACACATACAACCGGACGCTGACTAGTTTGTCGACTTGTAATTTTCAATAATATTCAACTTACCAAATCTCTAGTTATTTCCAATATACGTATTTTCAGTATATATACATATAACAGGCAGTGATGGCTTGTTTTATTCCTTCACTGATCTTCAATTTTTTGAACGCAAAGCATTCATTTTAAACTAGTGCGTTTGTAACGTGTGTCTCTGATTGGTGGAGCAGCAGGGCCAATAGCATTGCTTCATTGGATAATTCAAACTCGTTTCCGGGTTAACCACCAATGAGAGAATGCGCGAGGGACACATTCGCCAGCGATTGTACATGTGACTATGGACTGTCCTATCGAAGTAATCACAAACGACACAGCTGTAAACGGGTTTAATAAAGCGAATGAAAAACCGCAGTCATTTACTTTTTTTGATATATAAATGCAATGGATTTTCAATGTTGTGCGGCTTTGTCCTGGGCGTTTTCTTGCAGTTACTTCGACCCAACCACCACTCCTATTCAGTTTTTACTTTAAGGTTATTATATCTACACATAATGTGTTCAGTTATTATTACGACTTGCAGTCTTATACATATCATGCATTTGTAAGTCAACTACGGCAGTTTGGTTATTATAACGTGTGTATTTGTTTGTGTGCCAATTACCCTCACAATGGATATTTTCCCTTGTGATTATTCAATGAAGAAATTCCATATCTATAAGAACATTTTGGGATGTTCTCTCATAATGGAAAGTGTTTATAAACAAAATGGCACACACGTATCATTGAAATGCAAATGCTGTTTTATATTAAAAGATACCAAAGAGATAATTCACTATACCACACAACACAGCTTGTTAGTACTGCCATGGAAATACATATACAGTCTGTTCATATTTACACATTAAGTGACAACCATACAAAGAAACCATAAATACCTCTTTTTGTTACCTTTACAACAACTATACTCGACCAATATTTCATAACATAAAAGAACACTATTAAATAACGGGCATCCCTATCATTTACAAAGCTTGGATACAGTGGTTAAAATAATCCAGCAAAATAAAAATGTTCTTCTCCAGTGAGTAAAATTAATACAGGTCAAAAAAAGCATTAAATCCCTTTATACAAAAGACAACATAATAAACACAATGTCTCAACAAATGTTTGCTTTAATCGGCCTGGTAAACCTGTACAGTAGGCATTTCATCCACAGAATGTGTGAGGCTGTATTTTGGGATTAGGCTGATTGAATTAGTTTTGCTGCGCTATTGGCCCACTGCCAATACACTGTCCAAAGACTATAGGTTATAGCTGCCAAGACCCCTGTTTGCTATTGGCCTCAGTGCAATGTCTAGCAGCGAATCAGCACGTTGCTGAAGGAGCAAAACATACTTCAAAATACATGGTCTGTGTAAATGTCTGGTAATTGTCAATGGTCATGTCCTTGCACCTTTAACGGTAAAATGGCAATATATGTTAAAACAATGCATATTTACTTTTGCTTGTATTAAATTAAGGTTATTAAGTTGTCAGTGATATATTTCTAAACTATAACCCCGATGCTCAATGGTTCCAGATATGCACAGTGTTATACACATAATATACAGAGAGGTGGGGGGTCATGTGTTATACTGCGAGTGTCAATGGACACTCAATTACAGATTTACAGAGTTGATAAGATGTACTATTCACAAAAATGCTACCATAGAACCTGACGTGCATCTAACAACCCCAGAGTAATATAAATAGAACTGGATAAGAAGAAAAGTGGGGGGGAAAGTTTGGCACTTAGGCTATACTTCAACATGGCATCTTCTGCTATTCAGGAGAATGAGCAATGAGCAATTTTCCTGAAAAATAAAGGTTCTTGCAGTGTTTTCTTTGCCGGTTTCATTTAGGATGAATGGACTTGGACTGCGGTGGACCAGAGAGCCCAGATGACGTCCATGCTTGGCTCGCAGGGTTTTGAGCGCTGAGGGAAAAACGATTCAGTCCATAAAAGTAAAGTGGAATAAAGATCCAGTTTTCAGGAAAACAAAACATTCATCTGTAGTGTACTGTAGCGGAAGAAATGAGGGCAGATATGTGTGAAGCTCTCCCCTTTGGCACTGTCCATAAATATCACTTTTGAATAACTGAGTCTGCAAACACACAGCTCTAACACAACATCCAGGCCATTTCCAAAAAAATATCAACAAACCCACTCTGAAATATAAAATGTTCATAAATAGTTCATAAAGACATGACGACTGACCAGTGGCGTGAGAGAGGGCATTTGTTACATATTCAAGCAGATTTTGTTTTAGCATTGTAAAAAAAAAAAAGGTTCACAAAAATGTAATTCTACACAAAAACAGCATCCCTCGCTTTGAATTTCTGCATCTTTAAAAAAAAAAAGGCTCCAGGTATTCCTGTATGCACTTTTCGCTCCATCTGCAAGAGTCTTGCGCACTTATTCCAGCATACTCATTTATTGTCTTTATTAGTTGTCAATTTTGCCATAAATAGTTCCGAGTGTATGGATTGCATTTTGTCCATAAATGTATGCATTTATTAGCAAGTGTGCAGGCAGGACGGAGTCCGTTCTTCAGAGATAGGTTTTTCCTTTATGTGAACTACGTTATTATTCAGGATCACATGGACTACATACGTTTCCTACATAGCATCAGAATGCGACTATCTAGGATCCGGTGTACCTATGTATTTGTACCTAACATCTATATAAATCTTTGCAGGTATAAGTTGTACCGAATATAAATATGTGTGCGCTTGTTCGTGTTTGTCTGTTTCCTATGTATGCGGCAGAGATTCGTAAAAAAAGCACATGAAGTAGAAGGGACGAGGGGTGGGGTGTGAGAGAGAGAGAGAGAGAGAGAGAGAGAGAGTGGATCACCACCACCACCTCCTCACACTTGGCTCTCGGTGGAGGGCTTGCGTGTGGAGGACCAGCCGGTGTCGGGCAGGCTGTGCTGGGTGTGGCGCTGCGGGGTGACGGTGGACGGGGTCAGGGTGCTTATGGACGAGCACTCGGACGTCTCCTCCTGCAGGAGCTGCTCCGTCTCGCCGTCGTCCAGCGAGGCGCTGCTGGCCTGCAGGGACACCGTGTCGGTGCGCATGCAGGTGTGCAGGCCGCCGCGGGACGGCTTGATCTGCTTGAGGTCGTCCCAGTAGAGGTGGTCGTTGGACAGCAGACACACGCCCTCCACGATGCGGATCTTCTCCTTGGTGTAGCTGCCGTCCACTCCCCCCTGAGGATCAGCGGGTCGGAGGTGAGCAGGTTGACACAAAACTCCAGATAATGGACTAATACACTAATAGACCGCAAACCACTCTCGAAGTGCCACCCTCACACGCCAACCCATGCACTGCGGTTTGATTAAGGCTTAACACTGTGCTGGTCCTCTGGGGTTAGTTCAGTCCAGTGGTTCCTAACCTGGGGGGCTCGACCCCAGCTTGAGGTTGCAAGGCCCTGATCATTTTGAGGCGTTTTGAACGAATAGCGACCTCATGATCGCAGCATATGTGGTTACGTTACGAGACTCAATTCCAGTTAAGTCATTTGTTATGCTGTCGTTGTGACAATGTAGCAAATGTAAGGTAAGGTCACTTGGGGGGAAAAAAGGTTGCAAACCACTGGCGAAGTTGTAAAACAGTAACACGTTAAACAGTAACAGTAACCTCACGCATTTGTCTTGCCATTAATGTTTCAAAAGTATTTTGTTGTGTAAGGCCACCGATCACCTAGAAGTGCAATATTTTCACATGCTTAAAAGGCAACAATGTGTTAATGTTGCACACAAATGAAATCCATCATTTTCAAAGAACAGCAATTTTCAACATGCAATGAGAGAAACACAAAAGCTAAGAAGCACTGCAGCAGAGAACATGTGAGTGAGGGAGAACTGAATTCAGAAAGGCCTCAAATTCCTCCATGCAGTGTAGCTACCTCTCCGCGGGACATGTTGGTCAAAAGATAAAGGGAGAGAGGGAATTGTAAGGATGAGAGAGCTGTGGTGAGGGAGAGAGGTGGGCGGGGGGGAAGAGAAGGTACAGATAAGTGTCGGCCTCCGCCGCCTGCATCATATTACACATCCCCCTGTATCTAGCATCATGGAGACACAAACGGTACGGCCATTTGCCTCAGTGATTACCAGCTGTACGGCTGCAACTATTCCGGCGAGGCTACGAAACTGTAAATGGATTCATCCATCTGATCTCATATATTTCAAATGAATACAAAGAAATGAGCTGAAGTCTTCGCTTTCATGCACAGAGCGGTTTAGTTACCTCCTTCTTATAACGAAGCTGGTTGTAGATTGGAGGCTTTTGTGAGGCCTCGATCTTCACTTCCTGTGTGGAAGTTCTGTACGAGGGGTTGCTGTACGTAAGGTTGCTCACCCCTGGGTCAGCAAACTTTGACTTCTTATGCCTGATGGATCCAAAATGTCAACGGTAAGAAAAGGAATAATTCAAATAACATAACAAATCCTATAATAAATGTAAGCAGTTGTAACTACTGTTTATGGAGAAAGGGAGACAAGGAAGGAGTGTGAAGGTGCAATCACCTGTAAATAATGAAGGCAGCGATGAGAATGAGAAGAGCCAGGATGGTCAAAACTCCACCAATCACGTAGCTAATGTGAAGCCCTTCCCCTGGGACAGACAACACAGGTGTTTATTACAGGCTTGTCCCGCAGGTTGATTTCCAACAAGACATTAGCATATGCAGATTATGTGATGAAAACAGGAACTGTGATCCTTTGCTCACCGTGAGGAGCAGAAATCACGTTGCTTTGCAGGCATCCTTCAACATTGAGGTTCTTGTCGGTACAGCTGCGATACACAGAATTCACACTGAATCAAATACAACTGCTAACTTGAAAAAACAATGTACTCGATGAAATGTAAAGTATCAAAATAGAGTATGTTGTGAGGGCTTTGTTTAGTGGAGCATCCCAAGAATCTTATCCAAGTAAACAAGCATTCAACAGCTGTTCAGATGAATTTTCTTTAAGACAAAACATACTTAACAAGCACTGGCCCATTCTGTGGAGCGTCTGTAGCTGCCTTGGGGAGTTTGGAAGCAGGGGTGCTAGATCTCCCTCTAGTGGGTGAAGTGGGGACATAGCCTGAGACTGATAAAACACATGCAAGTCAGCACTTGAATTGAATACAAATATGAATGTTCACAAACTAACTACTTTGATCACATTTGTCGCGCACACACACACACACACACACACACACACACACACACACACACACACACACACACACACACACACACA
>JAOPJO010000034.1:2412365-2428616 GCA_027123675.1 Molva macrophthalma | reverse complement strand
ACACACACACACACACACACACACACACACACACACACACACACACACACACACACACACACACACACACACTGTTACACACAAATAGCCACTTGTCAAACTGAGGCTCTACGTGCTGTGGCAGAGATCTTCTGAGATGTGAACCTCTTTTACAAATGCTGTGCTGTAGTGGCGTGTTGCCCGCAGCGCTGCATCGATTCTCTATTGAAAACAACATAAGTCAATGGAAATGTGATATGTGAATATTCAGTGAAGAAAAGACAAAGTTAAAGTGAAGAGGAAACACACATCTGTGATCCATTTTCAACACACTTATCGTCCATTTTGGTGTACCAAACTGTGAACGGTGTGAGGAGGCACTCGGCAGCACTGGAGACGGCAGAAAGGGGAAAAAAGAGCTGAAAGGAAAGAAGGGTTGAAAGAGAAACGAGGATGGGAGGAGATAGGAGAAGAAAGAAGAGAAAAAATAAATCAGGATAATTGTTAATAATGAATACAGAAGAAGAGGGCATGAAGGAGCATGCCTAGCGCAAACGCCATCACATACCTCTCCCTTCTCAGCCTTTCACTTTCTTTCTTTCTTTCTGTCTTTCTGTCTTTCTTCCTTCTCTGTCTCTCGCTCCCCCTCCCTCGCTCCCTCTCTCTCTTTCTCTTCCCCTCAAACACAAACTGCATGTCAGTCATGTGTCAGAGGCGAGTAAACCCCCTCTGGAGGATACAAATCTATCCTATTCAAAGGCGAAATTTGGGGGATTTTTTTCTCTCTTGTCCCATGTGGAGAACTCCCACCTTCCACCGCCTGCCCCCTAGGGTCCCCCCCCCCCCCTCCTCATTCATATAGCTGTTGAGGGGGAAGAGGGGGAAACATCAGCGTATGTTCTGTTTATACCTTCGTTGCTCTGCTTGAACTGAAGGTCATTTTCTGATGCCTGAATGCGAAAAAGACTGAAAAAAGACAACAAGCAGCCATTGTTAAGCGCTGGGCTCGTTCTCATGCGGTGTACCGGCACGTGCGCGCCCCCTGTTGGGTCAAGGTGGACATTGAATAGCAAACCGAGAGGGAGAACGCTAAGCTTGTTGTACTGCTGTAGTATGGTGCATTGTGGCACTTTAAAAATAGAAACTCGACTTAGACTGGCATTTGTGTAGGTGTCAAACACAAGCAGGGAGTCAATTAGTCATGCCAATTTAAAAATAGACACCAAACAACAGTGTTCAGTGGGTGTTCTTTCAAAAGAACTACAGCCTCTGGCCAACATCACCTACCATGCTACATGCTGCACAGCTATGTTATTGTGGGCAAAAACATATTTCTTTGTGAAAACACAGTGAAGAAAACATAATGAATATGTTTTCATGGGCTTACTCAAGTCAAGTTCAACCTCCTTAATGACCTTGCAAGTCAACCTAGTTTTTAACCCATCTATGCTTATGTTGGCCTATATCTACATCAAAAATATAGGTTAAACAGAAACAAGTTCAAACAAACGGCAGAACAGCGTGGTATTGTTCTCGTTGGTCGGGAGGTATGACCACAGAACAATGAGCACATGCTGTGGGCTCCTCCTGTGAGGTCAAGGAATGCAGCGGCTCTGGCCTCCGTGTCAGCCATGACAGGTGTGGGGGCCACATGATGTCAGGAGCAATACTATGGTGTCCCCTGTGCTGTTCACACACCACGCGCACACACGCACACACACGCACACGTACACACACACACGCACACACACGCACACGTACACACACGCACACATACACGAGATGAAGTACAATTTTTGTGTCCCTTTCTGACCGCAGGTGGCATCACATAACAGTAAAGCAACACCATACTCCCCTCTCCCTCCCTCTCCCTCCCTCTCCCTTCCTCCCTCTTCCTCTCATCATGGCTTTTGAAGTTTACAACCCCTCACAGTACAGTAAAGAATCAGTTACAAGCAGTAATAAAACTGACATCCCATAACTCCACACAATGGGGATGGCTCAAGGCCAAATGTCTTCTCGTGTGTGCGTTTGCACACGTGTGTGTGTGTGTGTGTGTGTGTGGGTGTGCCCATGTGTGTCTTTCTGTGTGAGCATGTTTGTGTGAAAGAGAGTGTGTGCGCTTCATTGTTCAGGTGTGAATACACACAAACACGCACACGCACACGCACACACGCACACAACTTGATAATTTCTAAGTCGCTAGCTTGCAGCGAGGATACGAGTCAGATCCACTGTAACACAATGGGGCATTGTGGGAAGTGACAGATAAGAATGTGTGAGATGGACAGCATGGGCCGATACCTCTCGGTGTCAGCAAGGCACGTCCTTCACGAGCTCAACGTCCTTCTCCATGCCTTCCCCTGCCCTTCTGGTTACTCTCCGTGCCTGCCTCCAGGTCTTTAGCGTCTTTTCGGTTGTTTGATTCCTAATCGCTCTCGTCCAGCTCTTCCATTAGGCCTGGGTCGATTGGTTCCATATGGAGGTGAAAATGTCGAGGTGCAGTAGTGACATTTCAGTGTGTGATGTTACAGCGTTGACACACACGCATACACAGACACACACACACACACACACACACACACACACAAATGTCACACCGTCTCCGCAAAGCACCACCCAGTGGTGTGTGTGTGTGTGTGTGTTCACATCAAAGAAGACGACAGGAGGACCGTGGATGAAAACATCCTCCTTGCATTAATAAAGCACGAGTAGCACCACTGGAATGTGTTTTAGATTGCATTAGGTTCCCTCTGGCCGCCTTGCTTTGAAACTATTGTGTTTGGATTGCATCTCTGCACTCTGTGTAAGAAAGAGCAGCATGCATACAACAATACTGACTGCTTACTGACTGTCCTTGCTGTAGGATTATAGTTATTATCATTTACAATAGCACCATTGACGTCATACATGTATCTTGTATTTTACTTTTTTAAAGGGTTTCTTGAATTGAAAGTGCCTCAGAGTGGAATAATGACACAATCATCACCTTTTAATTGTTTGTTCAATGGTAAGAATGTAAACATTTTGCACTGTTTCTGGGGTAGGCTGCACCATAAATGTTTCAAAAAGCCAACAAGGGTTCCCTCTAGTGGTGGTGACGTTGTGTGAAGTTGTGTGTAATCGACCACTTGGAATTCATTCATGGCAGACATGATATTGAAGCCATTTTTCTAGATATGTTGTAATGCTTTCTAGTAAATGATATTAGAGTTCAATGGTGCTATTTAACCTGTATACATCTGGATAGACAGTAAAGTGTAATCCCTATGGGAAATGTTCTTACCATTTGCCAGATGGTGGTAAATGATCTACCCCTACAACCTAGCTCATGCCAAGGTTCCAGAGTAGTCTGGAGAGGCGACGTGGTGTTATTTATTAGGACGCCATTTCAGTTCGTCTCGGTATACAATCCTTTCCACAATGTGCATCAGCAGTCCAGTATTTCAACCATTTTATTATATTTACATTTTAGCCTGTCCAATGGCTCCGTGGCTAATGCTGTCGGATTTTCATTTTCATCGACCTTACAGGGAATTTGACCCACAAGGGAGGGCTGCTGTCCTACAGCTGCCTGAAGTGCTCACCCTGTGTTTACGTGCAGCCGTTAAGCGCCCCAGTCGTGTCTTCTGAATTTGAGAACTCCAGCTGAAGTTCCCCTCTCAGAGATTCCACTAGGCCTATGATGAAAGAATGGCATGCGCTTTTAATTTGAAACAGCACTCCTTTTACACTGTGTTGATAGGTTGATGAACATTTTCTCCTATCGAGTTCTTCATCACACGCACAAACACACACACACACACACACACACAATGCAGGCGCACGCATGCAGTACACACACAAACACACGTACACGCTATAATAATAATAGAAGCATCCATTTTCCAACAGCCTTTTTCAAAAATGCTATTTTGGAGGTATGACCTCAAACTGTCATCTAGTGAAGTGGAACTTGTGGATGAAAACGCTTCATCCACAATCACACCATTCATGTACTCAGATGCACAACGTCATCAAAATCAGTTGCTAATCATCTCGTCTCTCTTTGTACAAATCAAATAAATCTGAGATGAAGGGAGCCTTATTTTAGCTTCGGGGATCAAGACTGCTTGCATTTAAAGAAATTCCCTGGAGGTAGTAGAGAGTTTCAGAGGCTTGGCGGCTATTGAGATCTCTCTACATGCTGCATGAGTATACATGCAGATGTGTCTTGTTGTTTAATAGGACAAATACATTTTCCATTTTTACTGATCATCTGACAGCACCATTATGTCCTCAAAAGGTTAATCTCGTGTTCAATCAATCTCATCTCTCTAGTCTATTCCTGAATGAACAGGCACCAAAGAAAAGAAAATAGATTCTGTAGTTGGCTTGAAGTTTTATCTCCTTCACATATAGACCTACTTTTCCTAATATGATTGTAATGTGATTGTAGCTTTAACCATTACTGTGAGAATTGTCACTCTTCTTTTTATGTATTGGTTAATGTTTTAATGAAGCAATTCATCTCTATAGCTGTAGATAGTTTGTATTTACTTCCCATACCATATTTTTCAGCCTGTATGGATATGTATTATTCACCCAATTATAATTCACCAACTGTTTTTATTTTTTTTTGCAGTACATCTTATGTCCACATGGCGTTCCTGTTTCTACCGAGGTACTCAGGTTTCTGATGACACTCATATCATCCATCAATAACCTATATATATATATACATTACAAAGATACATATATAGAAAGATAGAAAGAGACAGACAGAAAGACAGAACATATGCTACTCAGAGAAAGAACACAGAGAAAGAAGGATAGGAGGGACTAGAAACCACACAGGTCTTTCCTCTCAGGCTAACTCAGAAACTTTGCTCTACTACAAATCAACTTTATTATAAATCAAAAGATAAAAATCGTTATTAACAGCAGAGAGAGAACAAACAGAGAGTAGAGGTTCCTATAATGTTCTCGGGGGGTCATGGCCTATGCTGGGATATTGATTGAGAGAAAAAATCGGCTTGTTTACAAAGTCTCAACGTTTCTAAAATGTGTACTTTAACAGTAACAGAAGTGGGAAGTAGGGGAATATAAACAGTAAGCATCAAACATAAAAAATATAAGGAATTAGTCAATTTGCTTATGGCACAGGTAGCCACTCCAACTTTCACAATTGAATTACCCACTCAGAAAATATTGAATTCAGTCTAATGGTCACAATGCTTCTTATTCTGACACAAACTCAATGCCTAAGTAGCCCCTCTGGCCGATGGACCAATAGACACACTGCCCTCTTGTGGTCATAAAAGGAACATATAATAATAACAACAACAACAACAACAACAACAAATCCTAACACATATCTGCTCCATAAATGTAATCCAATACTAATATTGAAGTGTTGGTGGATTTCAAAACAACTGCGTCAATGCATATAATTTATTTATAGGTTGGTCAACAGGCACATGAAATTCGTTATGCATCACCATTGGCCAGCAAGCTAACAATGCTGGACCTCGGTGATGACCCCTCCACATTAACGAAGCATGAATTTGAAAGCATGATTGTTCTACTTAGCTGGTCATCGGCCCTACCATGGTGCGGTACAATCTAATTTCTTAAAGGTGCAGTGTGTAGAATTGAGTGGTATCTAGCGGAACGGACTTGGCAGAGAAGGAATATAATATTCATAAGTATGTTTTAACTAGTGTATAATCCCATGAAAAAAGAATCTTGATTTTGTTACCCTAGAATGAGCCCTTTATATCTACATAGGGAGCAGGTCCTCTTCCACGGAGCACGCCATGTTTCTATAGTAACCCAGAACGGACAAATGCCTTGTTCGATAACCGAAAGTAGGCTATCCCTCTTTATTCGTAGGCTAAAGCCCGTCAAATTCCTCGTCGATTCCTACTGGCACCCCACACAACACAGGCCAGTACAGGCCACCGTAGTGGTTGGAGAGGGAGGGCTGCGGGGGTGGGATTCAATTGGTTGCAATCTGCAACCTCACCGCTAGTTGCTACTAAATTCTACACACTGGACATTCAAGTTTCTTTTTGTGGTTTGATGAGGGAATTATTGTGGAAAAAAACAAAGTAATAACGTTTATTTGATTTAACTTCTTACACTTATTTTGATATCATATGTAAAACTGAACTGTTAAACGTTGGTGGTGGATTCAGCCGGACTTCTCACACTTTGGCCGTGTGCGTGCGCGTGTGTGCGTGCGTGTGCGTGTGTGTACGTGCGTGCGTGTGTGTGCGTGCGTGCGTGCGTGTTCACTGAATCCCTGTCCTGCTATCAGTTTTTCTTCTTCCATCTATCAGGGATTGCGGATACTGACTCGGGGATTGGGTGTTCTATCTTGGTGATCCCTAATAACGTCATTGATTATTTGCTGTACGACCGCCTTTGGTGAACAATCATCAGGGTCATTCCTATGTTTTCAGGGAATGTATCAATTTAACATCATGAAATATCCGATTTGTAACATGGTTTCTGGTTGATTAAGAACTTCTAATGTCCATAGTGTTCTTTTTAGTGTTCCTTTTTTCATACTGTGATGCATTGTGATGCTATTATTGTGTAACAATGTCTGTTTTGGTATATTTAGTGTGGAGGGGTTGCGCTTTTGTTCCGATATTTAGTCATTTTTAGGTCGTCACCATAGAAGGCTGACGTTGTTTTTTCTGATCCGAGGGCAGGACATTTCAGAATGACTACCAATCAGTTGTCCATACTCTTCCTCGTCTGCATTCTGATTGGTGGCTGTGTGTGCGCGCCGTTATCGAGCAGGTACTGTTGCACACACGTAACTGTCTCATGTACGTTCGTCATCATTGCCTAGCCTTTCTATTACCATACAGCGCACGTTGTGTCCTCTTGTAGCATCAGCCGCAGCTGCAGCCTGGATGAGCCCAGTGAGATGGTACAACTGTTCGATCCCGGCCTGACCAAAGAGCATGTCAGTCTATTTGATGGTAAGACATCTAGTGTACTTAGCAACCGACAGGGTTTATGATTCAAAGTCAGTCCATAATAACACAGTATTCACCAGAATACAGCATTATAGGGTAATTGAGACATCTAGATTCATTGTTTGCTTGTTGGTTTTAGACTATGGCGTGAGGCCCAGCGCTGATTGGCTACAACACGACTTCCTGCACCTCGATAAACAACAACGCCATCTAGAGGAGGATTACTTTTAAGGATCAGAGCAGAAACGCTGTTTGGCTTGCAGGTCAATTTCAGTAAAAAAAAATGTAATTAAGATGAAAGTCTGAACAAAGAAATTGGCGCATGACACTTTCTCTAAATGTGTGTTCATGCAAGTGTTTGTCTTTGTCTGCCTTTGAGTTTGAGCATCAACACCAAAAAATAAATAACAGGACACCAAGGAGTTCTGCATTAAAGTTTTTAAATAAAGAATAATTCACACCTAAAAAATGTCAAAATAAGATATCTTCCACATACTATATATTGAATCCATACATTGTCATATTTGTAATTACAGTTATTAAATTATGTATTTATATATGGCATATCTGTACACCCCATTAATACTGTACAGTGCTTTTCCTCACACTCGCCTGATTTGCTTTTGATAAAGGGAATTGAAAATGGTGAGAACTTGTACTGAAATCACCAACTGAAGTTTTCATTTCATGAAGAAAAGATTAGTTGACAACTGGTGATTATACTTAACCAAAAATGTACTGCAATGTTCATCCATACTGACACACACCTCATCTTTCATAATAAATGAACCTAATCGTTTCATCTTTCAAAAAATTAAAGTAATAAAAGTCTTAACAATGTTCATTAGGTCACAATATTTGTATGGTAAGATGAACAGGCACTATAGTAAGAATCCAATGACAGAGGTATCTTCTCTCTCATTTTAGCACCTCAAGGCTAACTCGCTATAATTTGCTATCATGTTCAAATGTCCACACTGCTGACAGCATTTACATTATTACCAATTGTTCAGACTTTGACTATGTCATTATCTGTGGTGTTACACTGTGATGGAGGTTGTGTAAATCAACATTAATCTTACACCAGAGAGCATTAACTGCTAATAGACTAAACTGAGAACTAGCGTTATTTCAGTAGATGTAACCCCGCAGATTCCCTGTATTACTCAAAAAAGAGTGGGAACAGAAGACGGAAGGCTTTACTGTTACGAAGCAAATTATGTACGTCTATTAGCTTAGCTTCGTAATATGACTGATAGAAGCTGCCAAAAAGGCATTAGTCCACGACCTGTTGGCATCATTTTTTTAGTCTAGTCTCACGGCAAGCTATTTCCCATGTCGTGTATCGTAGCCTGGAGCCCCAGCGATCCCAAGGGCACACCTTCACCTCCCCTGTGATCCACGGGGTGAGCACCAGGCTTAGGGAGTTAGTTGCCATGTTTTTGTCCATCACCGACCCTTTGTTTTGCTTTTTCCTCTTTCCAACACAAAGCTTCATCAACCTTTTTACTCGACGCATAACAACAACCACACCACCACTCATCTGGCGCTTATCCATTAAAACATCACAATCCAAAATGCAACCCCCTTTTAACCCCACCCCCCACCCGCCGTATGTTTTCAGGGTGCTTATGTTTTCAGGGTGCTTATGGTTTCAGGGTGCAGGGCCCTCCCCGGAGCCAGCCTGAAGCTAGACTTCCACTAGCCTAGTGAGACCATCCAGATATTTTCACGGTTGCGTTTCGCAAAGGATATTATCCTGGACTTGGTTGGATAGGTATTGCTTTCTAAATATGGACCTGCAATGTGTTATTCAAAAAACTCCAGCCAATCAGAGAGCCTTCTCTTGCTCTCTTCTCTCTTGGAAGAATCCAGGAAAGAACGCAAAAACATTCTCATCTGAGAAAAACCTGTGCAGATCTGTAAACATCGCTTTTCACTCTATTTCAGAAAAAAAACTGTTCAGATTGCTACACTTCTCTTTGGCACCGCCATCATTTTTTTTATTTGGCAGTCTGCGGCACTCCTTGGTCATCATGAACTGAAAGTCCCTCTCCCTAGCACTGATTGGTCCTATCATTTTGTCATTTTTGGAAGAGGCTTTCAACGGGATCGAGGTCAGCCTGATCTGCAGAGAGAAAGAACGTGAAGTCGCGATATCGGGGTGGTCTCACGAGACTAGTCTCCCCATGTGAACTCCCCTGGGTTTGTTGACCTACGGAGGATTGGCTGTATGCTAACCAGTACCAGAGCCAACACTCTGCTACTATAATGGTTGTGCTTTATTCTGTGTGGACTAGCATAGCCGCCTCCTTATGGATTCCAATTTACATACACAGATATCTTTATATTTGCTCCTTCTTTTAAAAGACCTTGTTGTCAACGCTGTTCCTCGTGGCTTCTTGTTCCCTTTTCAAAGATGTCTTCCGGTAAAGTAAACTCTTACGATTTTGCTTCAATGTTTGTTCCTTCATGCAAAAGGTCTATTTTAGGACATGGTGTCACATGGTGTACTGTACAGGACAGGGCTGCGTTGCTCGGCTACTCTAGATAGATGTCCTCTGTCGGGCATGAGACCTCCACAAACTGTTTGTAGTACAACTGGAAGGCTTTCCTGCAAAGATGAAAGACATACAGAGAGATTGTTATTTGTGGTGGTGCTGGAAGTCATGGTGGTGGAGCAGAATTCTGGAAGTGGGGGTGTAGGTGGTGGTGGGTGAGGTTTGTTATGCTGGTGATGGAATTTGGGATGGTGGGGGTGAGGTGGTGGAGCAGAATTCTGGCGGTGGAGGATGAGTGGGTGGTGGTGGTGGTGGTCAGTTTGTGTCAGTGATGATGGTGATGGAATTTGTGATGCTGGTGATGATGGTGTTGGAGGAGGTTATGGTGGCACTAGCTATGGGGGAGTTTCTGGGGAAGGTGGTGAACTCACCCTACTGACTCGGCCAGGGGTTTGGTGGAGTTCTCAGAGACAAACACGTGGCAGGCAAACCTCTGGTCTGCCGGGTGCTTAGTGATGAAGCCAAAATACCTGCAGAGAACACAACCGTCCAATCAAATCACTCCGATCGATACTCTATTTAACCTGGTGGCCTATCATAGACGACGGAAGAACCCCATTTGAGACCAGCTCACAGATAATAACCCAATAGAAAGTGGGTGATGAAATAACAGAAAAGTCCCCCCACAAAATGTAGCAACAGAACTCAAGAAGGATATTGTATTAAGAATGTTATTATGAACTCTAAAACAAATGTGTGGTATGCTACCTATGACACATAAAAGTAGCTTGAATCAAAACACGAGCCACAGAAAATAAGAGAAACCATGTGAGTGCAGATGGAAGGCTCAGATGAAAGGCTCTTTGCCTCACTCACTTGCTGTTTTTCGGATGATAACCACAGAAGGAGACGTTCTTCAGCTGGAAAAAGTGGCTGCACTCATGACTCTACAAACAGAAGAAAAAGAAGTCAGCGACACTAAATAGCTGGTTTATTAAACAGTGGACTTGTGGATGATCTTACATTAACTGTGAATAGAAAATGTGATTAAAATATAATTATATTTCAATGACCAACGAGAAATCCCTCATCCGTGTGATTATGCAAACAAAATATAATTTAATACATTAAGATCAACATAATTGTGACTGCCAGTTAATATTTAAATACAAAATATTAACTTCCAGTTGGAATTCAGTTTGCCATCTTTATCTGCAGTAACCTGTTGTTGCCACATGGGGGTGAAGTTCCAATAGAATAAACAGGGTTTTGCTAGAAGCTACTGAAGAAGGCTGTGATTTAAGCAACCATCAATTGCAGTTCTGTATGTTGTTTACTCATGAGAGAGAGGGGTCTTTAGAAGTAAAAGCTATATTTTACCTGGTCACAAGCATAGTAGTCATCCTGAACCACAAGCTTGATGCCTTTGACGTCGATCTCCAGGATGCACGATGAGGGTGGGTTGTACTGAACAGTCATCCTCCTATTGGTGGCAATCTAGCGGCAGTCCAATGAGAGGACGAGGGACGCAGCATTAAGGTCCAACACTGTACAAATTCCCCTGATGATTTTCTTTACAATTTCCCTTTAGAAAGATATTTGGCTAGACACGAATGCACGCATGCACGCACACGCGCACACACACACAGACACAGACACAGACACACACACACACACACACACACTGTGTATGTCCCCGCCCCATACCTTCTGCATGGCTGCACACAGTACATCGTTTCCTTTGTGATAGGGCACTTGGACTGAGCCCAGGAATTTCATCCGGTATCTGTCCATCCATTCGTTGCTCTTCACTGCAAACAAACAAGTCCAGCCAGCCATGAGCTCACCGACGCCGTAACACCGGGACCATCTACTGACCCTACTGGTAGGGTCATTACCCTCCTGCCCCTCTCTAGAAAGAGTAAACTACATTGTGTGCGTTACACAATGTAGTTTACTAGAATAATGTAGAAAATGGCAATTCCTAACTAATATAACTCTAACAGAGGAAAATGTGAGGCTTTTAAAATTAAATTCCCCTTTGCAAGGGGAAGTGTGTCCGGACATTGTCTTACTGCTTGTCTCCATTTATACAGTGTAGTCGGTTTTATCTCTGTTCATCCAGTGCGACATACAGTTACTGTTGATTTAGGAGCAGGTAGGTGTAAGGTATGTTACTCCATGACCCTACTGGTAGGGTCATTACCCTCCTGCCCCTCTCTAGAAAGAGTTAGATAGGTACGATTTAAGAGCCATCATTTGAATTTGTTGGAAATGCCATAGCCATCTGTCAGCTATTAATGATTGAAATGCTCTGTGACAATATTGTTTTTAATCGACAGCGTGCCTGCCAGTGTATAAGACACTTTACATATTAGCCCTTCTCGGTGGCGGAGAAACTTTGGAGGGAGGGAGCAGAGGAGGGTTTTTTTTGGGTAGTTTCTGCTGTTTAATGCTCTCTCTCTTTACAACTCTCAAATCAAAGCTGCAGCCAACCCAACCCAATAATTCTACTATATGTCAAATCCAGTAGTCCTATTTACCATGCTATAGCGAGCCGGAAACTGAAAACAGCAAGGGGTCGGATATACACCTTGTTTCCTGTTCGTACCTCGCAGGAAACTCATTCCGGCGAGTGGATGAAGCTTTCACAAGGGAGATTTTAATAAGTATATGTCTACAGTGGCCAGACAGTTTACAGTTTTATCAGTGCTGGCCGAGTTTGTGTGAAACCCTTCACCCAGATTTGTGCTCGTCTGCTATCAGACAAGCTATCTGACTTTGTGGGACTAATACTACTACTCCTAGTGTTCAGGTGGCGTTGCCACATAAATAATAGACGGCACCGCAGTGAAGGTATCCAGTGTGTGTCTCTACCTTTGTAGCCCTCGCTCTCCTCCTTGGCCACCTCCACGGCGTAGTAGGAGGGGAAGATGCCACGGCTGCCGCTGCGCATGTTATAGCCCTCGTACCAGAAGTCGTCCGCCTGCACCTCCACCAGCAGGGGGTCCTCCACCTCCAGCTCCAGCTCATCGGCGTGGCGCGGCACGAACCTGGAGCAGGGCGCGGAGAGAAGGGAGAGGTGCAGAGTTAAGGAGTACGGCGATTCATGAAGGGCAAACAAGAAGCAAGATCTTGTTTTGAAAACAATCCAACTGAGGGTTACCTGACTTGATATTGATGCGTAGTATCATTTTTAGGTTCGATAATCAGACTAAAACTAGATTATTCACTTGTTTATTTCAAGCTTCATATCCTGAAACAATTCAGGGAATATATCACCCAGGCTATCATAATTGATAATCTGACTACAAAACATATTTTAATTTACAAATGTACAAATGTTCCACCAAGAATGTTCAAAAGACAGAATCAATCAAAAGACACAATAGACAAAACACTCTCATTACACTACCAGACCCTACTTTTAAAACTGTGCTATGAAACCGTTCATTTCCTCTCCAGCAGACTCCCTCCCTGCCATGCAGCCATCAGCCTGAGGATGGCATGGCGGCAGAAGCATCAGTACCACTGTGCCAACTGGAGTGTGACTGTTACCGGGGAAACATGCAGACAAATCCTTGAGACGGTTTGTTAGACCATGTCTGGTCTAACAAACCGTCTCAAGGATTTGGGGCATGAGATGAAACTGTATAACAATCTCGAATGGATGGATGTGAATGGATTGATGGATGGATGGATTGAATATGGTAGGTGTGATTCAGAGTGATGATGAGTAAGGAAATGATGCTGAGGACGGTTCATGTAGCGCTGGGAGCTCACCTGTACACAGCTCTGTGACTCTGGTCCCGCTCCTCTCCGTTGATCACACAGGAAAACAAACCGAAGGACTCTGCACCTGGGGAGGGAGTGGGTGGAGAGGAGGGAGTGGGTGGAGAGGGGGAGGGGAGGGAGTGGGTGGAGAGGGGGAGAGGAGGGAGCAGAAACAGGAAAAAGAGCAGAGCAGTTGCATTACACGTTGCATTGCACATCACGGTTGCCACGCTGCCTAACAACATGCAGTAGTGCACTACTGCATGCAGGCAGCAGTGCACTACTGCATGCAGGCAGCAGTGCAACATGCAGTAGTGTACTAGCAAGGGGTGACTTCGAAAATCAATCCAGCCAAGGCTTATCGCAGCTCAACGCAATGCCCCAATGAGGGACAATTATCTGCATTATATCACATAGATTGAGAAGCTATTCTTCAGCCTTTAACAGGGTGTAAAAACTGATGATTGTGTATCACGTGTTATCCCTGGAGAATCTTCCTCGGCCGGTTTAGCAGAATGATTAATAAAATAGCCAACTTTTGCTTTTTCTGACTGTGTTGCATTGTGGGTTTGGGAACGGAGCCTATTCGGTGTCATCGAGGAGTAAACACAGGTGTAACTCCTTCCATTAATTATGGATTGGCGCTGCTTAAATGTGCCAGAGGCCCAGTGTCGACAATGCAGAGCTAATTAACTGATATTGTCTAAACTAGTGACACATATATACAACACAACACAATCCTGGGTTTATTCTTGATGTGATTTTACTAGGGGCCTTTCATCTCACAAACAGAACTACAGGTGGATATGTCTATAGTCCCAGGGTCACCAGTGATACTTCCATAAGGATGTACAGTATCAGATGACCTGGCCCGGGTTGGGACAATCACAACCGTTCATCTAATATAGCGAGGGTTTGTTACGATGATGAGGAGGAGCGCCCTATGGGAGGCATTTTCACAAACAACTAATATGGCTGCCACCGATGTGTCACATGTTTTGTTGCTTGATTGGTTGTAGGTCTAGATCAAATTGCATCGAGAGGCATTTTTGTCTGCGCCCATTGATAACGCCCCATGGAAATCTAAAATGAGAGGTTCCAGACTAATACGCATGAATGAATTGGTCTGGCGATTTCAGGCTAGGACATATTCTGTCTATCTTGGCATCTCCTTTAAGCACTCTGACTGAAAGCATGACAAACTAGAACTTGAGAAAGAAAATTGGGCAAAGTGGTTTAGCATACCATTATCTTAATGGACATATTGGAACATATGGATAGAATGAGGTGGGAAAATAACCAAGTAGTAAAGTGCCTAATTGTCCTATATGACATTGGATAATGGCCCGGAAGACCTACGATGCAATATCAAGTTCACAGCTCCCATGTGATGCTGAGCCAGGGACTTACTGGAGGAGCGTGAGCGTCCGTTCACAAAGACGTTGAGGAACTTCTTGGAGAAGTGGAGGTCCCCATCAGGGGTGGACTCGTCCGAGAGGCAGGCCGTGGCCTCCCTCCTCGCCCCTCCCTCGCCACCTCCGGCCCCCACCTCCTCCTCCTCCTCCTCCTCCTCGTACTCTTCCCCCAGGGCCGACTCGTAGGGCGAGGAGACGCAGTTGTCGTAGACGGTGGCCGAGTCGCTGTCGTCGCTGTAGCCGTGGTAACAGTGTCGCAGGCTGACCAGCTCCAGCTGCGCGTGCTCGTCCACCACCAGCGTGTACTTGACCGAGTCGTACGACAGCCCGCTGGCCTCCGAGCTCATGGAAGTCCTCGGCGGAGGCGCGGCCTTCCCGCCGCCCCCGCATCCCTTCTCCCCCGCCTCCCCGCCCTTCCTCCTCCTCCGCCTCCTGCCGTCCATCATCACCCGGTCCACGTCCTCATCCTCGCCGGCGCAGTAGTTGTCGTCGCTGGCGTCCACGTACTCCACCCCGACCCCGGTCCCTCTCAGCACCGCCATGGCGCCCCAGCCCGCCACGCCCGATTCCGCCTGGGGGCTGAGGTCCGGGGCGGGGGTGTGTCCGGGGGGGGGCGTGATCAGGGACTCCACGCAGGAGGCGTAGGAGGGCGGCGGGATGTAGACCTCGTCGTCCTCGTACTGGTCGTCGTGGTGACAGAGGTTGTGGTCGCCGTGGTGATGGAGGTCATCCTCCTCGTGGATGGAGGGGTTGGTCCGGTCGGGGAGGGGCTGGTAGGGCGGAGGGCCCTCTGTGTCGGAGCTGACCGACATGCGGACCTGCTCCGCCTGCTGCGACAGGAAGGGCCGCTCCTTTTCGGCCGGGGGGTCCGGGGCGTCGGCCGAGCGCTGCACGGGGGTCAGGTAGATCTCCTCCGTGGGCTCCAGGCGCACGTCCGTGTGGTAGCGGATCCTCTCCCGGTGGGGGGCCCCTCCGTCGGCCCTGCCCGCCCCGGCCGGGTGCAGGGGCCCGGGCGTGTAGTTCTGCGGTGGGGGGGGCGCCGCGGGGGGCGTCTGCTGGGGCCTGCCGTGGCCGGCGTGCCTGCAGGGGGCGTCGGTGGATGTGCCGCGGTCCTTGGTCTGGGCCCCCCCGCCCTGCATCTTGTCCTCGTCACTCAGGCAGCTGTGCTCATGGGGAGGCGTGACCTCGCCTGGGGGCGCGGGGGGGGGAGGCACAAGCAGCGGCAGACACGCAAACAAAGGCAGGAGCGCGCACACCGAGGACGCGGCCGCGAGCCAGAGAGGGGACAGGGCCAGGGCCGCGCACAGCGCACACACACACACACACGCGCACAGCGCACGCACACACACACGCGCACGCGCACACGGACGGCACAAACGCGTCGGCGCGGAAGCAGGCAGGGAGGCGTGCATGGTGGCCAACACGAGCGGGAAACAGGGAGGCAGGACGGTGAGGTCGCAGAGGCACACACACCAAACACACACACCAAACACACGCCGAGAAGGAGAGACGGGAGAGAGGGACACACAGAAAGGAGAGACGGGAGAGAGGGACACACAGAAAGGAGAGACGGGAGAGAGGGACACACAGAAAGGAGAGACGGGAGAG